>JARHVA010003741.1:210000-775000 GCA_037957365.1 Torreya grandis | reverse complement strand
ATTAATTTATTGGATTTATTTGATGTATTTGTTTTTTTGATGTGCAAGGATAAATCAAGGAATTAAATAATTACATGGATTGATTTTTCAATTTGATCAAGGGTTTGACTAGTGTTTGACATGGAGTTAAGTGATTTAATTCTATTTGATAAGGGAGTTAAATGCTTTAATTTTTATTTAATAAAAGAGTTAAATTATTTATTTGGAATTCATTTTGATGAGATCATTTATTTTCCTTTTTGCTCAAGGACTTGACTGGGTGAGGATAATAAATATTTTATTTATTTATTTATTTATTTATTTATTTTAAATAACTATGTGTGCATGGAATTAATTAGGAAGAAATTAATAAATTAATAAAAATTAAAGCCAGTTATTCATAGGGATAATGAAGTGGAATAAAATAGGGTTAATTAATTGACATGGTGAAATTAATTAATTAATGTGGTCATGTTAGTGCAATAACTATAATTAAGACGTATTGACAATATAATTACATTGTCTACCTTTTCCTCTCTTTGAAAGGGAATTAGGACTAGAAAAAACAAAATATTTTCAAATAATGTAGAAGATGAATATGGGCACAAGAGGATGCCCTATTATCATGATTATAAGGTTAATTATGCTTATTATAAGTATTATGTTGTCATTAAAAAGGTTGGTGAAGGCAAGGTATTTTATAAGAGGATTTTATGGGACTTCAAGATGGGATTTTAAGGTATATTCATCAATTGGTTAATTGGGAGCATAAAATCACATGCCTATTGACCTATCTCATAATTATATAGCTATTATAGATTTTATGGGACTTCAAGATGACATTTTGATCAATAATTACAAAAAATTTGAAATAATCCTTGGCCCAACAACCTATTATGGAGAATAAGAAAATTTCCTTAATCAAACAAAATTAAAAAAATATGCAAAAAATTAATAAAGATAAAAATCTAAAGTCCCTGAGTGAAAACCTTTTTGAGGTGTTATTGGCCAAAAAAATTAAAATCAAGGACACAAAATAAAATCTATTAGTGAAAATATTTTTGAGGCACTAATAAAAAAGGAACTCAATCTCCACCCTACACTAAAATAGTTGCAGGATTGCTCCACATCACCTATTGAATTTCATTTCAGAATAAAAGTATATCCCAAACTCATAAAGCATGTGGCTACCCTCAATCCCATAAAAAAATAACTTTCATTGCCATCCTATCATATTTTTTATATGTATTCACATGGCCAATTGTGTGTGAGACTGTTGGTCTTAATCCCCCTTCTTATAAAACCATTTACATTTACCTCCATGATCACACCATCCCTAAAAATATTTTATGCCATCACAAAAATTATTTATCCAACATGCATCCCACTTTACCCTCCTTGCTAAAACACTCTATATTAGAGGCTATGGTGGAACCTTGTTTAGATATCCAAAAAGGCCACTTTAAAGATCAAATAAGTCCTTAAAAAAATATGTGGGGAAAATCCTAGTGGAAAGTTCCAAGTACAAAGGATACCCAACATAGGGCTTACCTAAAGGAATCAATGCTGATGTAAATATATATATATATATATATATATATATATATATATATATGTCCCCTAGTGAAAACCTCCTCGAGGTACTATCAGACCCAAAAAAAAACCATCCAAAAGTGAAAACTATTCTTATGGTGCCTTAGAAAAGTACCATGATGAAAACCAATTTATGTTCATCATGTGTAGTGTCTGTTGTCTATAATTAATCCATAGTTATGGGAAGTTATACTCCATTGCATCCTAATGCATCCACACCCATCTAAACCTAAGCCAATCCTAAACCATCCTTTTAACAAATTCATCCATATCTGATATCATGACCATCCTTCACACTATTTTTTACCTTGTAATAAAATGAAAGAGATCTTATACATGTTTTGTGAAAATATTGGTACTATCACGCCTCTATAAAAACATATTGTAGTTTTTGGTCTAACATGAAGAGTATTGGGCATATGATCTATCCTTCATCCCTCATGCATTCTACCCAAAAAAATTTATCCCACTCCATCTATTACCATATCCATTCCCAATGTTAGCACCAATGTTCCCCTTTGTTCATAACTTAGTTCTTAGTCTAAAAGTTCATAAAAATCCAAAAATATTAGAAAAATCACAAAATACCAAAATTAAAATAGAAAACTCGAAAAACCTAAATCAAGTGACATTTTGTCTTATCCTTAGTCTAATTACAATCCTTATTTGACTTTAAACATATCATTATAGCTTCATCAGGATATATTGTTACCAATCAAACCCTTTGCATTTATCATTGTTTGGATAAAATCAAGGCTATCAGTATCATTATCCTTCCTCCTTAAAACATGGGGTTATTATATTGTTCTAAGGACACAAACAAAATCCATTTTCTTATTTATATTTATGTGTTTTTTTTTTCATTATTTTTTGTTTGTTAAAGTGTTTTTTTTTTATGTTGTGTTGTGTTAGTCTTTACATGTATTAAAATAGTGTCATCATGGTATTCCTTATCATGGTGCATATTTTCATATGATATATCAAAAATAAGGTTTCTCAAACATTTGTAATTATTTTCATGATTAGTAGCATGTTCCATCGCATCATCAAATCATCAATTTATTCTAACTATCCATACTTAATGTCCATTCTCACTATCTAATTGTGCATAATACATAGGGGTTTTAATATATCCATCACATCATCATATACATATAAAATAACATATCAAATAGATGATATATATAAACATTATCCTTTATCATCACATCATCAATCCATGAAGTTGATTAATTCTTTGATTTATGCTTGCATATCCAAAGCAAATCAATCAAATCAAATCTCATGACATTCTCAGGATATATCATTCCCATGTCAAATCCTACAACTTTGTTGGGGTATATTGTTCCCAATCTAAACCCTTCACTTATATTATTACTTATGGGAAACTAAAACCAATTAAAGCATGTAATCCTCAGATTAACTACGTTAATCT
This sequence comes from Torreya grandis, assembly GCA_037957365.1. NCBI lineage: Eukaryota > Viridiplantae > Streptophyta > Pinopsida > Cupressales > Taxaceae > Torreya > Torreya grandis. The sequence continues at coordinate 771,993 of JARHVA010003741.1, read as the reverse complement.
CATCCATCCATGACATCCACCAAAACATCTATACCCATATTCATCATACTATACACACTCATCACATGAGGGGAATCAATTATTATTCATTCACCTCCACCCCTTCATATTAATATTTTATCCTCCTTCATTTGATCCTCCTTTTTTATGATCCCATCTGTATCTCTTCATCTTTTCATGCCCTCTCGAGGGGGCACCATATAATAATTAATATTCTAATCATGATACTAGGGGCATCCTACTGCACCTATATTCTTCTACATTCTTTACAAGTCTAATACTTATTATAGCTGTAACACCCTTTCAAAGAGGGGAAAATATAAACACCCTAATTCTATCTTCAATACATCCTAATTATATGTATCACACTAACACCACCATATTAATTAATTAATTGAACCATGTCAATTAATTAACCCCATTTTTTTCCACTTCATCATCTCCATAAATAATTGGATAATTAATTATTATTAATTAGTTAATTACTTCCTAATTAATTCTTAGCTAATTCCATGCACACATAGTTATTTAAAATAAATAAATAAAATATTAATTGTCCTCACCCATTCAACTCTTTGCTCAAAATGGAAAATCAATCATCTCATCTAAATCAATTTAAAATAAATATGTAAAATCTTTAATTAAATAAGTCAACTCTCTCATCAAATGGAATTAAATCACTTAAATCTGTGTCAGTCCAAAATCAATCCCTTGATCAAATTAGAAACCTAATTAATGCATTTATTTAACCCTTGATTTATCCTTACACATCTAAAAATAAAATAAAGAATAAATAAATTAACTTCCTCAATAATCAATTGAATTAATTTTAAAGCATATAAAAGCATGAAAGCTTTCAATCAAGGGGAGTTAATATAATCCATTCAGCTTAGAGTTTCTAAATTTGATCTATTTAATCGCAATGATTCATTTTATCATCTATAAATCTATAAACTCACCATTCATACTTCATTATAATCATTAGGAAATTAAGAAATCATCAATTCATTGTCATTTTAAATTTTAATATGAATCTCTATCATCTTTAAATCATTAAAATCAGTTTTACATTGACATAATCTTGCACAATCTATTGAATAACTATAATCCACAAAGCACAATCACATATATCCAATAGAGGAGGAATGTAGACACCATGATATTCCTTATTTGCATTATAATGTACTAGTCCTATGATTCCTTATTCATGTAGACCTAATCCTTTGGCTGTGTAGTTCATTATGTTGCACATAATTACTATTATTACAAGATATTTATTTTTTTGGAAACATGTAGCTAGACCATCATTATATAACTAGGTATCAATTAAAATTTTGATCTTTTCATATAAAATAAAGCCTAATTTTATAAAGGAGGTTTGTTGAGTTGATGAGAAACTTGTTCTTTTTTATTGTTTAGGTAAGACCTACCATGACTTTCAGGAGAAATGGGAATTTTACACACATGAAAGGCATCCTAAATTTCATATTCTCCCATGATTTTGTCAATGATCTTGAACTTGGATTTGGAAGATGGAATTATGGATGGTTGATTTTTAAATGTGGATGGTAGATCATTTTGATGGACATAGGAAGTGTTGACCAAATTTGACCTTGCAAGTCAAATTTAGAACCCTATAGGTAAACACTTGATCTTTAGAGGTTTATAGGGGGTTTAGTATTATGTCATAGGGTGTATTATATGTTAATTGATGTCATTTAATGTTGTATTAGCCTTGGTCATTAGTATTATCAGTAAATATGTCCTTTTGAGTCATTTAGGGGTTAAAATAGAGCATCTAATGACTTGTACAACATCTCAAGAAAATGTGAAGGTTTAAAGGGATGATGTCATGTCCCATGTGTCTTATTGTGTCTTAATTAACTATTACTAACTAAAAAGTGGTAGGTTATTTAGCAAAAAGGTAATTTTCTTGAAAATTTGAGAATTTAATGAGGTGTATAGAATTATATAACCTCCTATAGTTTGGGACGTTTTTGAGTGTCCCTTGGTATTCCATACACTTCAGTGATCATTTTGATCAAAAATTTCAAAAAATGAAGAAAACTACTTATCTCTCCTTCCACTAGGCTTAGCAATCAAAAGTGGTCTTCAAGTTTGTATTTGGTACAATTAGTAATGGAGGTTTTAGGAAAAATTATATTGGGGGTGTATTTTATACTCAATAATATTCCATTTAATTTTTGGTTGTAGAGGAATGGTGACTTGTGCTTTATGAACCATTCTTAAGAAGTTAGACTATCTAATTTGGTTACTAATTTATGCACCCTATAGGTTTTGCCTTGTTTTAGATAAATATGTACATTTCACTTATTGATGTTGTTTCCAAATTATTATTAATCACTCATCTAATGGTGACCATGCTTATTTTATTATTTCAAAGTGTTTTTATATGTAAATCATCTCAAGTTGCAAGATGAAGCACTTTTTTATGCAACAGGTAGGTTTCCACCATTTTCAAGATTCTTATGCTTTGGTAATGGTTTTATAGGGTGTAGATAAGTACATAAACATGTTTTAAATTTCATTTTTGCACCCTCATCTTTAAATCTCTTTCCCCAAATCAATCTTTATGGAATACACAGTCACATTGGCATACACAAACAACTTTTTGCTTGTTCCTGACTATAACCATGGTGTTCTAAGGTGTGAAATTCTCATAAGGTTGTTTTGGAAATCCATAATATGTTGGGAATAGTCTCACAACATTATTTATCAAATAAAATAGCTCCAAATGATATAAAATCATACTATAATGACTAATGCTCCTAAACAACCCTTATTTCTACTTTACTCAATGTCAAGGTAAATCTACAGGATTTAAACCCATGAAGTAAGGGTATTTGATCTTTTTTAGGTGTATTTAAAGTTTTAAGTAACCCATTTTGGACTTAAAAAGTGACATAACTAATTGTATACCTATAAACATGCATATACCCATGGTTTTCCATTCACTACCAGTCTACAACATTACAAGTGTACCTACTGGTACCATTCATGAGAAAACACATGGGAAGGAGGTTTTATACTAGTATAAGGTCATTAAATTTTAAATTAATCCATTTTATAACTTGGTGAAGGCCTAAAATTTATCACAAACATGTGAATCTATATACTTCTTGCATTTCTCATCCTCACTACCTGTGTGAGAATATCCACAAGGGGATGAGAAATCACAATGGAAGATTTGGACAAGTTAAAAAATCCTTTGAAGTCTTAGACTGTTAATTAGATCATAATACACATGATTGGAAGTTTTATGTGGACAATCAAACTATGGGAATATTTACAAAGTTGAAAAGCCTATGTGTAGGAACCTCTTCCCTAAAATGAGAAAATAAAGCACCTGAGCTTTTTGTTGAAAACTTATAACAAGGTTACAAATAATTTTGATACACCTAAGTGAGAATACCTTGTATCTCTCACATAAGGGTTCAAATTTAAAAATAAAGTGGGTGGATTAATCCTTTTGTTTTCTTGCTATTGAATCTCAAACATGCACCTGTGACCACTAAAATTCATTAGTGAAACCTACAAGTTTGAGCTCCAATTAGACTCTTCACCTAAAAGTGTAAAACGAGACCATATTCTCAAATTAGAATGGTTCTAAAGGGTTTAAATTAATATTTATAATATAATGATCATCTAAGGACATTGGTATAATAAGTTTTGACCACATTTGCACCTATAGGTATCCTTCTCATTGAAAAATCTACACCTACAGGCTGGCTGTAGAGTATCTTAATGATTGGGATAGATAAGTTGAATGACATACCTCACTCGAAGAAAAAAAAGAGCAAGTTTAGTTATATTATTATGTATATAACTTCATGAGGATGCCAGAGGCATAATATAAGGCCTAGGTCTTATATTTGTACCTACATGACCCACACAATTAATTGTAGTTAACTGTGAAGGGCAAAGAGTAAGGAAGTTAGGATCCTTGATGTGAAATTAACCTAAGTATATAGTGTATGAGTTAAAAATAATGATATATGACCATGTAAATATTCAATGGGGCTTGTACAATGTTTTCAAGGCCTAAAACGATGCATGATCATCTATGGGTACCACCTCTAAAGCAAAAACACAATCTAATGTAACTGGGTAGATAGTGAGCATGTTTAGTGATTGATAGTGTGAAGGGAATGAGTATGAAATAAAGAGTCAAAATCAATATAAAATTAACCCAAGGGCTTATGGGATCTCATCCAAGGTTTTTCAAAGCCCAAACATGCCATGAACACCTACAAGTGTAGTACAACAAGCAAAGACAAAGTCAAGAACTTGTACATTCAACCTTGACTAGTCAAGGTATGGGAAGAGTATGAGGAATAATAGATGATAAAACATTAATAATAATCATAAAATCCTCACAAAACTCTCATAGTGGATGTAGAACATGGACAAGGCTTAAATAAGTAAAAAACATAGTCTACACCAAGAAACATTGTGCACAGTCCCCTTTTGCACCGTCTATCTTGAGTTTTGTACAGTTTGAGGAGCATATTGACCTATTAAAGGTATCAAAATTGGTACAAAAAAATTATATAACTTTAAAAATCCAATCAAATATTCATCTTTGTTTGAATAAATAGAGGAGTGCCCTTTGTTTTGTCTCAGACAAAGGGTACTCCTTTTGTGCATGAAACTTGTAATCTTGGAAGAGATGGGTAAGAAGAGTAAACTATAAGATATAGGGAAATTTAAAGAAGGTGTATGGATATGAATAAAATCCATAAAATCATGAGTAATCAAGCACATAATTAATAATATTAGCTAAGTGTCCTAGAACTATAAGGTTATAGTCAGCTTGTTAGGTAGGGTTTTGGCCTAGTGCCCAAATGAAGGATCATTTTGATTTATAGATGTAGGAGGTTATTAAAAAAATTTAAATAATTTTTTTAGATTAATTTCATAGGTGTTAAATCTCTTGGTTTATACACACAGTTAGGAGAATCCATTCTGGGATTTAAGGTGCAGACAGGCCTACTAGGCATGGCTAGGCCTAGAAGCTAAATGAGGAGTCACTTTCACTTTTCACATGAAGTGAGCATTATAACATATTATAGAATGTTTTTTGGGTCATAAAAGATGTGTTAAATATATTTTGACATAGGGGAAACACAAGAAGTCCATTTTTGAGCTCAAAACCAACTCAAACCTATAGGAAATGGAAGGAAAAGCTCGATAAGGTAACTTCAAATGCTTAAATCTTTCATGAGGCTATACATGGAGTTGATGGAGTTTTATGAACATATTAATTTTTTTTTGTAAATTTTTTTTACAATTCCAATGTCTAATCTTCATGAATAAACCTTAAGAGAAAAATGCACTTAAAACCCTCCCAAACACTTGGTCTAGACTCGATGTGGAAAATGAAGGAGATAAAGTGTAAAAATGGAGTATTTTTCCCAAAATGATGATTTGAGGCTATATAATACTCTCTCAGGCTAATCCCCATTAGGATTAGTTGTATGAAACTATATGGATGGAGTGAAAAATAGGGTATTTTTTACTATTTTTTTGGTTGTGCAAGTTGTATGAGGTTTCAAGATATTCCAATCACATGGGAAGGAAGCTTAGGAATTAATATAAATACCCATGTAAATTTCATTCCTTTTAATAACTCCTAAGTACATCAACCATCTACTTCATCTCAGCCAGTCAAAACTAGCATAATGACCAAGCTAGTGAGAAGGGTAGAAAAATTCAAGTGAGCTAATTTTAAGGTGTGCCTGATTATTATAAGGCCATGGAGGGTCTTAAAACATTTAATTAACTCAATAAAATATATTTTCATGGGAAAATTAATCCAATTTTGAGGCCAAGTGTGAGGGGTGGTTGAAAGAGGAATTTCTTTGAGTGTAGGTAGTGATAGCTCATTTCTAGATGATTCCAAATGATCAAGACTAAAAATAATGCATGGAGAGGCATTTATAAAATCTTTCCATCTCATTACAATCATCAAACCTATCCATAGTTAGTTTTGGGATGTTCGAATAGGTGTGGATGATGAAGGTAATTTTTTGAGATAACACAAGGAATTTCATGCCACTTTTCATAAGTTTCATGCCTTTAATGTCCACTTATCTCTAAGATTGCATGGTTCATCCAAAATCCTCTTCTCATGCACAAGTAACTCCTTTTCCCATCTTCAAAAGTGTCCTTTTTACCTTTGGAATTCTCTCTTCTCCTCTCTCTCTCAAGTTCTATCAGAGCTACCATTTTGGCCTTGGTAATCTAATAAAACACCATGTATGGTGAAGCCCTACTAGTTTTGACATTGTAATTAGATTATAAAATAAATTAAATCTAGTTTTAGTTCACATATCAACTTTTCAAAGTGAGTAAATAGATGTATAGTGAATGATTAAGAGATATTCACTTATCCTTGCTTTCTCTCAATCCTTCCATGTTTGATGCAAGTGTTTTCATGCCTAATAGGTCATATGAAGTGTTGTTAATTGTATGTATATGTTATTAAGTGTACAAGGAAGTCTTATAATATGAAAAATTATCTATGGTTCCACTTACCTTAGATAGTCTTCATGCCTATCACCTTCATAATGAAATACTAATGTTAGTGCATTCTAGGACTCTTAGAGTAGTGTTTTATGATTTGTCTCTTTGTGATAGATTATGATAGTCTTGTGGTAAACATATTTGTTCATCATCCCCTAGAATAGGTTTAATTTCATGAAAAAACTAACCCTTTTCCCCACAAAAAATCAACTAGTATAGGTGAAATCATTTCAAGATACATCTATGCAGCTAACCCTTATTTCTAGAGATTCATCTCACCAATTGATTACCCACAATAAATGAGATGTTTCCATTGTGACACTTGGATGAGGAGAGATGAGACATCTCCTTAAAGGGTAAAAAACCAAGTGAAAATAGTTTTTGTCATGCCTGATGGGACTCTTAGTCCAAGAGGTTGAAATACTTTTGGTGTTATCTTTCAACAATCAGCATTTAGAGGCATATATCTAAGCACCAATGGTGACTTTGAATGATAAATTTTGGTTATAAGAAACCTAGGTATATCTATTTGAATTTTGATTATTTTTTGTGTTTCCTTTAAAATATGAGGTTTATATGGATAGTTATGGCCCATACTCCTATCATGAACCTTATTATCAACCCTACCATGAATCATTTTTTACCCCTCAGTAGTCCTATCAAAATGGATATCAATCCTATGAGCCATGGCAGTGTTATAGCCCTTCATTTCCCTCTCCATATGGACACCATATTTTTGGACAACCCTTTGAGATAGGTTACCAAGAAACCTATCAAGAAACACCTCTCTATTAGTACCAATATGAACCCTATCATTCATATCATGATGCCTATCAAGCTCAAGAGTACTCCTATGAGTCTTGTCATATGAAACCAAGTTTTTCCATGGATTTTACACAAATATATCATTGTAAAAATGTAGATCCTAATTATATAGATGTTTTTTCTTCTAATCAGTCCAAGAATTCACTTCCTTATGAAATTTTTAGTGATTTTTTCTTTCCCAAATTCACTCCCAAGTTCTCTCCTTCATTCCACACCCCATCTCCAACTCCTTCAATTTCTACTACATCTCATATTTCAACTACCTCACCAAAAATACATGAGCCTATCCATCAAATTTCCACCTCACCCCTTATTGAGGAAGAGCCTATCTTGAGAAAAGAAAGTGAAGAAGAGCAAACTCAATTCATGGCTGATCAAGAAGACCTCATGAGTGACTATGAGAAATAAATAACCATAAGGACTCCCCTTGGTGAAAAAAAGGACAATCCACAATATTTTGATTCCATATTTGAAGGGGTGTGTGTCCATGAAGTAGAATCTAATGCCTCCATTTTTGAGGGGATGTGTATCCATGAGGAATGTGTCTAAGACTTGAAGGGAGAAGTATTTTAAGAAGACTCCATGTCTGATCATGAAGTTGTGGATGACCATATCAAGCATGAAGATAAATGTGATATCATGGAAGGAAAACAAGGTAAAATCACTCCTCAAGAAGTTGAATTAATATGAGATTATCATGAGACCAAGGTAGAGGAAATAACCCTTGAATATGACATTCATGAGGAAGAAGATTTATGGCAGAAGTTCAATGTCATATACAAGGAATTTGATAGGTTTGGTAAAGTTTTTTCTTATCCAAAAGATTTCTTAGATAATGAAAAGTTTGATGATGAATCTAGACACGATCTTGAATATTCAATCAAACATAAAAATGAAGTTAATTTTGCTAGTTAGGAACCTACTATCATGAAGTTATTTGATGATGCTAGTGTATAAGAAGTTATAGACATGGATAGTGAAAGCAAGGCTAAGAGGACCATCATATTTTCAAACTTTCACATCAAAGGCCAAGTACACAAGAAGGTTAAGATTGTTTGGATGCAAGAGGAGTTAATTTCCATATACAACCTATATGGAGTTGCTCGATTCTCATTGAATATCATGCCAATGAAGTTAACAAACACCATGAAGAAGATAGAGGAATCAATGCTAAAGGTCAAAAGGATACATGTCACTCTAAATACTTTATTTCATGAATCAAGTAAGGTTTCAAACTTCCCCTTTGATTTAAGATGGATTTTTCATCTTAGTTTAGTTAGTGTTTTAGTCAGTTATTTAGTTTGGTGTGTGTGTTCTATAAGTGCTCATGAAGCACAAGTATGTTTTTGCTTAGTTTCTTGTCTTGTGTGTTGCTTCTTGTTGTCTTTTCTTGTTTTGTATGTGTTTTCAAAGGAAAAGTGTGTGTCAAAATTCATTTACATGTGAATCCATAGCCCAATGGACTATCAAGGCTACAGGTCTAGTTAGTATAATAGGCATACTACCCCTATGAGTCACCAATTTGTTAACCAAATTTAACCCTAAAGGTCAAATGGGACCCCTATAGGTAAAAAATAGATTTTTAGAGGTTTATATGGGGTTTATTATTATTTCATATGGTGTCTTATATGTTAATTAATGTCATTTAATGTTGTATTATCCTTGGTCATTAGTCTTATTAGTAAATATGTCCTTTTGAGTCATTTAGGGGTAAAATAGATAATTTAATGACTTATACATAATTGTAGGGAAATGTGAAGGTTTAAAGGGATGATTTCACACCCCATGTGTCCTATTATGTCTTAATTAACTATTACTAACTGAAAAGTGGTAGGCTATTTAGAAAAAGAAGTAGTTTTCTTGAAAACTTGAGGATTGAATGAGGTGTACAAAATTATATGGCATCCTATAGTTTTGGATGTTTAAAGAGTGTAACTTGGTCTTACATACACTTAAATTATTAGTTTTATCATAAACTTCAAAAAATTAATAAAACTACTTATCTTTCCTTCCACTAGGCTTGGCAAGTAAAAGTGATCTTCAGGTTTGTATTTGGTATAGTTAGCAATGGAGGTTTCAATAAAAATGATATTGGAGGTGTATTATATACTCAATAAAATTACATTTTATATTTTATTATAGAGTAATGGTGACATGTGCTTTATGAACCATTATTAATAAGTTAGATTATCTAGTTTACTTATTAATTTGTGCACCCTATAGGTTTTGCTTTGTTTAGGATAAATCCATATAATTCACCTAGTGATGTTGTTTCTATATGATTATTAATACCTCCTATAATGGTCCCCATGCTTATTTTACTTTTTAAAAGTGTTTTATTATACAAATCATCTCAAGTTGCAAGAGGAAGCACTTTTCTATGCAACAAGCAAGTTTCCACCATTTTCAAGATTCTCATGTTTTGGTAATGGTTTTAGAGGGTGTAGATAAGTTAATAACCATGTTATTAATGTCCTATTAGTCCCATCCTCTTTAAATCTCTTTCCCCAAAGCAATCTTTAGGAAAGACACAATCACATTGACATGCACAGTCAACTTTCTGCTTGTTCCTGACTATAACCATGGTGTTTTGAGGTGTAAAACATTCATAAGGTTTTTTAAGAATTACATAAGATGTTGGTAAGAGTCTCAAAACATGATTCATAAAATCAAATATATCCAAATGATACAATATTTGACTGTGATGACTAATGCACCTACACAACCCATTTTTCTACTTTACTCAATTTTGAGGTACATTTGTAAGATTAAAACCCATAGAGTAAGCGTATTTAATATTTTTTAGAGGTATTTCAAGTTTTAAGGAACCCATTTGTGACCTTGAAAAGTGATATAATTAGTTTTATACCTATAACTATGCATGTACCCATGGTTTTCCATTTACCACCAGGTTTGCAACATTACAAGTGTACTTATAAGTACCATTCATGAGAAAACATGTGAGAAGGAGGTTTTGGACTGGTATAAGGTCATTAAAGTTGAAATTCATACATTTTATAACCTAGTGAAGGCCTAAAATTGATCACAAACATGTGAATCTGCATACTACCTACATTGTTCATCCTCACTGCCTGTATGTGAGAATATTCACCTACAAGTGGTACCACAGGGGGTTGAGAAATCTCAATGGAAGATTTGGATAAGTTAGAAACTCCTTTGAAGTGTTAGAGTGTTTAGGAGATCATAATACACATTATTGGAAGTGTTAGGTGGACATGCAAACTATGAAACTATTTCCAAAGTTTAAAAGCCTATGTTTAAGAACCTTTTCCCTAAAGTGGGAAATAGAGCACCTAAGACTTTTATTGAAAACTTATAACTAGGTTACAAGGAATTTTGATGCACCCAAGTGAGAATACTTTGTAGCTCTCAAATAGGGGTTCAACTTGAAAAAAAGAGAGGGTGGATTAATCCTTTTGTTTTATTTTTATTGAAGCTCAAACATGAACCTTTGGCCACTGAAATTCATTAGTGAAACCTACAAGTTTGAGCTCCAATTAGACTCTTCACCTAAAACTGCAAAACTAGACCATATTTTCACATTAGAATGGTTCCAAAGGGTTGACATGAATATTTATGACTAAGGATCATCCAATAAAATTGGTATACTGAGTTGTAACCACATTTGCACCTACAGGTATCCTTCTCATTATAAAATGTACACCTACAGGCTGACTATAGGGTATATTAAGGATTGTGAGAGATAACTTGAATGACAAACCTCAATCTAAGCATAAAAATAGAAAGTGTTGTCAAATTATTATGTATATAACTTCATGAGGATGCCAAATTACAAGGCCTAGGTCTTATAGTTGTACATATAGGATCCATACAGTCAACTATAGTTGACTATGAGGGGTAGAGAGTAAGGAAGTTAGGATCCTTGATGTGAAATTGACCTAAGTATGGAGTGGATGAGTTAAAACTAATGCTAGATGACCATGGAAATATTCAAGGGGGATTTTGAAATTTTTTCAAGGCATAAAAATATTTAGGATGATATATGGGTACCCACTCCAAAGTAAAAACATATTCTGTTGTAACTGGGCAGACAATGAGGATGTTTAGTAATTAAGAGTGTGAAGGGACTAAACATGAAATAAAGGGTCAAAATAAAGATAAAATGACCCTAAGGTTTCAATGGATATAATCTTAAGGTTTTCAAAGCCCAAATAGGTAGTGAACACCTATAGGTGTAGTAAAATAAGTAGAGACAAATTTAGGAGCTTGTACATTCAACCTTGACTAATTAAGGTATAGGAAGAGTACGAGGAAGGATGGATTGAAGAATAATAGACGAAAACACCTTCATAATAATAATAAAACCCTAAAAACAACCTCACAATGGATATATAACATTGAAAAGGCTCAAACAAGCAAAAAACATAGTCTACACCAAAAAACATTGTGCACAGTCCCCTTTTGCACTGTTTGTCTTGAGTTTTGTAGAAGTTGAGGGGCCTATTGACTTAGTCAAGGGATAAAACTTGGTATAGAACAATTACATGACTTTATGAATCTAAAAAAATATTAAAATTTGTTTGAATAAATATCATAGTTCCCTTTATTACATAAAATATTCACCTTTGTCTAAATAAATATTAGAGTGCCTTTTATTTTGTCTCAAATAGAGGGCACTCCCTTTGTGCATGAAACTTGCAGTCTTAGAAAAGATGGCTAAGAAGAGTAAATGAAAATATATATGGAAATTTAAATAAGGTGTATGTATTTTAACCACATCTATACAATTATGATGAATCAAGCACATAAGGAATAATCTTAGCCATGTATCTTAGAACTCCAAGGTTATAGTCTGCCTGTTAGGCAAGGTTTTGGCCTAGTGCCCAAATGAAAGGTCATTTTCATTTATATATGTAGGATTATATTATAAATTTTTAAATAATGTTTTTATATTCATTTTATAGGTTTTTAATCTATTGGTTTGTAAACATAATCAGGAGAATCCAGTTTGGGCTTTAAGGTGCAGACATGCCTACTAGGCATAACTAGGCCTAGAAGCCAAATGGGGAGTCACTTTAAATTTTTAAATGAGGTGAGAATTATGAACCATTATATCATGTTTTTTGGGTCATAAAAGATATGTTAAATCTATTGGGACATAGGGGAAACATAAGAATTCCATTTTTGAGCTCAAAACTAACTCAGGCCTGCAAGAATGGAAGGAAAATCTTGACAAGGTAACTTCAAATGCTCACATATTTCATGAGTATTTTCATGGAGGTATTTAAATTTTAATTTGTGGATTTTTTTTTTGAAATTCTAATTTTTGACCTTCATGAATAAACCTTAAGAGCATAATGCACTTAAAATCCTCGTAAACCCTTGGTCTAGACTTGATGTGAAAAATGAAGGAGATAATGCATCAAAATGGAATAGTTTTCCAAAAATCATGATTGGAGCCTATATATTACTCTCTTAGGTTACTCCCCATTAATATTAGTTCTATGCAACTATATAGATGGAGTGCAAAACATGGTATTTTTTACTATTTTATGTGTTGTTCAGGTTGTAGGAGGTTTCAAGAGATGTCAATCACATGGGAAGTAATATTAGGACTTAAGATAACTCCCCATGTAAATTTAATTATTTTTAATAACTCCTAAGTGGTTTAACCATCTACTTCATCTTAGCTAGTCAAAAGTGGCATAATGACCAAGCTAGTGAGAAGGGTAGAAAACTTCAAGTGAGCTTATTTTATGGTGTGCCTAATGCTTCTAAGGCCATGGAGGGTATTAAAACATGTATTTACTCCATAAAATATATTTTAATGGGAAATTTAAGCCAATTTTGAGGCCAAGTGTGAGGGGTGGTTGAAAGAGGAGTTTCTTTGAGTGCAGGTAGTGATAGATCATTTCTAGATGATTCTATATGATCAAGACTACAAAAAATGCATAGAGAGGAATGTATGAAAGATTTATCTATAATTAAAATCATAAAACCTATACCTTGTTAGTTTTGGCACGTTCAATTAGGTGTGAATGATGAAGGTAGTTTTCTAAGCTAACACAAGGAGTTTCATGCCACTTTTCATAAGTTTCATGCCTTGTATGGCCACTTGTCTCTTCTAAACTTACATTTTTCATCCCACATCATCTTATCATGCATAATTAACTCCTTTTATTATCTTGACAAGTGTCCTTGTGACCTTTGGAATTCTCTCTTCTCCTCTCTCTCTCAAGTTCTATAAGAATTACCATTTTGGCCTTTGTAATCTAATACCACACCATGTATGGTCAAGCCCTGCTATTTTTTACATTGTATTTACCTTTAAAAACAAATTAAGTCTATTTTGAGTTCATATATCAGCTTTTCAAAGTGTGTGAAGAGATGTATAGTGAATAGTTAAGAGATATTCACCTATCCTTACTTTCTCTTAATCATTTCATATTTTATGTAAGTGATTCCATGCCTAAAAGGTCATATAAAGTGTTTTAAGTGTATTTATATGTTATTAATTGTAAAAGGAAGTCTTATAACCTACAAAATTATCTATGGTTCCACTTACCTTGGGTAGTTTTCATGCATGACCTTCATATTGAAATATTGATGTTACTACATTTTAGGACTCTTAGACTAGTGTTTTATGCTTTGTATCTTTGTGATAGAGTATGATAGTATTGTGGTAAACATATTATTTCATCATCCCATAGAATATGTTTCATTTCATGCAAACTCTAACCTTTTCCCCCATACATAATCAGCTAGTATAGGTTAAAGAATTTTAAGACACATCTAGGGAGCTAGCCCTTATTTATAGAGATTCATCTCACCAATTGATTAGCCACAAAAAGTGAAATGTTTCCATTTCACCATGTGGATGAGGAGAGTTGAGACATCTCCTCAAAGGTTGAAAATACAAGTGACAACAAGAGGTATGTTTCAATTGTTTTGGTGTTGTATATTTATCTATTTTAGAAGCATTTTTAGTAATGAGACAATAGTTTATTTTGTGATATTTTCCTTCCATCATTATTCAAACTAAAAGAGTTATGGGTCACTAGGAACAATAAATCCCATGTTAGAATATGTAAATTTGATATATTGGTTAAGGGTGAATGGAATTTTATAAGGAAGATTGATATAAATGGCATGTAATAGGGAAAAATAACTAAGGAGAATATTATAGGGAAGACCAATATCAATGGCATGTAAATGGGAACAATAACTAAGGAGAATTTTATATGGAATACTGATATCAATGGCATGTAATAATGTTTTATGTGTGATATTTACAACCATTATGTAAAGTTATATGGTACCCATTGATTCTAATTATGTATTATCATATGGTTTGATGGTTATTGTATTAGGATCTAATGTATTCATTGAGTAACCAAGATACTTGATCAAGGTTAAGGTACAAATGTTTATAACAAACCCATTATATTTAAGCACCCTTTTATATTTATGTCTAAGAATATAAACCTTAATATATAAGGAAAGTTATGTGATGGACTAAATGGGGATACATCAGTTTCACTAAAGGTTAGTTGATGGTTTGAGTAAAAGATCCTGATGATTGCTTGAAACTACATTAGATCAATATATATGGAGACTATTGACTCTTGAAGAGTTTTATACAAGATATATTGAAGAGTGAATGTATTTTGAAGGTCTATAATAAATATTTGGGCATATTTTTTCTCAAGATTCTTGATGATGTTATATTTACCTTCAAGGGTAGGTAGGGGAGGCCTTTTGTTAATGATTTAACACACAATTATAATTGCACAATATTAGTGTTCAAGCCTAAAGGTTATGATATGGTTATCCATGATGTGACTAACTATTTAATCAAATATATGAGAGGATATATTAGAGTGGTTGTTTTGGTTTGATTTTGAATTTTATTCATCTATGAAAAAGGTTGGTCATTTTTTGGAAAGGGATATTGCTATATCCTTAATTATTGGTTTTTTGAAGTGGATACATTTCCTTATATTTCTATGTCTCCATGATCAATCAAGTCTTAAACATAATTTTTTAGTTTCATGCATTAGTTTTTGGAATGAACCTTGATCTTATAAAAATTAGATTACTCGTGTTATTTATACCATGTAGACTTTAGCATGTTATCATTGAATGGTTAGGTTTTGAGGGAACACTAACATATTTTCAGCTATAAGTTTACAGAATATTGTTTCAAGTGGTTCGCCCAGAGGGGTGTAATTTATTTATTTTATCTCTTTCCTAGGATGTCCCATAGGTATGGTAATGTTTGGGTTACTTTTAAAGTTATAAATATGCTTGGATTTATTTACCTCATCACTTACTACATTCTTATTCTTATAAAATAATTTGGATTTTTTAGTTTAGTTTTGACTTTGGTGATCTTTGTTTAATATTTTTGACGAGTCCTTTGCCTACTATTGGATTATTTTAAATGATCCAAAGTTATTTTAATATTTTATTTAGTTTAATTTTTTAGTAAATAAATTTTCTTACATGGGAAAATTTGTTTTATCCCGTAAACCACCCATGTACTTTATATAATTATACTTTTTCTATATAACATGATGCACATAAATATTTATTTTGAGATGAATGATTCATATGATTCATCCCTCACATCAAAAAGGGGCATATAATGGGATTATTTCAAAAATTTAAGCCATGTAAGATAAATAATTTCACATTCTGAGACTTATTATATGTTCATATTGGATAGATGAACATATTGAAAAATATCCTACATGATTTTAAAAGACAATTGAGACATTCTCTTATATGTTGGGATAAGTTTGGCATTCTACATCATTTTAAGGGATAGATGGATCAAATGGGGCATGTATTTTTTTCATGTTGACATTATTTATTTATTGAGGATTTATGGGGAATGATGGTACTATATGAGCACTCTAGTTAAAATCCATTTACTACTATTGATACTTTTATATATGATCCTAATTTTTGTGTTTCATAAAAGGGTATTTTGTTACACATGGCATTGTGGTTAAGGTTATTGTCTTGCTTAAGTTATAACACCACCTTTTCAAGATGGGTATTTGAATAATTTACACTCCTCAAATCATAATTATAGAAGTTACATCTACTTAGGTCGAAGCTTTATAAGATTTCATGTGTTTGTAAATAATTAACTTGAAATAATACTTTATAAGATTTTTGTCAAAAAGATTTGTTCAATATGTAAATTTCTAATTTCTTCCTATTTAAAGGGTCAATAGTGGTATCAAATCCCATATGATAGAAGATATGTAAGATAATTGAAAATAATTTATTGAAGAATTATCAGAGCCATGACATGGAAAGGAGGATAGAAGAAATTTGAAAAGTGTAAAAACTTTGATATTTTTAAATCTTTTGAATCTACCCATTGATGTTACTAAACTATTACAAGGAGATTTTTTTGAGGCATCATACTATTAACCATATTCCTAAATTTTTGCACCTAGAGTAACATTGTATATCATCTTGTGCATTTTATGACATGTTCCTCAATTTAGATGGCAAACAAAAATGTTGTAGACTAGTTTTAGGCTCCATAAAAATTAGTTTAATAGATTTGATTTTACCCACTATAATTTCCATTTTCTCAATGATTTTTTACTTGAAAACATTCCAAACACATCTTGGAAACAAGAACTCTCTAAATGTTGATAGTGATCAACAAGTCAAGTCTCAAAAGTGAGGATAATGCATACAGAAGATACAATGTTAAGCATTTGTTTTAAGTAAAATTTTAGTCCTTTTGAATAATTTTCAAAAATATTTTTCCTTTGATATGTATAAAAACCATAATTCTAGGAATAATTTATTGTTCAAACCCTGATATTTAGCTCTTCCACTTTGGCATGGATCCCATGAAAAAATGAAAGCATAGTAGATTTTTTGCATGCAAGAAAAACTATGGGTGAATTAATTTCACTTTTTCTTTTACATGCATATATTTTTGTGGGAATTAGAAAATTCACATTTATCTATGATACTATTTTCACTAAATTATAAGCTTAATTATGGAGGGATTGGTTATTTTATTTTGTTACTTGACAAGTGGAGGGTTCAAAATCCATTGGTATTAATTTTGGTCAAAATTAATTTTTTGACATCATTTTGTATAAAGAAGTTACAAGGATTTTCAATGAAAATTGTGATATCAGGATGTTTTTGAATTTTTCAACCAATATAATAAAATTTATGTATAAAGGTGCATTTTTTATCAAAGTTAACATCTTTAAAATTAAATTTTTCATTGTATCACTTCATGCTTGTGATTTCAAAGATAATACCATCCATTACATGTATTAGGATCCTTTTGATTGACACCATCTAAATGCAAACTAGAGGTTGGAGGATTACTTTAAGGTTGGAGGACTATTACCCTCCTCTAGTTAGTTATTCACTCATATTTTGGGTTTAATGCTTGAATGGAAAATTTTAGCTTATGTTATTGCTTTCAGTTATATTTTTCGCTTTTTATACCTAATATTTGTGACATGGAAAGGATAGAGTTAGTTGTTTTTATATCTCTAAATGTACAACTAATCACCTCTCTCTAGATAGGAGAGAATATTTAGGCATTATATGGACTTTAATATATCATAAATGATAGTATGAGTTGATAAGGGTTGCTAACACTAGTAGTGTTGGGAAAATATCATCAACAGTTATTGGGAATTTGGAATATGTGCCATATAGAGTATTATTTGCCACTTAGATGGGTTATTTTATGGGACCTTATGTGGGTTGATAGTTAGACATGCCTGATCATGTTATATTGTAGTACGGTATGATGATCACTAGGGATGAGTAGGCCTTGATCATGTTCACCAACCATTTTTAACCATAAATTATAGGGGTAAGCTTCTCTATAGAGTGACCTTAGTTTTTGGTCAATATTAGAGGTACAGTGCACTAGTTGCAGTTATGACAGAGATCCTTTGATGACTTCAAAGTCATTACTCCAATTCATTCATTTTTTATACCCCTATGGATCAAGGGGGAATATTTTGTATTATTTTAAATGATCCAAAGTTATATTAATATTTTAGTTAGTTTACTTTGTTAGTAAATAAATTTGGTTACTTAGGAAAATTAGTTTTGTCTTGTAAACCACTTGTGAAGCTTTATAAGCTTCCATGTGCTTGTAAATAATTAACTTGAAATAATACTTTATTAGATTTTTATCAAAAAGATTTGTTTAATATGTAATTTTCTAATTTTATATATGAGGTGGGTGAATCAAGTAAATAAAATGAAAAGGAATTTTTACTAAGACAAAATCAAAATTTACTATAATGAAAAAGAGGGAATCCCAAATTTCTCCTCTTGGTTAATTCATAAAATTTTAGTTGTGCAATTGAATATTATTATGATAGTGATGAGGATGATATGCAAGATCCTAAAAATGAGAAGCTGTGTAAGCTAAATTTTAATCCTACTAATATGGATGAAAATAAGTCTCATAATATGTTCACACCTATTATTTTAAAATACTATTAGGATACTTCATATTTAAATAATATTAATAATCAAAAGACTTACACTCAAAAAAATATTTTGGAAGCAAAGTAAAATCAATAATGTTAGTACTCTTATAATTAGAAACCAAATCAGAGTTTTAAATTATATCACACCATCATTATGCTATGTTGCAAGCACTGTTGTACCAAATTTTCATAAAATTAATTATGACTTGAGATCAAGAGTAATTGTATATTTCATCTTTTACCAAATTCTAAGGGAATAATTAAGTAAATAATGTCAATCTTTTGAATACATGATTTCATGCATCATTGTAATAAAAAAATCTCCAAGATACACCAAGTATTACACTATAATTACTACTTGAAAATTATTTAATGGTACTACAATGTAATAGACACGTAACAACATGGTATAGTTCACATGAAGGAAAATCATATTGTGATTACGATAAAATCATGAGACATGATATCAATCATTATGAAGCATTAAAAAATAAGTTTCAAATATATAAGATTGAAGGAGTTATTAAGGTAATACAAGGTCAGTAAGAACAAATCATAATAAAATATAAAATGATACCATATTTAATCACAACAAACATAATTAATAAATTTACATGATAGGAGGTATTAACCATTATAACATACATTAACAAAAACTTACTAGGAACAAATCATGATTAATGGAAAAAAATGGGAAACCATATGTATATCATAACCTTATGATATTTGGGACATGATATCAATGAAGTACATCATAGAACACATTTTATGTAATCCATCAAATATATTATTATATCCCTCACTTGTGGACCAAAGGTCATTAATACATGCATATATGTCCCACCTCCTACTCATTAGGAGACATTTAAATTGGGATAGCTATGGTTACAAAATATGGGGGTCATAATAAATACAATAGATCAATCCATTTCATTCTCACATAAAAGAAATACCATCATGATATAACATAATGGTAATGATACCCATAAAGATATAATTGTTTCAAAGATAACTATAACTATAACATGTAGACAACTAGACACAATAGATGGAACATAAATAAACCTACATAATGAGAATAAATTTTAGATAATCTAAAAGATTCAAAAAATAAAATGTTCAAAAATAAAAAGTCAGTACTTGAGCATGACATAAGTTTCTAGATTCCATTATTTAAATATGTAATTTATCACATATTTGGTAGATATTATATTATTTTCATATAGACATGAATTTCACATGGTATATGAGTGTGATTTAGGACATACATATCATACATGGATACATAGATGTTGGACCTTTCCTATACATAGGGGCCATTCCAATGCTAGGGGCATTTACTTCCACAAGTTACATTATTATAGATTGTATGTTTCTATGACCTCTTTATCATGTTAAACCACATAAATTTATTACATATTCCTTTTTCTATGCCCATTTATTACTCAATTCTACATGGATATGCTATTTTACTATGCTATGATACTGACATATATGGATAGTGTAAACTAGTTTTTAATTGTTCCATGTCTCATCGATACTCCTAATTTTTCATGATAGGATAGTTATTGTATATTTTGTATAACCTCTTGGATTTTTTTTGGTTCCTTAGACTTATTTTTTTAGTATTCATTCCCCTTGTTTATATCTCCTCGACCTTGTTTTTTATGGAAAAATCACCCCTTTTTGGTGGCTCCTTAGCCGTGTTTCTTACATACATATTTATGTCTTTATATGTAGTTATTTGGCCTTATGTGTGACATTTTATGTTATTAAGTGACATTACATGTTGATCTTGTGAATTTTATTTGTTTTTGGGTGCCATGATCCATACCACACACCTCCCATTTGTGTGTTGTGTCATGATTTATATAATGCACTTCCTTAATATGTAGTCTTATTCAATGATAGTTACTAATGCATGTTATATAGATATATCTATCTTTACATAACACTTATGTGCCCTTTCATTCATATGTTACATATATGACTTGATGTTACACATATTACTATTATTACATATTATGCACATGTTGACATGATTTTACATGGTAGTATCTTTATACATTACATGACATAGTTTTAAAAATATGACTTACAAGATCCATCCCTCACCTCAAAAGGGAAGCATATTAGTAGGATTTTTCATAGAGACTAAATCCTCCATGAGTAAATTTTATTATAATATATAAATTTTATAGTTTTGAAGTGATTTAGATATCAAATTAGGATATTTATTTGAATTTTTAGGCATATTTCAAGGGCATGTATTCTCCATTTTACACTCCATGAGTGATAAATTTTAGATTGAAATATATTCAGATATATTAGGAGGCATACACAAGGAATGTGTACTCTATTTTATAGGACAAATT
Organism: Torreya grandis; assembly: GCA_037957365.1. Classification (NCBI taxonomy): domain Eukaryota; kingdom Viridiplantae; phylum Streptophyta; class Pinopsida; order Cupressales; family Taxaceae; genus Torreya; species Torreya grandis. The sequence continues at coordinate 750,758 of JARHVA010003741.1, read as the reverse complement.
TAATTGATCATGATTATTGTTCATCCACATATACACCATTTTATATGTTAATATGGTATGATGTTAATTCATGCACATTATGATAGTCTATAGTTAACATTGATTTAGTGTGTAATGATGTTGGTTCATGCCCATTTACACATTTTCACCTTTGTAGTTATTTTTCAAGTGTGGATCAAACTTGAATATATATATGTCCATCTTCAGTGGTTGATATATAATTTTTTGAGGTCATGTTCATTGATGTTAAATGATGCTCAATGTCCATGGCATTACCCATATCAATCACATTATGTATTTACCACCTCATAATATTGGGGTTATAAGCTAGATTAGTTGTATATGGGTTGGGGGAATTCATTTTCTATTTCATGGCCCTTGACTTATATATATATATATATAATTTAAGAATAAAAGGAAACTAATTTATTAAGTTACACACATAATCAAGGGTCAAAAATTACATATGCATATACATATTAGACAAGCACATTGCATTGCATGGTTATAAAGAATAAAAATATCCTAGGACAACAATATTAATTTAAAATCACCTGCATCTGATGAATTCACCCTAGTCCTAACATTAGTGACCTTGCATGTACAAAGACAAAGTTCTAAAACTAGAAAAAAATTAGGCCCTATTCCATTCCATTCCCAACATTATAACATAGTTATAGTCTATTAGTCAAACATTGAGGCTAAGTACTTTTAAAATATATAAAATTTATTTATCAATATAATTATAATATTATAAATTCAAATTTATGCTTGAATGTCATATATTATAGTATGAATTATTTATTCATTTATATGCTATTATGATTAACATTAATCAAAAAATAAGTTAAACAACCATTTCTATCACCTTCATTTCAACCAATTATAATTAATTCACTTAATGTTATCAATATTATAAAAAATGAGTGTAAAATATGTAGATATGTATATCCCTTTTTTGATAAGTGATAAATACCCTATTCCTAAAATAACTCATCTCAGAATAAATAATTATATACACCACATGTTTTCTTGAGCTATAGATTAAGTAGTTAGAATACATGAAAAATCACCAAAAACACATGAACGTAACCATCATAAAATACCCTCATTTAATTCTCAATATTAATATAAAACCTCATGTGAGGATGAGAGAGATAGGGTTAAACATCATAAATCATAATGTAAGCTTAATAGGCACAAGATATATATGGAAATAAGCTTGGCAAGATAAGTAATGGTATAAATCCCACAATGGAAAAGAAAGAGGAAAATAATTTTAGATACTAAAATATTATTATATATAACATCTCAATTCTTGTACACTTGAAAAATACTAATCATGGGTCTACATTTCATTTCTAGACCTTCGTGTTTCCAAAACGCTTGCATTCACCATCTCACTATGCCTAAATGATTGTCTTATAGATTGAACCTATCATTATGATGAACCAGATCACTTTTACACTATATAAAGATTAAAACCTGATTTATGTCATTCATTTTTAGTTACAAACCTTCAGTAATTTTCTACCCTGTCAGACACTTGCATTTTGTAGATGGACACTAGTATTGATGTTAGTGTCCAGATTCTTTATCTAGTGTTTGTACCTCAAATGTGAACCAAATTTTAAATATTTTGGAACATATGAATCATCCTATTTTTCTTATATAACTCTTATATGAGATATTTTAAAAAGGTGTGGTATAAATACAAATCAAATCCTACTCATTATTCATCTAGTAAATAAAAATCAAGCATCTATTTAAGCTTAATCAATCAATAACATGATTAAGTTATAATGACATATTACTCCATATTTTTATATTAGTCATAGGAGAAATCATATTACAGGTCTAAATAATTTAAAAAATATATCTATTTTTCAAGTTAAAATCTATGTCATTGGATGCCCTTGCATATTCAAAATTTCACCCTTGTGCACACATAATCCCACACCTAAGGGAGAAATACATATGTTTGAGTACCTCCTTAGATTATTGGATATGTATACAACACTAATTAAAAAATGGATCCTTGAGGTCAACTTGACTTTGTGAGCCTAATAACCCATTTTTGGCAAGGTGACATAACCTAAGGTGAAGAACTAGGGTTTGAGATATACAAAGTCATATAGATCATGTGCATGTGATCTAAAACACATCAATAAAAAGGAAAAAAAAAACTAATATGTTTAGGTAGCAATTATAAAAATAAGTAATATTTTTTATAGGATAAAAGTGTCAATTAATGGATAGAATCATCGATGTAAATGTCCATAGGTCGATAAAATTATCTAGGCCTCCAAAAATAACATTTCTAATTTCTAATGACAAGATCATGAGTATCATTCTATCAATTTATATACCTACACATACAACATCCACCTAAAAATATAAAAACCATCTAAATAGTATCTCTTATTTGTTTTTTAGTTATCATAATATCAATTGGAATTACAATTTCTATATTTTATATTTTTTTAGATTTAACATATTGTGATATCTAAATTAATTTAATTGGCCTAATTTAAAATAGTTTCATTCACCTATTTGATTAGGATATTCTTGAACTTTAAAACTCATCCAAACACATATAAAAATGGTTAAACATATAGTGAACCCAACCTATGAGTCTTCTCATGCAACACCTAACTTTCTCTAGGGTTTTTAGTTTCTAGGGATTCTAATTTTAGTAATTTTCATATCTAATTTTTTTCTTTATTTTTATAATATTTGTTTGAATTTATTAAATATAGAAAATTTTAAGAATGATAATTTTTAAATGGAAGATAAATAATCCATAAACAATCATCTAAATAAAAACAAATAATTAATTAATGCATTATTACATGTTACACAAGAAAAAATTAATAAACATGTTAAGGCTAGTGCATCTACATCCAATAATGGTGAATCTATAGATGATACAACTATTACTACATCCTCCATAGGAGAAACTAATAGTTTAAATCAATTATCAGTTCTAATGTCTTATTTAACACAAGTGGATTTTTCATCCCCTTTGGTGAATTTTAAAATTTTAAATCTAAATCCTAATGGGTCTATTGTGCAAACTATTCTCCAAGTTATTCAAGATTTGGAGGCTAAGGTTACAAACATTGAACAAAATGATTTGAAATAAATTCATGTTATTGATCCATAAGATGTATTACATAATACTTTAGCATTTGATATATCTTTATACCCTTTTCCAATAGGTTTTATTGCACCTGAGTTCACATTTTATGATGACTCGGTATTTTTATGATGGCAAGGGTGATCTTGATTATGCTTCAAAATATAAAGTTTTGAACAAATTATTTCTAAGGATATTAATATATTATACTTTAATATGGTTCTATGACTTACCAATCTAATCAATGAAAGCATTCAAACTTATAGTAGATTAGTTTCTATCACATTTATCTCTCAACATCACTAAAAACATGTCATAAGCATAATGTAATCACCTAAAAGTGGTATTTGAATGTTAAGAGTGATACTTGAGACTAAATATCCATAGTTTATCCCTAGACCTATCCTAAATCACATTATCACACTTATTTAGCCTTCATGTAGGACACAAGTATCCCTAAGTAGCTTAAATACATATCTAGACCCTCATTTCTTGATCATGGCACTTCATGCCTAGAGTTATGCCATATAGACATTAGCAACACATAAAGGACACTAGATCCATGTGACACTAATGTCCCAAAAATGGTGCCTATGTCCTTTACCCTAATTTTACTGAATGAATATATTTTTAAAAGCAAAATTCTTGTAAGGTCGACCTAGACATCTTTTATTATCCACACAAGCAACAAAACACTATAAATACATTAATTTTATCCTTGTATCCACCAGATGGAAATCAAATGCAAAATACCTATTCAAACATGAAATAATTTGATAAAAATTAAGGTTATCAATCCCTATTCTTCCTTACTTCTGCATATTACCATCTATATCATCCCTAAACTCAAATTTTCTAGATTTCCAATCTTAAACACACTAAAAGAACTCAAGGACATTATCATACTAGAATCACTTGCACTTTCACTTGCACTAGCATATAGGTGTGGATAACTACATTAGTATTTATCCCTCCTTATAGTATTATTATGTAGGCAACTCTTTTCATAATGGGGTGTTGAGGATGTCTAGCCTATACTACTAACTAACACACTTTTAAGATCATGCCTTAATTATAAGGAGCATTAGGGTTTACATCATAAATCAGTCATTCTAGGAACAATCCATAGTTTCATAATTTGTGTGCATAAGAACAAACCCTATAAATCTAGACATAAGTACACCTAGAATTTTGGGACAATCCTACACAGTGGACACCAACACCAATAACAATACACTAGATCCACATGGTAACACTACCCAAATGTGGCACTAATTTATAGGAGTGGCTATGAAATAGGGATCTAATTGATGACATTCAGATCTACTTCCATCTTATTTTCCAACAATTAGATTGCCTGTATCAAGTGTTTTTTAGATAAGTCTTTATTTGAATTATTTATTACTATTTTTAGAAAATTCAAAGCTAATCAATTCTATAACAAATAAATGGTAGTATTTTATGAATCTTAATTCCTTAATTTAGTCTAATCATCTCTTTAATCAAACATATTATTTACATAAGCTAAACATTAAAAGGTTAAAACATTTGGTGAATTTGAATTACTTTGAACATTGATCAAACCCTAACCCTAGATAATCCTAGGGTTTACATTTATATCACTCAGAATTTAAATCCATATATCTTCTTATTTTTATTTCATATAATCATAATCATATAATAAAATAATCACTTTTTGTTTCAAGGTTTAATACTTTTGTTTGCATACGTGTTCCCTTTAATTCAAAATGAACTTAGAAGAGACATAAACACATGTATAGATGATCCTTTATATCAATTGAAATATATGTCATATTTAATATCATGTTAGCTTTCTCCTATGTGTAATTACATTAATGAGCAAAACCTTATACATGTATATGATTTAGTACATAAGCTAACAACTACGTTTCAAGTTTTAATGTCATTTTTTATGCACAAAAAAGAATCTCCTCCTCCTCTTCTCCATGAGGGTGATAGCTACTTTCCCTCTAACCATGTCCATGTTATCACTCCTCCATGAGATGAAGTAGTATATAGCATTGTCATTAATCCCCATACTTAAATTATTGGCACCTCTTCCCTACAGGATATGTGCCTACATGTTTAATAAAAAACTAGGGACTTTACTTGTAAGACTCTGTGTTTAAATTATCAGTATGAGTAAGATAATTGTAAGATTACAAAATAATAATTAAATATTAAATGAAAAGATTAAAACATTGGAAAGTTAGATTACAAGACCAAGGCCTTCAAGTCATATTAGTTTAAATCATGTATATGCATCTTCACCTAGTTAATTTGAGGCAAACGATGTTACATATCAAAACATGAAATCACAATAAGGTAATCTATAACTAGTGATTCAAAAATAATTCAAAGGTCAAATAAGATTTCAAGTGACATAATAAGGGAAGTGATTAAAGATAAGTTGATCAACTTACCCCATCTAAACTTAGTAAGGAGATCCAAATATTATTGTACATAACATAGAATGTATGGGCAACACACTGATTCATGTTTATCATTGAAAAGGAAACTAGAATAGATAATAGATATAGATGAATCACATAGTGACACATAATCCACAAAATATACAATCATGCATATACAAATTTAAAAAGGGTTAAATTCAAATATAATACAAAAATGGTTACTAAATCATAACTCAAAATAATAAAGGGTTCACACAATCACAATCACAATAAAAATAAGAAATAATACAAAAATCACAAGTCAATCAAGTAAAATATACAAATCTACCTCTCCAAAATGATGCTCAACTTTAAAAATGGTATTATTTTGGCCACAAATATCTACAATATTTTGATTATCATTTTTAAGGTTTGGGCAAGTAATACCAAGGCACCACTACTCCTATTTTAGTAGTTGATAATGTTGATAAACAAAGTTTGGGATTTATTGAACATCCTAAGGAAAATCATTCATAGATAAAGTTTATCAAGCCAAAATATTTAGATACATAGGAAATGTTACATAAAGAGCAAGATCTTAAGTTGGAAAGTCAAAATCATGTTAAGCCAAAAAGCATTCTCAAATAAAGTTTTCTAGAAAAAGAGCCTCTATAACACCATATGCCTACAATAAGCATCATTTCAAAGAGAAAAATCACAATCAATATTCCAAAGCATAATTCATAAAGATCAAATCCATAGCATGGAGCAATTCCCTCTAGAATTATAAGTTATTATGATTCTAATGATGAATAATACTTAAATTCATATTGCAACAACATTCAACTACAACATAAAATTCACATTGCATGAGAGATTACCATTCCTATTTTTTATGCAAGCCATATTGATAGTGAGTCTCCCACAAGACTCATCAGTTAGTATGGTTTATTTATTATTGTACATACTTTATATCTCTATTTTCTCCTTATACATAATTCATTTCATTTTGCATGTACATGGCTTATTTCTATAAAATGTAAAAAAAATCAAATAATTACTCAGAAAACATAAAATGTATAGATTGTATGCATTGTTATATTTACATTTGTTATATTTTCTAGACACTACATTGATCTAAACTTGATATTATCTACCCATTGGGGAATATACACTGATAGATTATTCTTCCCTTGACACATTCACCCACTTGGGGGAATATTATACATAGTTTCAATCCCCAGGTTTTATCCTTACATACTTTAGATTCCAATTTTAGAATTATTATATCTTGATATTAAACATTGTTTCTCATAGTTAGATTTTTTGCCAACTAATACTACTTTAGACTAAACATATGTACATCTTCTATCTTACATATATGTTTACTACATATTCATGCATGCTTTAATTTTTAGCATTCTTAGTTTAGACTTGATTGTATCTTTATGCTTATTATATTCAATGACATTTAATATGTCATTATTCTTTAGTTCTATGCCACTTCTATTCATAGTTTGTATGCCTTGAACATGTACCCATGTCCCTTGAGTGTGCTTTCTTGATTGTGTATACAAACATTTGAACAAGCCTTTCTATATGGTTCTAAGCTAACTTGATTGTTGCTTCCATATTTGGAAATTTAAACATGGCCTTGTATGTCTTAATTTCTCAAATTTAGTGACATGTATCCATGTCCCTCATATTGTGTCCCCTTGGCCTACCTTGCATGCCTCATGTGTTTTTTATGTATGATTTATTATATGTGTCATGGCCATGACACTTGTATTTACTTGTTACACACACCATTTTTGATGCCATGAGGGACCTCATGCACCTGCCCTTCCTATTTGGGTGTCGTGATGGACATCATGCCCCATCCCCATAGATAGATACTTGGTTTTACTCATATTCACTATTAAATACATTGATTAAATATGTATTAACACCCTTGTGCAATGTTAGACATGACATAAATCTTATATTACATACTTATGCTCAGATTCTCTTATATTCCAATGTTATATATGCACATTATATTGGATTATAACATATTTATAATATATGCTCTAATTAACACACATTGTATAGATCTCTTTCTTTTGAGGAAAATTATTACATAGGTTAAAAAAATACCTTCAAAATATGGGACATTCATAGGGGTTTGTCATAGAGATCAGGATCTGATATTACACTTAGAACATTTTTTAGCATGTAGGTTCAATTTTAGAAAATCAGACACAGGTAAATATAGTGGGAAAATAGTGACTTAGAAAGTATTATAGTGACATAGATTTCAAACTAAAAATACATTAACATCTAAATGGGGACACTAGTACCACATGACACTACTATCCAAGACATGGCTCTACTATCTAGTAGCCTCAATTTTAGAAATACTCAAATTAGATAGAATAGTATAGTAAGTACAATACAGGTTTACACAAATCTAGTTATAGGTTTATTTGCTATACTAAATTTTTGCTTAGATTCACATTAGCTTAGCTCAGATTCATATCAATTTTTTCAAATTAGGGAGATCATACATGACATGAACATTCTATTATTCAATTTAGATACTTAGATATAGTTATTACAACTCAATCTAGAAGAAATATGCTCAAATACTAAATTAGGGGCATGTACATGATAAACTATTTCCATATGCTCAATTACATACTAGTTGATCAAATGGAATGACAAATTCCATGTCATTCTCTAAACTTTATATACTTGAAATCATATTCTAGGTTATCATAAGTTTCATGTTTTTTTTCAGCTATAGTGGTTGGCATTCTTGAGTGGCCTAGAGCTACCTAATATACCTAAGTGGTCATACAACCGATATACACAATTAGACATTTTTCATACTTTGTGTAGTTTATTTTTATATGCATCTACTACATATGAGTGGGAAATGATGGAGTTATATCCTACTTTAGTTATTGAGCCACCCACATAAGAGGGTTGGACACATTATCAATCCAATGCAAGTTATTCATAGGTCATGATCCACTAAGCAGGGGTGGGAAATGATGGATTCAAAACCAGATTGAGTTTTTGAGCCACCCACATATGAGGATTAATAAAATTATCAACTCAATCCAAGTTATTCATTGATTGATCACTATATACATGCACACAACACACACACACATATTGTCACCAAGTTCATAAATTGGTTCATGTACCCAATGAGGTGTATTTGTTCCTTTCCTCTTTCCCATCTCTTTACTCAATTTTACTCAGTTTTATCTATTTACTCAACATAGTCTTTTAATTTTGATATCTCTTAAGAAAGGATCAATTTATGCACATTTCATTTGTAGGACATGCTTTGGATCATGCTTCATAGATTTAGACTTAAATTCACGTACTCATACTCAACTTCATGAGCTTCACTTCCTAGGTAAGTCTAGATATGATTCTTCCTTTATACTAGTCATTTTACTTTGTTACATTTCTAGCATAAAGGGGGGGGGGGTTGTAATCACCTAAAATTTTCATTTGAGTGATAAGAGAGCTACTTGAGACTATGTATCCCTAGCTTAGACCTAAACTTATCCTAGATCATATTATCACACCTATCTAGCCTTCATGTGGGCCATAAGCATCCCTAGTTAGCTTAAACATAGTCCTAAACCCTCACTTCCCAGTCTTGGCCCTTTGTGCCCAGTGTTTTACCAGCTAGACATTAGCATCACATTAAGAACATTAAATCCATGTAGTGCTAGTGTCCCTGAAATGGTTCCCATGTCCTTTTCCCTAAATTTCCTAAATTAATATATTTTCAAAAGTAAAAGCCTTCTAAGGTAGGCTTAGACATCTCTTATTATCCACAAAAGAAATAAAACACTATAAATACATGACATTTAGCCCTATATCCACTAGATGGAAATTAGATACAAAATACCTATTCAAATAAGAAACAATTTGAGAAAAATTAAGGTTATCAATCATTATTCTACCCTAATTCTACATACTACTATCTATAGCATCCCTAAACTCAAATTTTCTAGATTTCCAATCTCAAACACACTCAAGGAAATCAAGGCCACTATCATACTAGCATCATCTTCACTTGAACCAACACTTAGATGGGGAGAACTAAATCGGTCTTAATCCATCCTTAGAGTATTGATATTAAGGCAACTCTCTTCACAATAGGGTGTTGATGATGACCAACCTATCCTAATAATGAACACACTTTTCATCTCATACCCTACTTTCAAGGATCATTAAGTTTTTAATTCATAAATCAGTCATTATAGGCATAATATAGAGTTCCAAAATTTATATGCATAGGAATGGACCACATAAATCTAGACACAAGTATACCAAGAAGTTTGGGATAGTCCTATACAGAGGACATTAGCACCAATATTAGGACACTAGAGCCATATGGTGCTACTATCTAAATGTGAAGTTACTATTTATGAGTGGCTCTAACATAGGGATCTAGTTGATGACACTCATACCTTCTTCCATCTTAGTTTCCATCACTCAAATCATGTGCATCAGGTGTTTTCTAGATAAGTCTTTATTTGGACTATTTATTACTATTTTTAGAAAAGTCAAAGCTAGTCAATTCTATAACAAATTGGTGGAAATATTTCATGCATATTATTTCCTTAATTTAGTCTACTCAAACCTTTAATCAAACATATGATTTTCATAAGTGTTAAAACACATAAATTGTTAAGATCAAACAAGGAACCAACAAACCTCTTAAATAATATGTTTTGAGGTATAAAATAATGTTGTTTAAAATGAAAAATCTAATGATAGATAAATATCTTCAAGACATATTCAAACAAATTTTACTTACACCATTACATGAGTATATTGTCTAAAGAAGTTTAAATCCTTTGATGATGTATACCATATTGTCTAAGATCATGAACTTAAACTTATTTCTTTGAAAATGCTTAAATATGTAGCAAACACACTAACTACATCTAATCAACCTAAAAAGGAAGAAACCACAATGGTTAATATCAATGCACAACAACATATCTTATCCAATACACCTAAGAATTAAGTTACATGATTACCTAAGTATCTATCTTCATTACTAAAGAATCTTGTGAAGTGTCATATCATATCTCTCTTTCCTCTGATATAGGTTGACACAAATCAATCTCTACCAAAAAGATATGATGTTAATGTATATTGTGACTATTACCAAGGTCTCAAGCATTCAAATAAAAAATTTTATGGTGAAACACAAGATCCAAGACCTTATTGATAATAAACATATTAGTTTTGATGATCCTCCAAAGGATTTGGGGTCACAGCATGGTGACCATCAAAACCAAACTATGTTTAATGATCCACTACAAGATTATTCTAAGAAAAAAACAATAATTGAAAATGGTATATAATTCACACCCTCCTGCACCATATTATGGGCACATATTAGATGTTATTATTGGCACACTTACATGCATTATACCTCATATGGTTCAAAGACATTATATTACATTCAATGATAGTGAAATTATGGATGATGATTCAGATCTTAACTCATTATTTATTAGAGCATACGTTAATCATCAACATATACATACTATAATTTTTGATAGTGTTTTTCATGATAATGTATCTACCATGACATTACTCACACATTTTGGATATAAACATGATGATTCATACCCTTCGACCAAAATGGTTAAAGCATTTGATGGGACATCACACCAAGTTATTGGTGAGATTGATTTACATTTACAAGTTGGTCCAAAACATGTGATCACTAAATTTTATGTTATATAATACACATGAACATTTTATATGTTATTGGGGTGACCTTGGATACATAAAATATGCATGAAACTTTCCATTGTTCATGGGTGTAATAAATACATTCATACCCATAGGGTAATTATAATTTCTCTAATTTTATATGAACATTCACTTGAACAAGAGAAGTTTAATCCAATATAGCTAACTATAAAAACTACTAAGGTTAATCATGTATGAAATGGTAAGCAAAAGGACATATAATTTCTTATGTGGCTAATACTTGAGATACCATTACACTATACATACACAGTGGACTCTACGGAGCCCTGATCTATACCTAAATGGTACACTGAGTTAATAAGAGAAAATAAACATGTTCCAATTATAGCTACATAAAAAAATCACATAGCATTAAACAATGGGTTCCAATAACTAATTCTATTTATATTACCTCTTAATGATTATAGTGTCCTATAAGACATATGCAAATTAACACATAGTCTAATGTTCCAAATATGACACCTATATATGCCCCTTGGTAGTATCACCAATTTGATGTACCATATTCTAAGTTTGGATATTCATATGAGAATTTATTATATGGTATCCTAGGATGTAACTTTTCCTATCAAATATTCCAAAAAAAAATCCAAAAATATAAAAACATTCAAATAAATCAAAAATACAAAAACTATCCATCATACACATGTTTACTAGCTCCTTGGATTTTATGTTATTTAATTTTTGTTAGTCGATAACATATAATTTATTTCATATACACACATATGCTTCATATTTATTTGAATGTGATACAAGAATACATTAAATCCATGATATATACACATGCAAATTTTTAACCTTTCCTCTTCCCACATAACACACAACATTGGGGGCATCTTGCTTTTATTTTATCACAATCAATACAAATTTTATTGTTTTATGATCACTTATACATTATCATGTTGAGCTTGTATACTAACATTTACACATTCATATACTCATGCTTACATCTTATACTATGTACTTGATATGGTATATTACATGAAATTTTATGGTAATTCATATATGTAGGGACTAGTATGGTATGCTTTTGTTATTTTTTTATACTTCATTTATTCACATTGTCACTTCCTTGAGTGTACTTATTATTTTTTATTGTCTTATTTTTGGAACTTCTGAATATGTTCTATACTTGTGGGACCCAATATCATTGCATTATATTTATTTATGGGTGGAAATTTGAATATACACTCCCTTCTAGTGTGTGGAATTTTAACATTGCCCTTGTTTGTGGTCCCTATAGACCCCCTTTTATGTGACATCAAGTATCCTTGTGTGTGCACTTCATTCTTTTTTGAGATTTTACTATTATTTTCTATAAGTTTCCATGATCCATATCATGTATATTATAGCTTGTTGTGATCACACACTATCAGATTAATTTATATATCTATTTAGACATGCTACTCATATATGCTACATGATTCATACCCATATCATATAGGTTTCTTATCCTTTTAAGGTAAGGTGACTACTAGATTTCACTCCCCTCATTTCAAAATGTGGGTAGGGGAGAGGGGATATTATTGGGGTACCATATAGACATGACTCCACATATACATAGTTAGTAGAATTGATACATTTTACATTATTCAAATATACATGGGTTAGAATCCTATGCATTTTTCACTAATGTTTTTTACAAATTTGGGACTTATAATACACATAGTTATATATTATAGGTTATTTTATTATAGATACTTCATCTTGAGACACATTATAGTTACATATGCCATGTAATTTCCCTAAAAAATTCAAAGAAATTCAAAACATGTTACCAAGAAGCACCATTTTGAGCCTTTCCTATCTATAGTAGTGGGATCCCTTAAGTAGTGTAGTTGAGATTTTATGCCATCAACGGCCTTAGCACTACTTATATTTTATATTTTGAGTTGTCTATATGACTTATATTTGATTTTATTATACATTCACTTGAGTTGTGCAATTGATATTTAGTAATATCAATGGTCATGTTACAACTAACCCTCTGCCAAATTGGGGACATAATTACCCACCAAAATTTCCTCTTCAAATCTCCAAGGTTCAATCATGAACCTCTCTCAAATCTAATTCTTCATAAGGAAGAATATTTACCAAAACAAATTACCAAAGGGCAATAGGGTTGAATTGACACATAAGTGTACTCATTCCTTGCTCTCTTCATCTTTCAAGGATTTTTATTATTAAATTTTAGATTACATGCATATATTTATATTGTACATGTTCTTGGTTATAGGTCATATACCAAAAAAATCACCTTGGCTCAAAAAAATTTAAGGTGTGTTATACACAACAAGGTACATAATTCTTTCCTTTAAAATAGTAATTTCATCCTTATGTGTTACTAGATTAAAGGGGGTAATTTTAGATACATAAAGTTTGATTATCTATGTCATCTTAGTCTTGTACACTTGAAAAATTCCAATTAGGGATATACCCTTTGGTTTTAGACATTCTTGCAGTTAAAATGCTCACATTCACTATCTTACTATGCCTAACTAATTATATTATCAAATGTCCCTATCATTACAATGACCCAAATCACTTGAACATTGCAAAAATATTAAAACATGATTTATATATTTCACTATAAATTATATACCTTCAACATTTTTCTAAAATGTCAAACATTTGTATTTTATAGAGGGACACTAGTGTCCAGATTCCTTATCCAGTGTCTGTACATAAAAATTCATCCAAATTACAAATCTTTTAGAGTATATGGTTTGGCCTTTATGTCTTATATAACCCTTCTATTAGGTATTTTCAAAATTTATGGTATAAATAAAAATCAAATCCTACTCATTATTCATATAGAAAATACCAAGTAAGAACCTATTCAAGCTCATTCAATCAATTAAATGACTAAATGCTACTTTTCCCTATTTTTATATTAATCATAGGAGCAATCATATTACAAGTATAAAACATTCAACGAATATCCCATTATAAATATTTATCAAGTTATAAGTTAAATCATTCATGCCCTTTCATATATCATGTTTAACCTTTGTGTGTACACAAGCCCACACCTAAGGGATAAATAAATATATCTAAGGCTCTCCTTGGATTATTCATTATATAGGTAGTGCTCAATTATAAATGGGTCATTAAGATCAATTCAAAATTGTTATCCCTCTAACCCATTTTTATCAAGGTGAAATAACCTAAGTTTAAGAGTTAGGGTTTTAGATATAAATAGACATATAGAGTTTGAGTGCATGATCCAAGTGCATCAATAGAAAGGAAATTAAAATATATAAAATGTCTTGGAAGTTTCTTCTCAATCCAAAAAATATTTTTTATAGGATAAAATCATCTAGACAAAGATATAAGTATTGACACAAGTGTTCACAAGTCATCAAAAGTGTTCAAGCCTTGAGAAATACTATTTATATAATTTTACAATGGGATCTTGAGTACTAGTTTACCCATTTCCATAACTACACATCTCAACTATGCCTTCACATATGAAAACCAATAAATTATTATCTCTTCTTTGTATTATAATTATCATAATATCAATTGGCATTGCACTTTATATATTTGGTAATTTTTTAGATTTAACATATTTTTTTATCTAAATTAATTTAATTATCCTACTTTAATAATTGTATTCATCTATTTTATTAGGTTATTCTACCCTTTTACCCCTCATAAAAACACATCTAAAAAATGTTATTCTACTCATAGGAGATCTAGATAGCTCAATGAATCACATACATGATAGTAATATGATCCAATAATGCATGGTAAATACCATGGTAACATAAGAACCAAACATATTATATTGGAAATAGTAATTTGAATTATATGGATCATTACACTAATTATATAATATCACATATTATAGGAAATTATCACACATAAGTATGCATCTAATTATAGGAAATCATTATCCAAGGAAATATGAATCAAACATAATGATAAAATGAAATAAAATGATGACTAGACAATCCTCTATAGATAAATACTTGACAAGACATTGAAAATAATATATAATAAATCAAACAATCATTGGCAAAAAATATGTCATGTAATGCATTGACCAATTGTAACAATGTGCATATCCATGTATTACACAAGATGTAAGCATGAGAAACATGTGTGTATATGAAAGATATCACCATAAGCTCAATATAAATATACATCCCTAATGTAAGGCATACCACCAATGTGACAATGACCTATATAATGTGGGCATGAAAGTAGACACAACATTTGAAATTCCATGATCATATGGAACTTGTGCATCCTACATCTCACCCACTCAAGGAATGCCATGAGAAGCATGTGAGTAAAATACATTTGTAAAAAAATTAGTGTAGGCAAAACATTATATATATATATATATATATATATATATATATATATATATATATATATATATATATATATATATGTATGTATGTATGTATGTATGTATGTATGTATGTATGTATGTATGTATGTATATATATATATATATATGTATATATATATATATATATATATGTATGTATATATATATATATACATATATATATATATATACATATATATATATACATATATATATATATACATATATATATATATATATATATACATACATATATATATATACATACATATATATATATATATATATATATACATACATATATATACACACACACATATATATACATATATACATATATATATATATATATATATATGTATATGTATATATACATATGTATATATATATAGATATGTGTATATATATGTATATCTATAAATATATATATATATATATATATATATGTATATCTATATATATATATATATATATGTATATCTATATATATATATATATATATGTATATATATATATATATATATATAATTTTATGTATTATTTTATTTTTTTCCTTTGCATAGTTTTATACAAGAATTAGTTAAATGAGCAAAAGAGAAATCCAATGGGCATATAATATAATAATAAAGGTAGCTAAATAAAATTAGAATAAAATCCAAGGGGAATAATCATGCAAACTATTGGTTACCAATTGTACACCTCGTACACTCAACCTTTCACACTTGAGAGAAAATGAAAAGCAATGATGAAAAACCCACTAGTATGTCATTGTATTTGGGGAAGGGTTTGGAATAAATATTAGACTAATTGCATAAAATGACTGAGAGGCACATAAAAAATGTATGGTCAGTTCCTTGCTACTTAGGGCTCTAGTTGAACCAAGGTGAGAGGACCTATGGCATAGTTTTTTCACATGGAGATATTTTTTAGTTCAACATCCATGGGAATTATTGGCACAAATAGATGAGAATCTAAATAAAACATAACCAAACTTTCTCACTCTATTTGAGAAGGGTTGTCACATGGAATGAGCAAATGTGCTAAGTTAGATACAAGCTAATAAAGATAGATATCAAAGAGACTCCAATCTTCATTATATAGAATCTTCAATAATAGGGGTGGAATAAAAGATTATAGGGCTATGTATTTAAATCACAAACTACAAACACATTTTAAATATTCAAGATCTTATGCATTATTAAGGTAAATAACACTTATACTATGCAACAAGGTGTATTATTTATAGGGTAGGATAAGGTGGGACAAGTTAATAGTTATAAAATGAGGGTGGTGTGTTGGTGGCTTTTAATCAACAAGGATTCATTCAACATTTATGACATCACTTATTGTAAATATGTAGAAAACTTAAATTTAAGCTAATGGAACTACCAAGAGTAATTTACACTTATTGGTGCCAATGGAATGCAAAAGCCCAAATGATCCTTGAAATCCTAGAATATACATTAAAACTAGAATTTCACATGCTTTTTCTTATCAAATTCATAAACCTAGGGTGCCCTAACAAGCTATTCAACAACATATCCTTAAATAATGTAGAAAGGGTTTATAATCTAAATCTATGCTCAAGATGACAACCAGTAATGAGCATAAACCCAAATGTCCAATCAACATCATTTGTAAAACACATTACTACACTTCATCAATATAAATTAGCAAATAACCACAAGAATTTTCATTAACTTTGAAAGAAAATATTACACACATCAATGTTTCATAGTGTTTCCATGGGGACAAACATGGTGGATTTGATCTATGTTGGGTAGGGGAGATATATAAACATCCTCACAAAGCTTGCTAATGGTTATATAGATGCAACCACCTTATCAAGAGAGACAAAATGCACATAGTAGTGATCCCAAAATGTGGAATATCCTATACTAAGAAAGATAAAGACAAAAAATAATGATTAACAATAAGAACCAACCTTGAAAGAGAAGACAAGCCTTCTATTTATACTTTTTAATCCTAGGATTGTGGGTTGTAATTTAAAAAATTGTAAATCAGCCCCTCAAATCCACCAAGTTGCTTCTAGCTAGAAAATATTCCCTTTACATGCTTGAAATATTCATCCATTTGAAATAAAATCATGGCTCTAACTACCTCTATATGGAATGATGAGTATTCTCCAACAAACTATTTTATTTCTTGGTTGGAAATGCCAACAAACATGAGCTAGAAAGTGGAAATTCATGATGAAGGTTGAACAGACCATTTGTCATCCTATAAAAATGCTTAAAGATGTTATTAACCATGAGATGGAGGGAGAAAAATCATTTGAGGAGATAAAAAAAAATTGTCCTCATGTGTAACCATCTGGAGATGTTCTCTTGCTAATTGATTACTTGCCTGCATAGTTATAACTTCCTAGACAATTGCCTTTTCCTTTTTGCACAACATGGAACAACCTACTCTTACAATGATTTCCTAGGAATATTTTATATCTATGGCTATTCGAATGATCTTATTTGGATTGGAACACCTTGGATTTGTAAGCCTACAATTTCTACCTCATTGAGGAACTTGGACAAGCACAATAATGAAAAAATGCAAGAGGCTTAAGTCATTTTCAGATTTTTACCCTTTTGGTTCAAACTTGCCTTTTCATATTTTGCATTTCACACCTTTAATTTTTTAATGTATAAATGCATTATTTTTAGCCTTTGACCTATTTAGGTAAGTCTCGGACCCTCTCATAAATTTTCAATTTGAAAATTATCAAGTTATTATTAATGGTGAGAACCCCGCTAACTGCCTTACACAAAGTCCCTAAATATGAAGCACATGCCTTTGTGGCACCACCATATCATTATGCTTACCAATATATTTGATTTATTGTCACTCAAGTTGAAAAAATTAAATTATTTTATTCCTGACTATGCACTCCCATGTGGTAGGCTGATCATGATGTGGTTGTTCTCTATGTGATCTTTATCACTTTTACCTATAATGTGGCATGTCTTATTGATAAGGATCAGTATTTATCTGGCCCTTCATGTGGAAATGACATATAATTTTATTCAAGAGGAATGTTAGTGTGTGATATGGTAACTCTATGGGCTCTCTGCATACCTATTATCATGCATATTTTTTATGTCGAGACTTTTATTTTTGGGAAATTCCTTTGTAGCAATTGGTCTTCGACATTCCTACTCCATAACAATCCTTTCAGGCATTTTGTTAGGAAAATTATTTCAAACTTATTATCTAGAATAATTTCCCAGAAGCATATGAGATATTTCAAACTTTCCTTTGTCAGTACAATTGTTTTGAACAAATTTTTTGTTTGAAAGAATTTCCCCAAAACAACCACATTTTTCACAATTCTCTTAGACATTTTACAGTGGATAAAATTTCTAAAAAAAATAATCATATAAGATTTTTGTCTTCATTGGGAAAATTATTTTGGACATTTTATTTGAAACAATTTCCTTGAAGAAATTGAAATTAACATTTTTGCCAAAGAAATTGGACTTTACACTTTTGCTAAAAAATTAGACTTTACACTTTTGTCGAAGAAAATGACTTTTGTCAAGATTTTTTCATGAAAAAAATTCTCAAATGGTAAGTAACCTTGATTTTTTTTGCCACAAATAAAAATTCCAAAACAAATGGACCTATGGACTTTTTGCCGTAGAAAAAAAGTTTGAAATAAATAAGGACTTAACACTTTCCTTGAAGCAATGCAATTTCATCAGTTTTATCATGAACAATTTGCTCGATGGAAATAAGTCTTAGGAATTTCTACATCAATAAAAATCATAAAGACTTATTTCCATCAGTAAAATGTCTTGACAAAAAACCCCAAGACCCTAAGGCTTTATATGCACTAAGTAAAGACCAAATTAAGACATAGCTAATTTAACATGAAACTTGACATGTAATGAACATTCAAAAATAGGACTTAGGCTTTGACACTTGACAAGGGATCAATTGATTTAGTGAAATTTTGGGCACTAACACTATCTTTCATTTATGGATGCATACCCTCTATGGGTGTGTAAAGAACTCTAAAATGTAAGACTAGGTGCTAATCCATTAGGTCACAGAGTCAAGACTTAGCAATTTTAGAAAACACCCATAAAGGCTCACAAAACAATGACAGAATTGACAAAAATAGATCAAGAGGATCTAAAAACAAACACAAAACAAAACACAAAGTGAAACTATAAAAATAAGGCCCAAATCAGAGGGGCAACAAAGTGATAAAACAACAAAGGATAAAACACTATAAAAATTATACATAATTGTATGTTATGGACTTCAATCAAGGAAGTGTTTTCGATGTCTACCATTGACTAGTAGATCTAGTATTTAACCATCCAAGTCTCTTATGAAAAATTATGCTCACCAATATGACATTCAATAAAATAAAGACCCATCTATAAGGCATCAAATTTTCCATGCTTTCCTTTCTCCTCATGCCTACTGTCCCAAAGTATAACTAGATTACCTACTTCAAAAGTCCTTGGAGTGACCTTCCTTTCAAATATATTCTTCATCTTCTCTTTGAATTTGAGGTTTCATTAATTATATTATCTTCAAATTTCATCAATCTCAATAATCTAGTTCATACTGCTTTCATAACAGTTGATTTACTCATCATCCACTAGTTGGTACTGTTGACCAAATTTGACTTTTAAGTCAAATTAGGGTACCCTACTAAAAAATTTACTTTTTAGGCCTATAATGTGGTATAATTTATTATAATGAGGTGTTTTATAGGTTAATTTATGTAAACTAGTGTTATATTATCTTTAGTCAATTAGTTTTTATGTCCTTATATCATTTTTAGGTTATTTGAGGGGTCAAAAAGGTGCATTTAATGCTTTATACAAGTTTATTGGGAAATGTGAAAGTGTAAAATTTTTTATCTCATTCCCCATGTGTCATAAAAAGTATTATATAATTTACACTACTAAAAATATGGTAGGTTGTTCAAAGAAAAGGTAGTTTTCTTGGTAAAAGAGGAGAATATGGCACTTGTACAACCTCCTTGGGAAGGGTGCCACATGGAAAAGGTGTAAATGTGACTATTAATTTTCCATACACTAATATACATGATTTAATTTATTTTTAAGTGTAATTTTAATGCCAAACCCGTTCTACTCCATTTTCACTCTTATTGGCAGACTGAAGTGGCACTCAGGTTTTTGCTTGGTATGAACAACACAAGTAGTTTTAGGAAAAAATATTTTGAGAGTTTTTTTTAAACTTAGGGATATAAATTTTCATATAAATAATTTTTTAAATTATCAACTATGATTTATGAATCATCTACTTGAAGTTGACCTTCCAAAACTACCTACTAATCTGTGCACCCTGTCAATTTTCCCTTAGTTTGAAAAATTATGTACAAACTAGTGGTCCATGTTTATTATATATGAATTTAAATTCCCCCTTATATGGATCTCATGATTTTTTCATGTTTTATGGGGTTTTAATGATCAATCTAACTCACTTTTTAAGAGGATGCCATCATGAGTAGTTTTAATTGGAGTGTTTCTATTTGGTGAGTGTCTCTCTCTTTTAGAGGTCTCATATAACTATATAATGGTGTTACATAAGGATTTTAACCATTATATCACCTCCTCTCATGTTTGGGTTACATCATGTTACCTCTTAGCTTGCTCCTAAACTTGTTTCTCTCCGTTGTCAACTTTTTACACAATTTCAGTTGTAGTCATGAGTATGAACTTGTCCATCCTATCTATGAGGTTGTAATGAAGGAATATCATCTTGTTAAATACATAAATATTTTAAAATATTTCACATGGATGTTATGAAAATATTCAATTGTAGTCACAAAGATCATACACCATGCTACCTTAGTCATGAGATGCCTCGTCTACTGTATCCAATATATATGCAAGTGTTTTCCATGTTGGGGAATATTTGTTGAAACTAGTTACAAGTTTTTATTGATGAATATCATGAATATTAAGATTGAAACCTTAATTTGAGGTGTTTTTATGGCTTTTCACAAACATGTTTTTCTCTAACTTCATACCCTGCTTGTACAATAACCCCAATGCACACATATAGAGCCCTAATGATGTCATGCTAATGTGTGGAAGGTTTTATGTGTGATATAACATTTCATCATTGATATAAAATGAATTAATATGCTTGATAAAATTATATTAATGTCATATACCTCTCCATTCATGCATAATGCCTATGTTTCTTCCACTACCATATGCATCTTATTGTATACCTACAGATGGCCTAAATAGAGAGCCTAAATCCATTTATGGAGAGTGAAATATTTATTGACACCATTATAAATGGATTATCATGATTAAATTAATATGATAAACTCATTTGGAGTGGCATGTTTTTATTTTGAATCAAAGAAACCTTCAAAACACAAAAAGGACTAACTTTAGGCCTACTTTCTCAAATTTGTAAAAATAGTGATCCTTAAGATTTTGATGGTACCTCACAACATGGTTGAAATAATACATAAAATAATAAGGTGATTAAGCCTTTTATGTCTTATCATGTAGAGAACTTGTGCCAAAAATGGGTGTCAAAAAGTGTGGGGAAGATAAATTTTTGGAGTCTCAAAGTTGTTCCTAAACACACTGAAGTCTTGCAGTTATCTCTACAAGGTGAAAGCTTGAATGGTTGTTCATCTCTTAAAATAAAACAACACACTCTTATTATTACTAGAGTGTATCAATTATTTTATTGACACAAAATTACATGAAGGACCATTTCAAGAAGGTAATATACTTAACTTCAACTCCTATTCACACTTTTAGTCCATATGGAGACCTTTTATGCAACCTACAACCACTATGTAGACCGTCTCAGGCAGTGAAAGAGAAGGGTTATGGTTCAAAGAATTGAAATTACACAAATTAAAAAGCATAAAAATGGACACTATGGTTAAATCACACTTAGAAGAGACTAATAGATGCTTCTCTAAGATAAAACATACTTGAAACCTATAGGTGACCCTCTCTAAGGCTCTCATACAATCAGCTAAAGGTGACTGGGCAGATAGTGGGAAATTTGTTTGATGTGAAAGTGAATAAAATGACATTAAATGGTATAAAAAAAATTATGATGTCAATATATCCAAATATTCTTATAAATAATGGTTTCAAGCTTAAATATGTAAAATAAAAAACCTACAACAGGGGTCAATCCAAACATGGTTTTTTAGTCCTAGGCAGAAAGGATTCACTTGTAAGCTATAATATGATTTGTGAAAGTAGTAACTTTTAATTTTTTTGGTTATAAACACGTTTATAGGATTTTAAAACACTATAATTATCCCCCAGGGTTCATCAACATCTACAAAATCCATTATTAGGGAGAAAACACAGTCAACTGTATGACTGTTGTTGAAGGCTTTGGAAACCTAAAAATGAAGCTTGAAATAGGGAATATATGATGGATCAACATAAATAATAACCATGAAATTTTTTATAACCTTTTTATCATGGAAACAAGTGGATAAAAAACCTAAGGAAGGGTTCAAAGTAGGCAAAACACAATCTACTCTTGGAACCCTACACTTTCTTACTTCTCTAGAAGTCTGTTTGGAATTTGGAAAGGTTATAAGGTCATATGACATAATTAGGAGATAAATTATTGTAAAAATAATCCTTGAAACTTTTATAACCCTCTCCAATATTTATTTTTGATGAGAAAATAGTGGAAGTGCCCCTATTTTATCTCAGATAGGGGGCACTTTCCCCTTGCATAAACCCTACAGATTTAGGAGAAAATGATAAAAAGGAAAAATAAAAGTAAAGGAAACATTTTATGAGGGTTTTTTAAGTTTAAACATACATATAAAAACATGGTAAACTAAGAAATAAGGGGTAAAACATAACAGGTCATTCCATTATCCTAGGGTTGTAGTCTGACCTAATGAGCATAGTTAAGGCCTAGAGGTCAAACAGTGTGCCATTCCTATTTATATATCTTAGTGATATTTATGAGTGATTTTATAATTTTATAATTGTTAATTTAGACATGTTTAATTCTAAATAATGTAATAAATCTCAGTTTGGAGGTCTTGACTCCTAAGCTACAAGCATGCCTATTTGTGTTTTAACCATAGTGTCTGGATAGCAGATGATGATGGTTAAATTTTAGAGGTTTTTAGAGGAAAAATAATGAAAAAAATAATTTATAGGCATGTTTTAGAGTATCCCATTCCATTAAAATAATTTTCATTACTCCTCATAAGTTATAAGATGTTCAAATAGCTCCAATTATGAAGGCAATTTTTTTGAGCTAGTCAAAGAGTTTTCTTGCCACTTTTCATGAGGTTTGTGACTTGGATTGACACTTAGAGCTCATAATATTGCTTTTTTAAACCCATAAATTATTATCATGCACAATTAAATCCTTTTATTATCTTGACAAGTGTCCTTGTGACCCTTGGACTTCTCTTCTTCTTTCTCTCAAATTCTATAAGAACTAGCCATTTTGGCCATTGTATGGATGCTCCACCTGAGTATGGAAAATCCATATTCATTTTTATAAATTTTTATTAATAAAATTAATAAGTTTTACCTCTTCCATGACTATTCATAGTGTGCTTTACTTGAATGTTGAATTTTCTTAGTGAATGTTATGAATTCCTTGTCAAGTTATCACATTCTCTCACCTATTTGTAGCTTCTTCTTACAAGGCATGTGATGTGTTCTATGAAATTTAAAAGTATAAGTGATTTATTCTCTTCATTAGTGCCCTCATAGGAATATTTTCTAGTCATCTTAGCTTTGCATATTCATCCATAACCCCATAATGTAACATTGATGTAAGAAGACATAGATTAGAGAGTGTATGTTTAGTTGTCCTTAATTATAAGTGTAATATATGGTTGGATTTCATGAATACATTTGGTGTATTACCTCACTTATGTTATTTTTATTTTATTTATCTCTCTCCCTTTTCACCCTTGAAGTTTAGTTATAGGTTCAATCCTAAGTGGTATATCAAGGGAGCTAGCCCTATTTAGAGACTCACCTCATTCCTTAAGATTCCCACAAGCCTAGAGGTCATTATATTTTGCCACTTAGATGAGTAAATATTTTCATCTCCTCAAAGGGTGAAAATACAAGTGACAAAAACTACATAAACTGATAATTTGGCAACTACAAATTCATAGGCAAAACTACATGAGATCCATAAACAAGCTCAAAACGGATTTTGCCTATAGCTCTCTTGGGAGTAATATTATCAACCCAAAATGAAAAAATTAGCTATTCACACCACTTATTGTTTTGTTCCAAAGTTTGTCCAATGATTTTGAGCAAGTTCTTATTACTAGATTCTGCTTGCCCATTCCCCTGAGGGTTGTAATTGCAAGCGTAGGTTAATTCAATCCTATAGTATTTTCATAATTCCACTAAAGGTTTGGATTTTAATCTCATTTAATTATAAATAATAACTTTAATAGGCACAACAAATCTAAAAATAATCTGATTTAGTAAAAAATTCATAAATACCTAGTGTGTTACTTTCTTTGTGGGGACTGCTTCAACCCATTTTGTGAAGTAATCAGTTGTAACTAGTATCCATCTATATATATCACTTGATGAATCAATAATTTATCCAATTAAATACATTCCCCATTTTCTTAATGGACCTTCAATTATCATATGTTGTAAGGGAAGAGAACCTAAAGCTTTCATCCTCCTAACAAAGTGCTGACATTTCTCATACTTTCTAACTTTTTGAGAAACATCTTTAAACAATGATGGCCACTAATAACCAACTCTAAGAATTTTATGAGATGTAAATTTAGACACAAAATGGCCACCACATACTCTACTATGGAAGTCTTCAATTAGGTCAGCAGTTTGTTCTTCTAGCACACATCTTAGGAGAGACCCATTCAAATTTTTCCATGCTAGTCCGTTCTCAGTCAATAGGTATTTTTGAGAAATAATCTTGAGATTTATTCTTTCATTCTTATCTAATTTAGGGGGATAGTTCATATTTTACAAGTAGTAAATAATAAATCTATACCATATAGATGTTTTAAATTGACTCAAGGAATTATCAACATTAAAAATATTAGTGTTTACCTCAACAGCTTGTAAATTGGTCTCAACCATAAGCTTGGCTAGACCCATCCCTCTTACTAACTTGGAGATTTGAATATCCATGTCATACTCTTGTAATTTTTTGACCCATCTACATATCTTGATGGATACTTCAGTTTTAGTAAAGATGTCCTTCACCATGGTATGTGAGATATAAGCAACAATCCTTGAACTCATAATATAAGGCCTAAATATCTTGTCATATTTCAAGAGAGTGAAAGATTATTTTTCCATGATGGTATAATTAAATCTAGGACCTTACATGTATTTGATAAAGAAAGCTATGGGATTCTCATGACCATCTTCACTCTTTTGTAAAAGGATAACAACAATAGTATTATCTAATGCAAAAGAGAATATATGGAATGGCTTTATATAATCAGGGCTGACTAAGATAGGAGTAGAATTTAAAGATCCCTTAATGTCACTAAACACTTGCATGACCTTCTCTTCCCACTTGATGATCTAGTCCTTATTCATCATGGATGTAATAGGAAGATTAATCTTTGTAAAATTGGACACAAGCCTCCTTAAAAAGTTAATTTGTCCAAAGAAAGACTGAATTCCTTTATTGGATTGTGGGATAGGCACTTTGTAAATAGATTTGACCCTTTTAGGCTAAACTATGATGCCAACCTTAGACACTATATACCCCAAAAAATTGACCTTTTGTACTCCAAAATGGCATTTCTTAGGATTAATAAAAATGTTAAACTGCATGTATCTAATCATCACCTACTCTAGATGCTCCAAATGTTCTTCTCTAGTATTTAAGTGCAAAGTAATATCATCCTAATACATAGATATGAACTAGTTAATTATCCCTACAAAATTGACATCCATAACTCACTAAAATGTTACACTAACATTCATTAACCCAAAAGGCATCCTCATATATACATACATGCCCCAAGGCATAGTGAACACAGTCTTGGGTCTCTCAAATTCCTTCACCATAACTTGGTTATACCTTGAGAAATCATCTAATGTGGACACCATCTCTAATATAGTAACACTCTAAATTAGGTTCTCCATAGTGGGTAGGGGATAATTATATTTCAAAGAAGCCTTGTTTAAATTTTAGAAATCCACATATAAATGGATATCACCATTCTTCTTTCTCATAGGGACTAAATTCGCAACCCAAAATGAGTACCTAATAGAATAAATTATTCCACCATCCCTCAACTTATTTAATTCATCCCTCATCTTGGTGGCTAATATGGGTTTAAAAGGTCTATGTTTTTTCTTGAAAGGCTTGCTATCAAGCTGTAATGGGATGGCATGCTAGAATAGGTCTTCCCTATATAGTTTCAACTTATAATAGGACCATGCTAAATAGTCTTGGTAATTTCTTGGTAGCTTCATGTAAACTTGCTTCTCAATTATAATTAGGTGAGTACTTATCCAAACCTTCCTTGGATTCTTGTGAAAATGCAAAATACACTGAATCACATCTTTTAAAATAAATGAGTCTCACAACTTGATTCTATCAACTCCATCAAAATATGCTTCTAAACTTACTAAACCCCTAGGGAGCATGTTTGTCTTCATCTAGATAACATCCTTCCCAAACAAGGTTTCCTTCCCATCATAAACTTAAACCATAGATTCCAAGTCTACGAGTTGATCATAGAACTCAACTTCACAATTTAGAAACCTTCTGATATGATCATCATCATCAAACACCTACCAATGATGAATATTGTATAGGATCAAAGGCCTAACAAGCACCTCCACCTAATATTTATTATGAGGGATCATATTTACAATATCAAACTGAGCACCTAACCCTACAAGTATATCAACTTCTTGGTTGAAACTTCTATCATGATAAAACAAATGTTGAATGCAGAAAAAAAAATTCAAGCAAATCCCAAACAACATTATAATATTATTTCAAACCTTTATTCTTGGTGGAATAAGAATTATGTATTTTCTTAACCACTAACTCTAAATCATGCTTGACAATTAAAATTTTAATTCCATATTCATGGTCAATCCTTAAACTAAACAAGAGTGCCTCATAATCAGTAGTATTATTAATGCACTCAAAAGATAGTTGAAAAGAAAACATGATACTTTTACCATTTGGGGCATAGAAAAAAATCCTAGCTCCATTCCCAAGATTGGATCAAGCCTCATCAAATCACATCCTCTAAATTTTTCCTTCACTATTAGGTTCAACATCAAGAGCAATATACTATTCAACCATGTCAACATTTCTAACAAAGTTTCCCAATTCAGCATCTATGTATAATACTTCATTTATAGCACATTTTGAATCTTTAATTACATGTAGCATCTTTAGATATCTATAAAGCTTAACCATATTACCCTCTAATATAATGGTGGCATAATATAATTCCATTTGTACACTTTCACCCATGATAGCAACCCACTTATGTGGCAGCATCATCCCCGACTTAGGCAACCAGTCTACAACTATCACATCCACATTCAGAAACTTACTAGGATGAACTATCAACTATATGACTAATCCCTTAACTTATCCCACAATTGGTACCTATTTTGAGTCCATAGCATTACATTATCCAAAGGCTAATGTAATATACACTCCAAGCTCATTTAGGGCACCCAAGGGTATCACATTGTAAGAAGCATCAAAATAAAACATGTAGTTGTGAAACATTAGACCATTGATTAGCAGGGTTGTATAAAATGGATCCACATTTAGCTAAATTTATAATAATGTAGTCCCCAAGTATACCTCCAGAGTAGGTTCAACAATCTCTTTTGATTCTAAATCACTTTTTAGGGGTGTTTGGGGTAACTCAATTTCATTTACAACTGACTTCTCACCAAATTCTAAGTATTTAAATAACCTCTTGTTATGCTCAGGTATTCTTAATAATTCAACAAGTGTCACAGTGACTTTTAATTGACTCAACACTTAGGACATATCACACATGATATACAAAGGAATAGGTGTATTTGGTAGAAGGGTAACAACACCTTCAGCTAGAATATAGTCACTTAATATCTAAAGTGGAGTAGGTTGGGATGGATTGATGATCTTGATGGTAGTCTTCAAGGGTGGATTTGTCTTAATGTCACCTGCACCCTTAGAAATATTTAACAAGAAAATTATTCTATTACTCTTAGCAGTAGCACCTATAGGCTTAATAGCTTGGGACACAAGTGTTATCTAGGAAGATTTTGGGACAAGTGTATCTTTCTTTGCTTCCTTGCTTGTATTCCCTACCTTTGGATTTATAGGGGTAGTGTCTTGAGTAGCAGCACTTAGTTGCCTACTTCTCAAGTAATATTCCTTATTTTAGGTAGCTACTACATTAATTAACAACTATTTATCCTCAACTTATGGAATTCCCCCATGATATTTCTTAATCATCATAGAGCATAAGAAATCAAAATTGTTAGGTTGTGGAGCTAAAAGCTTCATTAATGTAGACATGGAGGAGGTTGCTGAGAGGTTGCTGAGTTGCAGAGCAACCAATGTCAGTCTGATCAGTCGATGTTGGTCATATATAGTGAGAAGAGCAACCGACATCGATCATTGATTGTTTGGCGTTGATCACCTCCAGGCAGATAGGGACTGACGTCGGTCGCCTATGCGGTTCTGGAACTGTCGATTGCATGAATAGTTAGTTAACAAACCAGTTGTTTGCATGTCAAGGCCAACTATAGACTTGAAGCTGTGGATCTAATTATTGTAATTAGATGTCTAATTATTATTTGCATGAGATCTATATAATAGACTCATGGGCTGTATTGTAATTTATGCTAGAGAGTAAGAGAGCAAAAATTAGCTCCTTCAGAGTGAAGAGAGTAAGGTGTGTTCCTCCTAGTGCCATAATGCCAAGTGTGGGTGCTGGTTTGGAGAATCAAAAGGATTCTTCATGTATGTAGGATCTTGGTCAGTAGGTGTGCAAGGCCACATTAGGAGATCTACATGTGGTAAGTAAGATCGGTTGATCTGCAAGTGTATGTGGGTGCGGGATCCAAGTTTGCAGGTGTACAGAACCAGATTGATTTGTAGGTGTACAAGATTAGAGAGGATAGCAACACAATAGGTAGAAAGATCAGGAGAGATCTACTTGGAGTACAGTGTGTACTCAGTTGGAGAGCAAAGAGGAAGGCAAGGTAGATCCTTCCAAAGTAAGATCATTTGAGTTATAGGTTGTTGCAAGTTCATGGGAGATCTACTTGGAGTGCATTGTGTACTCGGTTGAGTATGTGTGTATACTCGGTGTACTGGCAGTAGTGAATACTGACTGGTTGGAGGTGAACACCAATTCTGTGTTTGAGTTGTGTGTTGGGACCGTAAGAGAGAGAGTGAGCTCTTGAAGAGATTTATTTTTTATGCTCTAGATGTGTGTGAGCTCTAGAGATGTAAGGAAGAAGACTGTGGCATCTTCTTTGTTGTATTGCCTTCTGGAAGAGTATTAATACAATTGGGTATTGTCTCTCATATTCTGTGTTGTTTTTTATTTCTAGTTACTTGTTACTTCTGGTTAATTTCACATGTTTAGTTTCTTGATAATCAATTGTGCTTCCTAGATCCTGACAAATTGGTATCAGAGCATGTTTGTTGTTCTAGATTACCTGACAAAGTGGTATCAGAGCTAAGGTTGCAAGGAGCAAGTTTGTGTTTGATTACAGGTCACTCAGGGGTTTCTGATTGAGTGGGAGTATAACAATGGCAGAAGAAAATAAGCTAAGAATGAAGGAATTGAAAAGCACGAATGGCCAATTACGGTATTATGGAAAGAAAGAATAGGTAAAGAAATATTGTTGGTTGGTAGCAAATCAACATGAAGGAACTAAAGAAGTAGATGTTGCAGGTGTTATTGCATAGGATGATCTAGGATGTTCCTTGGATAAAGTAGAATCTTGGTTTATATATTCTATTGCCTCTTTCCATGCAACCCCAATTAGAGGGGTTGGTGAGCCTTGTCAAAGTATTGGCAAAGGGGAAGTGTGGCTGAATTTGCAGACAGCCAACACATGGGTGTTGAAGGAAGTCATGCAGGTCCCAGTCTTGGAGATTTAGCTAATTTCTTCAAGAAATTTGGGTGATGAGATATGCATAATAACTCTCACAGCGGATTCTTGGAATAAGGATGCACCTGAATTAGCATGTGGTAAGAAAATAGGTACTCTTTATCTACTTGCTTGTATTACTAATTCCACTTTTGTTGTATAAGTGTGGCTTTGTAGGCTTGGTCACATAAGTGAGAAGGGAATGGATGTTCTTAAGACAAATGGTAAGAGATCAGCTTCAGAAAGCAAAGACCGAGATTTCTGTGAGCAGTGGGTTGCTACAAGAAAGGATTGTGTTTATTGTAGGAAAAGGAAGACTGATGTATTTGATAAACTTAAGAACTGGAAAGCCTTAGTGTTCTTGGAGGAGCTGATGGATAGAGATCAGTGGATGGGGCTGAGTAACTCTGAGCAGGGTAGTTTGGACATGGGTTTGATTCAAAGAAAGATCGTGGGTAAAAAGTCATCACTCACAGGCATACACAGGTACCGGCATCGGTCAAGGGGAACTGACATCAAAAAGATAGGTATCGACATCGGTCATGTGTAGACTAGAGGAGTTAGTGGTGTCAGGTAGGTGGAGACCAACATCGGCAGGATAACCAGCATCGATGACTTGGACAGTCGCATGGAACTGACATCGGTTGGATGCAGACTGTGTGGTGACCGAGGTCGGTCACTGGAATGGATTTTGGGCAGACAGCAAGCTGTCAAGGAGTCTCAGACACCCATGTGGAGAATTGAAAGGGTAAGTAAACCTCAAATTTGTTGTTCTTCTTCTTTATACTCGTTGCTCACTACAGAGCAGGAAGGATCTAGGAAACAGTGGGAGCATGGCATGAATAGGATGTAGAACCAAACGAGAGATTTGGTAGGATTGCCAGCCGGTATGAAAGCACTGAGAGATGAATGGATTCCTTGGTTAAATAATAGAGAGAATGGACATGTGAGATGGAAGGCTAGGCAATATGGTCTTGAGAAAGTTACATGATAGTGGTATAGGTTTTGACAGGTGGATGACAAAGCAGGGATTTAGTCAGTGTCAGTGTAACCATAGTGTTTGTCTTACCAGGTGGATGATGGTCATGACATTATCCTGTTACTATATGTGGATGGTATGCTAGCTATAGGTTCAGACATACAGGGTTTTGCTCAGCTAAGGGTAAGGTTAATTCAGTGGTTTGCCATGAAGGATTTGGGAGCAGTGAAATTCTTTGGCATGAGTAATCCTAGAGATAGGGAGATCACAAGTTGATGTTGTCACAGGATGATTGTGTGAAGGTAGTATAAGATGCAGAATAGGGCAACACACCTATGGATGGATAGTTCACAGAACGGGGTCCCTAATCACATGATGACGTTGAGTACATGTACTCCCTGAGTTTGCTCAAGCAGTGGGTGCTATCAGAAAGTTTGGAGCTGATCTGGGAAAGAAGCACTGGAGGGTAGTTCAGTGGATTCTCAGGTATCTGAGAGGGACCAACAGCAGGTCGACATGCTATGCAGGGTCAAGTTCTTTTCTACATGAGTTTGTAGATACAGATGTGGTAGGTTACTTGGATGATAAGAGGTTCACCACAGGTTTTGTGGTGGTTGGTCTTCAAGATTGAGCCTGAAGAGGGATACAAGCCAAGAAACAAATTAGATAGTGTATAGGTACAGGTATAGTGCAGCTATTTATCTCCAAGTGGGAGATTGTTAGGTTGTGGAGCTAAAAGCTTCACTGATGTAGACATGGAGGAGGTTGCTGAGAAGTTGCCGAGTTGTAGAGTAACTAACATCAATCTGATCAGCTGACATCAATCATTTACAGTGAGAAGAGCAACTGACGTCGATCACCTCCAGCCAGATAGGGACTGACATCGGTCACCTGTGCAGTTCCAAAACTATTGGTTGCATGAATAGTTAGTTAATAAACCAGTTGTTTGCATGTCAAAGGCCAACTATAGACTTAAAGCTACGGATCTAATTATTGTAATTAGATGTCTAATTATTGTTTGCATGAGATCTATATAATAGACTCATGGGCTGTATTGTAATTTGTGTTAGAGAGCAAGAGAGCAAAAATTAGCTCCTTCAAAGTGAAGAGAGCAAGGTGTGTTCCTCCTAGTGCCACAGTGCCAAGTGTGGGTGTTGGTTTGGAGAATCAGAAGGATTCTTCATGTATGTAGGATCTTGGTCAGCAAGTGTGTAAGGCCATGTTAGGAGATCTACATGTGGTAAGTAAGATTGGCTGATCTACAGGTGTATGTGGGTGTGGGATCTAGGTTTGTAGGTGTGCAAAACTAGATTGATTTGTAGGTGTGCAAGATCAAGGAGGACAAAAACACAACAGGTAGCAAGATCAGGAGAGATCTACTTGGATTACGGTGTGTACTCAGTTGGAGAGCAAAGAGGAAGGCAAGGTAGATCCTTCCAAAGTAAGATCATTTGAGTTGCAGGTTGTTACAAGTTCATGGGAGATCTACTTGGAGTGCATTGTGTACTCAATTGAGTATGTGTGTATACTTGGTGTACTGGCAGTAGTGGATACTGACTGGTTGGAGGTGAACACCAATTTTGTGTTTGAGTTGTGTGTTGGGACTGTAAGAGAGAGAGTGAGCTCTTGAAGAGATTTACTATATATGCTCTATATGTGTGTGAGCTCTAGAGATGTAAGGAAGAAGACTGTGGCATCTTCTTTGTTGTATTTCCTTCTAGAAGAGTATTAATACAATTGGGTATTATCTCTCATATTCTATGTTATTTCTAATTTCTAGTTACTTTTTACTTCTGGTTAATTCCGCATGTTTAGTTTCTTGGTAATCAATTGTGCTTCCTAGATCCTGACAAAGTGGTATCAGAGCATGTTTATTGTTCTAGATTACCTGACAAAGTGGTATCAAAGCTAAGGTTGTAGGGAGTAGGTTTGTGTTTGATTACAGGTCACTTAGAGGTTTCTGATTGAGTGGGAGTATAGCAACGGTAGAAGAAAGTAAGCTAAGAATGGAGGAATTAAAAAGCATGAATGGCCAATTACGGTGTTATGGAAAGAAAGAGTAGGTAAAGAAATATTGTTGGTTGGTAGTAGATCAGTATGAAGGAACTGAAGAAGTAGATGTTGTAGGTGTTGTTACATAGGATGCTCTGGGATGTTCCTTGGATAAAGTGCAAACTTGGTTTATAGATTATGTTGCCTCTTTCCATGCAGCCCCAATTAGAGGGGTTGGTGAGCCTTGTCAAAGTATTTGCAAAGGGGAAGTGTGGCTGAAATTACAGACGACCAACACATGGGTGTTGAAGGAGGTCATGCAGGTCCCAGTCTTGGAGATGTAGCTAATTTCTTTAGGAAATTTGGGTGATGAGAGATGCACAGTAACTCTCACAGAGGATTCTTGGAATAAGGATGCACTTGAATTAGCATGTGGTAAGAAAGCAGGTACTCTTTATCTACTTGCTTGTATTACTGATTCCACTTTTGTTTCACAGGTGTGGCTTTGTAGGCTTGGTCACATAAGTGAGAAGGGAATGGATGTTCTTAAGACAAATGGTAAGCGATTAGCTCTAGAGAGCATAGACTGAGATTTTTGTGAGCAGTGGGTTGCTACAAGAAAAGATTGTGTTTATTACAAGAAAAGGAAGACTGATGTATTTGATAAACTTAAGAACTAGAAAGCCTTGGTGTTCTTGGAGGAGATGACAGATAGAGATCAATGGATGGGGCTGAGTAACTCTAAGTAGGGTAGTTTGGACATGGGTTTGATTCAAATAAAGCTTGCGGGTAAAAAGTCATCACTCACAGGCATACACAGGTACCCGTGTCAGTCAAGGGGAATTGATGTCGAACAGATAGGTACCAACATTGGTCATGTGCTGACTAGAGGAGTTAGTGGTGTCAAGTAGGTGAAGACTGACTTTGGTAGGATAACCGGTGTTGGTGACTCAGACAGTCGCATGGAACCAACGTTGGTCGGATGCAGACTGTGTGGTTACCAAGGTCGGTCACTGGAATGGATTTTGGGCGGACAACAAGCTATCAAGGAGTCTCAGATGCCCATGTGGAGGACTGAAAGGGTAAGTAAGACTCAAATTCATTGTTCCTCTTCTTTATACTTGTTGCTCACTGCAGAGCAGGAAGGATCCAAGAAACAGTGGGAGCATGGCATGAACAGGATGCAGAACCAAACAAGAGATTTGGTAGTGTTGCTAGCCGGTATGAAAGCACTGAGAGACAAATGGATTCCTTGGTTAAAGAATAGAGAGAATGGACATATGAGATAGATGGCCAGGTCAT
This sequence comes from Torreya grandis, assembly GCA_037957365.1. Taxonomy (NCBI): domain Eukaryota; kingdom Viridiplantae; phylum Streptophyta; class Pinopsida; order Cupressales; family Taxaceae; genus Torreya; species Torreya grandis. The sequence continues at coordinate 715,669 of JARHVA010003741.1, read as the reverse complement.
ATGGTCTTGAGAAAGTTGTAGGATAGTGGTACAGGTTTTGACAGGTGGATGACAAAGCAGGGCTTTAGTCAGTGTCAGTGTAACCATTGTGTTTGTCTTACCAGGTGGATGATGGTCATGACATTATCTTGTTACTTTAGGTGGATGGTATGCTAGCTGTAGGTTGAGACATACAGGGCTTTGTTGAGCTAAGGGTAAGGTTAATTTAGTGGTTTGCTATGAAGGATTTGGGAGCAACGAAATTCTTTAGCATGCGTAATCCTAGAGACAGGGAGATCACAAGTTGATGTTGTCATAGGATGATTATGTGAATGTAGTGCAGGATGCAGAATAGGGCAGGACACCTATGGATGGATAGTTCACAGAACAGGATCCCCAATCACATGATGAGGTTGAGTACGTGTACTCCCTGAGTTTGCCCAAGTAGTGGGTGCTGTCAAAAAGTTTGGAGCTGATCCGAGAAAGAAGCACTGGAGGGCAGTTTAGTGGATTCTCAAGTATTTGAGAGGGACCAGCAACAGGTCGACATGTTATGCAGGGTCAAGTTCTTTTCTACATGGGTTTGTAGATGCAGATGCGGTAGGTTACTTGGATGACAGGAGGTTCACCACAGGTTTTGTGGTGGTTGGTCTTCAAGATTGAGCTTGAAGAGGGATACAAGCTAGGAAAAAAAATTAGACGGTGTATAGATACAGGTATAGTGTAGTTGTTTATCTCCAAGTGGGAGATTGTTAGGTTGTGGAGCTAAAAGCTTCACTGATGTAGACATGGAGGAGGTTGTTGAGAGGGTACTGAGTTGCAGAGCAACCGACATCAGTCTGATCAACTGACATCAGTCATTGATCGGTCAGCATCAGTCACCTCCAGGCAAACAAGGACCAATGTCAGTCGCCTATGCTGTTTCAAAACTATCGGTTACACGAATAGTTAGTTAACAAACTGATTGTTTGCATGTCAAAGGCCAACTATAGACTTGAAGCTACAGATCTAATTATTGTAATTAGATGTCTAATTATTGTTTGCATGAGATCTATATAATAAACTCATGGGCTGTATTGTAATTTGTGCTAGAGAGTAAAAGAGCAAAAATTAGCTCCTTCAGAGTGAAGAGAGCAAGGTGTGTTCCTCCTAGTGCCACAATGCCAAGTGTGGGTGTTGGTTTGGAGAATCAAAAGGATTCTTCATGTATGTAGGATCTTGGTCAATAGGTGTGCAAGGCCACGTTAGGAGATCTACACGTGGTAAGTAAGATCGGTTGATCTACAGGTGTATGTGGGTACAGAATACAGGTTTGTAGGTGTGCAAAACCAGATTGATTTGCAAGTGTGCAAGATCAGGAGAGATCTACTTGGAGTATAGTGTGTACTCAGTTGGAGAGCAAAGAGGAAGGCAAGGTAGATCCTTCCAAAGTAAGATCATTTGAGTTACATGTTGTTACAATTTCATGGGAGATCTACTTGGAGTGCATTGTGTACTCGGTTGAGTATGTGTGTATACTCGGTGTAATGGTAGTAGTGGATACTGACTGGTTGGAGGTGAACACTAATTCTATGTTTGAGTTGTGTGTTGGGACCGTAAGAGAGAGAGTGAGCTCTTGAAGAGATTTACTGTTTATGCTCTAGATGTGTGTGAGCTATAGAGATGTAAGGAAGAAGACTGTGGCATCTTCTTTGTTGTATTTCCTTCTGGAAGAGTATTAATACAATTGGGTATTGTCTCTCATATTCTGTGTTGTTTCTGATTTCTAGTTACTTGTTACTTTTGGTTAATTCCGCATGTTTAGTTGCTTGGTAATCAATTGTGCTTCCTAGATCTTGACAAAAATCATGAATGGGTAATTCATATACTTATTCCATATTAACATCACAAATAGTTGAAAATCAAGACACTCTCCATTTCAACCATGCTCTAAGACTGATTAGCCATAGTAACATTCAACATTTCTTTAGAGGTGAACATTTTTCTTTGGGAAATTTTAAAATCAAGCATAAAAATGTCATATTTGGATGATGCATACTCATGTTAATCTAAATATTCAATAATTTATTTAGCACTATCACATGGAGGGTGTGGAAGTACTTGTCACACCAATCAATGTCTAAATAAGAATTCATAGCATTTACCTTGGTATTTAAAGGATTAGGCACCTCTCTTCTAGCCTCTTGATTATAGTTTCTCTCCATCCTTTCTTCACATGAAGTTCTCTTCCCTCTATCATTATCTTGATTATGGAAATTAGGCCTTCCTTACACTTGATTTGAATTAGGATCCCTCTCTTGGCTAGTAGATACATGAGGGATCCCCTTATCAACCCTAGTAATCTTGTAGGACATCTCTTTGATAGTGGAGGCCAAAGTCTTGATAGTCTCCTCCAAGTTGGTTGTCTTTGTGGAATGTGCCTTTTCTACATTGACCAATTTTACATCAACACACTTATTTATGGGATTTCCCACAACCCTAATGTTATTCTCAATCTGGATGGCTATATTAAATGCCAAATATAGGTTCATGGGATATTTATCTTGAAATTAATATGCAATCTTCTTGTCAAAGGAATCATAGTACTTTACTAAGCACATTATATCACTAGGACTAATATTTTTGTGTAACTACATCATAACATTATTGAACTAGGTATTTAAGTCTTACACACACTCATTAGGATTGTTTTTGATATTCTCAAACTCAACCAAAAGAAACTTAGGATCAACTCTTTCACCATACTAAATTTTAAAGACATTCCTCATCTCTTCCCATAAATTGATGCATCCAAGGGGAAGAGAGTTGAACCACTCATGAGCATCTTCCTATAATGTATGCACAAATAGATTGATGCACACATCCTCATAATCAACCTCATAATATTCAATGATATTTTTAAAATCCCGTAGGTGTTGATCATAACTCATAGCATTGTTCCCTTGAAAATTTGGGAGGCATTTCCTAACTTCATTTGGGAATTCATTAGGGTAGCCTTCCATTTAGTCAAAATTGATAGACTTGAGTCTAAGAACATGGAATGTAAGATGTTAATTCTCATCTATTTCCTTATGCCTCATGATTAGTTTAATTAAATTTTTAAGAACAACTAGTAAAGGGATTGAGGGGGTGAATGAGGTGGAATTTATGTTTCACACCTAACATGGGATTCAGTTGGTTGAGAAGGATATGGACAGTAAACAAGGCTGTATATTTAAGAATTAGTAGAAGAGATATGATAGTCCTTAATAATAGGAGGATAAATAAATAATTCAAGTTTATCATAATCTTGATGATCCTTAGCAGTTGAACTTTTCCCTTTAATTGGCCTCCAAACTTGTCTCCTTCATATTTGATGCAAGATTAGAGGTAGGACAAGTTGTTTAGATGAGTAACCTTTGAAGGATGATCTCAATCCTTCTAGTTTTACAAATAGTAAAATACTCATAGTTAAAAGTTAGCAAAGATAATTCAAACTAGGCACTAGTCTTCTTTGAAACCAAATGATAAAGTTAGTTACCACTAGAATTAAACTTCTAGAATATAATAGTTGGCAAAATATTATGATACATGATGAAAACATACTTTGTTAAACTTAATGATGAAATAAAAATCAAAAAGACACTAAAATCTTTAGAATAATGTTAAAAAGTGAAAAAATACCTTCTAACATGCAATCTAAATAGTCCTTTGAAATAAACTTAACATAAGTCAAATTGCTAAATATCTCAAATCCTGGCACATCCCCAGTGGGGTGTTACAATGTTGATGACCAAGATATTTAGAATTTAGAAAATAACAATAAATAACTTCACAACATGAATTACTTATAGCTATTTACAAGAGTCCCCAGTAACACAAGTTCCATGGGTGTCTTTTCTTTATTAGCTAACAATGGCACCAGAAAAGTGTTAGTTATTAGTTGTACACTTTATACATTCAACCTTGCACACTTGAGATAAAATGGCAAGCAATAATGAAAAACATGCTAGTATGCCATTGTATTTGAGGCAGGGTTTGGCATCAAGATTAGAACAAATGTAAAAAATGATTGAGAGGTAGCTATAAAGGGTATGGTTAGCTCCCTGCTACTTCTAGCTCTACTTGAACCAAGGTGAGAGGACCTATGGGGTATCTTTCTCACATGGATATATTATTTAATTCAACCTCCATGGGTATTATTGGCACAAAGAGATGAGAGTCTAACTTGAACACAGCCAAACTTGCTCACTCCACTCGAGAAGGGTTATCACACAAAATGAACACATATGCTAAGTCAGATACAAGATACTAAAGACAAATATCAAAGAGATTAAAATATTCATTCCATAGAATCTTCAATAATAGGGGTCAAATAAAAGACTACATGGCTAGGTATTTAAATCATAAACTGCAAACACATTTCAAATATGTAATATCTTATGCATTTGCAAGGCAAATAACACTTACAGTATGCAATATAGTGTATTATTTGTAGGGTAGGACAAGTTGATAGTTATAAAAAGAGGGTGGTGTGATGGTGGATTTTAATCATTATGGATTCATTCAACATTTATGACATCACTTATTACAAAGATTCAAAAAAATTAAATGTAAGATAATGGAACTACCAAGAGTAATTTGCACTTATTGGTGCTAATGGAATGCAAATACCCAAATTATCTTGGAAATCCTAGAGCATACACTAAAACTCAGAATTTCACATGTTTTTTCTTGTCAAATTCATAAACCGAGGGTTCCCTAGCAAGCTACTCAACAACATATCCAAAAATAATGCAAAAAGAATTTATAATCTAAACCTATGCTCAAAATGACAACCAGTAATGAACATAAACACACATCTCCAATTAAAATCATTTATAAAACATATTATTGCACTTTATCAATAGAAATTACTAGATAACCACAAGTATTTTCATTAACTTTGAAAAAAAATATTACACACATCAATGTTTTAGAGTGTTTTTATGGGACAAGCATGGTGGATTTTCCCTATTTTGGGCAAGGAAGACATATAAACATGATCTAAGAGCTTGCTAATGGATGTAAAACTATAACCACCTTAGTAAGAGAGATAAAATGCACACAATAGTGATCCCAAAATGTAAAAGGGCCTATACTGAGGAAGACAAAGACCAAAAATAATGGCTAATAATAGAAACCAACCTTGAAATAGAAGGTAAGCCTTATATTTATACTTTTTAATCCTGGGACTATGGGTCACAATTTTCAAAATTGTAAAGAATCTCCTCAAATCCACTAAGATGCTTCCAGATGGAAAATGTTCCCTTGCCACACTTGAAATATTCATCCATTTTAAAGATAATCATGGATCTAACTACCTCTAAAAGGAATGATGAATATTCTCCAATAAAATATTTGATTTCTTGACTAGAAATGTTGGTGAACATGAGTTGAAAGGTGGAAATTCATGATGGAGGTTGAACAGACCATTTGTCATCATATGAAACTACCTAAAAATTCTCTTAACTATGATCTAGATGGATAAATTTTTTTTGATGAGATAAATAGAATTTGTCCTCATGTGTAACCATCTGGAGATGCTCTCTTGTTAATCGATTACTTGCCTGCATAGTTATAACTTCCTAGACAATTGTCTTTTTCTCTTTTCACACCATGGAATAACCTGACCTTACAATAATTTCCTAGGAATATTCTAGATCCATGTCTATTCTAATGATCTTATTTGGATTGGCCCACCTTGGATTTTGAGGAAAGATTTGGTATCAAGATTAGAACAAATGTAAAAAATGACTAAGAGGTAGCTATAAAGGGTATGGTTAGCTCCCTGCTACTTCTGGCTCTACTTGAACCAAGGTGAGAGGACCTATGGGGTAGCTTGCTCACATGGATATATTATGTAATTCAACATCCATGGGGATTATTGGCATAAAGAGATGAGATTCTAACCTGAACACAACCAAACATGCTCACTTTACTCGAGAAGGGTTATCACACAAAATGAACACATATGCTAAGTCAGATACAAGATACTAAAGACAAATATCAAAGAGATTAAAATATTCATTATATATAATCTTCAGCAATAGGGGTTGAATAAAAGAATATATGGATAGGTCTTTAAATCATAAATTGTGAACACATTTCAAATATGTAATATCTTATGCATTTGCAAGGCAAATAACACTTACAGTATGAAATATAGTGTATTATTTGTAGGGTAAGACAAGTTGATAGTTATAAAAAGAGGATGGTGGGATGGTGGCTTTTAATCATTATGGATTCATTCAATATTCATGACATCACTTATTACAAAGATGCAAAAAACTTAAATGTAAGCTAATGGAAATACTAAGAGTAATTTGCACATATTGGTGCCAATGGAATGTAAATACCCAAATTATCTTGGAAATCCTATAGCATACACTAAAACTAGAATTTCACATATTTTTTCTTGTCAAATTCATAAACCTAGGGTGCCCTAACAAGCTATTCAACAACATATCCTAAAATAATTCAAAAAGGGTTTATAATCTAAACCTATGCTCAAAATGACAACTAGTAATGAACATAAACCCACATGTCCAATCAAAATCATTTATAAAACATATTATTTCACTTTATCATTAGAAATTACTAGATAACCACAAGTATTTTCATTAACTTTGAAAAAAAATATTACACACATCAGTGTTTTAGAGTGTTGTTATGGGGACAAGCATGGTGGATTTTCCCTATTTTAGGCAACGGAGACATATAAACATGATCTAAGAGCTTGGTAATGGATGTAAAATTATAACCACCTTAGTAAGAGAGATAAAATGCACACAATAGTGGTCCCAAAATGTAAAAGAGCCTTTACTAAGGAAGACAAAGACTAAAAACAATGACCAATAATAGCAACCAACCCTAAAATAGAAGCCAAGCCTTATATTTATACTTTCTAATCCTGGGACTATGGGTCACAATTTTCAAAATTGTAAAGAATCTCCTCAAATCCACTAAGATGATTCTAGATGGAAAATATTCCCTTGCCACACTTGAAATATTCATCCATTTTAAAGATAATCATGGATCTAACTACCTCTACAGGGAATGATGAATATTCTCCAATAAAATATTTGATTTCTTGACTAGAAATGTTGGTGAACATGAGTTGGAAGGTGGAAATTCATGATGGAGGTTGAACAGACCATTTGTCATCATATGAAACTACCTAAAAATGCTCTTGACTATGAGCTAGATGGATAAAAATTGTCCTCATGGGTAACCATCCAGAGATGCTCTCTTATTAATCGATTACTTGCCTACATAGTTATAACTTCCTATATAGTTGCCTTTTCCTCTTTACACACCATGGAACAACTTCATCTTACAATGATTTCTTGAGAATATTCTAGATCCATGGCTATTCAAATGATTTTATTTGGATTAGCCCACCTTGGATTTGTAAGCCTATAATTTTTACCTCGTGGAGGAACTTAGATAAGCATAATAATGAAAAAATATAAGACTTAGGTCATTTTTAACTTTTAACCCTTTTGGCTCCAACTTGCCTTTTCATATTTTTCATTTTGTACCTTTCATTTTTTAATGCATAGATTCATTATTTTTAACCTTCAACCTATTTAGGTAAATCTGGGACCCTCTTACAAATTTTCAATTTACAAATTGATAAGTTATTGTTAGTGGTGAGAGCCCCACTAACTTCCTTGCATAGGGTCCTTAAATATGATGTGCATGCATTTGTGGCATTTCCATATCACTTTTCTCACCAATATCTTTGCTTTATAGTCACTTAAAATGGAAACTTTAATTTATTTTATTCCTGACTGTGAACTCCCATGTGGTAGGCTGATCATGATGTGGTTGTTTTCTATGTGATATTTATCACTTTTACGTATAATGTGACATGTCTTATTGGTAGTTCTGAGTATTTACATGGCCCTATATATGGCAATGGAATATCCTTGTATGCATTATGAATTCAAGCATGCCACATGGTAGCTTTGTGGTCTCTTGGCATCCCTTTTTTCATGCATCTTTTTTATGGTAGGACTTTTGTTTCTGGGCAATTCCTCCATAGAAATTGGTCTTCAACATTCATTCTCCATGAAAATCCTTTCAAGAATTTTTTTAGGATAATTGTTTCAAAATTTTTGTCTAGAACAATTTCCACAAAGCATATGAGATCTTTCAAACTTTCCTTTGTTGAGACAATTATTTCAAACAAAATGTCTGAAATAATTTTCTTGAAATAAATGAGCCCCACATTTTTCTTGAAGAAATACAATTCTCTCAATCTTTTTATCATGGACAAAAATTTTGATGGAAATAAGCCTTAGATCTTTTTGTCTTCATTGAGAAAATTGATTCGGACATTTTTTTTGAAAAAATTTCCCTAGAGAAATGAAACTTAACATTATTGCCAAAGAAATTGGACTTTACACTTTTGGCTAAAGAAATTGGACTTTACACTTTTTTCAAATAAAATGAATTTTATGGAATTTTTGCATGAGAAAAATTATTGAATGGAAAGTACCCTTCATACTTTTTTCCATGAACAAAAATTCTAAAACAAATGGACCTACAAAATTTTTGCCATGGACAAAAAGTCTGAAACAAATAAGGACTTCACACTTTCCTCAGAATAATGCAATTTCATTGAGTTTTTTGTCACAAATAATTTGTCTGATGTCTGATGAAAATAAATCTAAGGAATTTTTGCATGAACAAAAATATTTAAGACTTATTTCTGTCAGGCAAAATGTCTTGATAAAAAACCCAAAGAGCCTAAGGATTTATACACACTAAGTAAATACCAAATTAAGACTTAGCCAATTTCACATGAAACTTGACATGTAATGAACATTTAAAAACAATACCTGGGTTGAGGACTTAGGATTTGAAACTTGACAAAGGCTCAATTACTTTAGTACAATTTTTGGCACTAACACAAACCAATGAAGAAAATAAATCAAGCCAAAGGGTGAAAATATTGGAAAAAAGAAGAGGATTATTCCAAACAACATAAAACTTCCATAGGATATAGGATACATTAGGATAAAAGGTATCAATATATATATTTTCATCATTATAAATTATGAAAAAGTGTTTGAAATGGGATCAAGTAACATATCAAGCAATGTAAACCAAGTGTCTATAATAATTTCAATGGAAATAGAAGACAAGGGCTAAGATGTCAAATCTAGAATAAATTTGATGCAATGCCCAAATTCAATGGAGGAAGGTACATGAATGATACATCATATAAAATAAATAAGCTATGTATAATAAGAAACTATATTACACTAATCATGTATCAATGATAGCATGAATAACTAATGATCTCATCTATAATGTGATACCTTGTATGAAGGAGAGTTATATGTATCACTAGAAGTATTACAAAGAGAGTCATGAGTAGTGTACTAGTTTGAATCATCATCCCAAAGAGATATATTTGGATAGTGGGCCTAAGTATCCACTACATCCTATTTAAAATAATGTTTATTAGTTGATATATATATAATGGTGAAATTTAATCAACATAGGTTGTTGGATATGATCCATTGTAAGAGGTTGTAATTTAATATTAGAATCTATATGACTAGGAACTATATGTCTCAAACAGGTAGCCATGGGATTCTTAAATATAGTATTTGTGATTTGGGATGTCAAACTTGTAGAAATACATTAGTGGGAATAATAAATTAATGTCATGAAATAGTAGCATATATCACATGAAATTGAATGATTTAATTTTTAGGAACTTTAGGTAATTTATAATGTTGTCTCTAGGGTGATATAGGTAACTTGAAATATGTTCAAAGTATATTCCCTGTCATTATGCACAAACTTAAGGAAATTATTGAGGGTGGGTGGTATTAATCTCATTTGATTTGGCATGAGTGTCTAAGTTAAATATTATAAGGACAAGTATCTAACACTACATAGAACCAAAACAATATGGTTTATGGACCAAGTATATCTAGTAATATATTGCCACATATGGGAGTGTATGAAATACCATCATAACTCCAAATTCTCATAGTTGTACTACGTAGATCTCATTATGTGTATTATCAACTAGCTATAAATGGCATTGTAATTAAATTTTAGCATGAACCATTTTTAACCATAATTACATGCATTATTGGAAAAAACTTGTACGTATAAAAGACTATTGTTTGAATCATTATGTAGAATATTTTGGTCATAGAATGCAATAAACAATGTTTTATTATTAAAGGTAGTATGTATAACTATAATCCTATCAATATCATGCTCATGTATAATAGTCAAATGATGTATAGATATTTTCATATAAACATGTCTTTCCTCTTAGTATTATGATTTGTAAATGGATTATAGAAAATTTGCAAGAGTTTATCAGCCATTGTGATATGTTTGTTCAATATATAATGATGAAAATCAACTTGAATAGTGTTATTATCAATGAGACATTAGATCTTATGTCAAATTTTTAAGCATCAATTATTATAATATACTAAACCTCTGTGGTGATAATAATATTAGTTGGAATCATATCCCTTAAGCATAGGTTGATAGCTTAATATCTAATTAATAATGTTTAGGTAACATAATGAAATTACACTAAAGTGATAATTTAATAACTTTGTGAAGTGGTTCAAGTAATATTTTAACTATTGAGTATCCATAGGTCATGGAAGGACAATATTGTCAAAAGGTTTTAAAACCAGGTTTATTATTTTTGCCACATTATTAGCTTCAAAAGTTGGTACATCATTTATATTATATTTATATGTTTATTTTCCTTAATATTTGAAGGTAATGTATGTAGAGGTAGTAGATATATACTTAATCATATTGGCATTTAAAATTTTAATCTCAATGTCATACAGTATGTGGAAAGTATTTTTTACAGCTTTGATAAGTAATGAACAAAACTATTTATTTAAGGGGTTGAAGAAAACTATTTGAGAAACATAATTTGAAGCTAGTTGTTAAGGAATTGATGTGAAATTTTAATAATAATTATATTGAATATAAGTACAAATTAAAAAACATTATCACTAGGTTCATGTTTGAGTTGTTCAATTTGGGAAAATGTGACCCTTTAACTATAGATACTAAAATTTGATTTATATAGCAATTAAATCTTGTATACTTGAAAAATACCTATTATGTATCTGCCCTTCAGTCTTATACCTCCTTATTATCAAAAGGCTCACATTCACCATCTCATTGTCCCTAATTATCTATATTATGGTCTGAAACTATCATTTATGATGACCTAATTCTCCTAAACTATACATAAATCCTAAAACTTGATATATATCCTTCACTATCAATTTCAGATCCTCAATAGCTTCCTACATGTTAGACACTTGTGTCCCACAGAGGAACACTTTTTTTGATGCAATTGTCTAGATTCTTATTAAGTATATAGTCCTTAAAATTAATCTAATCTTAAAATATTTAAAATTCTATTAGTAATCTTATTTATCTAATTGAACCCTACAATGAGATATTTTCAAAAGTTGTGGTATAAATACAAATATAACTACTCATTATTCATCTATAAAATACCAAGAAATCACTTATTAAATATCATTCAATCAATTTCCCAACTAATTTCTATTACCAAAATTTTCCCTATTTTCATATCAATCATAGCAACGATCATATTATAGGTTTGAATACCTCAAAGAATATTCTATGAGTAGTATTTTTCAAGTTAAAATATAGAGCATTTCATGCCTTTACATATAGTATATTTCACCCTTGTGCACACACAATCCAACACCTAGTGGAGAACTACATAAGTATGAGACCCTCCTTACAATATTTGCTATGTAGGTAGAACTCATTAACAAAGGGTTCCTTGAGTTTAACTTGATGTTATGAACCCACTAACCCATTTTTGTTAAGGTATAAAGACATAATGTGAAGGGCTTGGGCTTGATTCACATATAGTCATTGATAGCCTGTCACATGAATAAAAGACATCAATATAAAGGTAAAAAACCCTAGAAGGCTCTAGGTGGTCACTTAGTAATATAGTGAATATTTTTTACAAGAAAGTTGTATTGATATCAAGATAAAGGTATAAATACAAGTGTCTAAATGTTGATGCAAGTGTCTATATCTATAAAAAATATTTCTAGAATTTGAGGATTAGGTCCTAATCTTTCCCCTACCTATTTACACCTTTGTATCTCTTAGATCTTTATATGCATTGGTAGATAAGCTAATTAATATCTCTTATTCATTTTTATGTAATACAATGATTATTTTTAGTGTGCTTTATGTATTTAGCATAAATCAACACTTAAATTTAGAATACTCATTTATCTAGGTTTTTAATTAATTAAACTACTCTAGAATAATTTTACTCATCTATGTGTTTATAATATTCTACTCCCTTAACTCTTAACACCACATATACCTAAAAAGGTTTAACATTTTGGTTAATCATACCTTTGTATCTCCTTGTGTAAACTCTAGTTTGTGTAGACATTATTTTTGAATTCTATAGTACCTCAATATTCTACACTTGGAAAATACATATCATGGATGTACCTTCAACTTATAGGCCTTTCCTACTATAAAAAGTCTCATATACACTATCTCTCTAATCCAAATTCAATATCTCTTAGTACAACTAATGTTATTATAATGAATCAGACCTTCTATCTTTCCCAAAATTCTATAAACCTACTTCTCTTCTTTCTCTACAAGTTTTGGACCTATACTTATTTTCTAACTACCCAGACACTTGTGTCCTAGTCAAATGCCTATATCGATGTAAGTGTCATATTCCAACATAAGTGTCTAATGCCATAAATTCATTCCATTTTCAAATGAATATAATATATGTGGTTAGACTAAGTGATTTAATGTGATACATTCTCTATAAGGATTAATATAAATACAAGATCAACCCTCATTCATTCCTCAACTAGCATAGACCTACAAAATACCAAGCCAACTTAACAAAATCACTCAATCAATGACTCAAGTGGATAAATCTTCCTTATTTTCTCTTATTTCCATATTAGTCATAGGGAAAACACATCTATAGGGATAAAGTACTAAAACAACAGTCCAAGAACCATATTTTCCAAGTTATATGCTAGGTCACTGTTGTACTTGCTTATCACACATTACATGATTCACACACAAGCTAACATGTAGAGGAAAACTACATAAATCTGAGGCCATCTTTAGAGTATTAGTTATGTAGGTAGTGATCATTAATGGATGGGTCTTTGTGTTAGCTCGACATCATGTTCCCTCTAACCCATTTTCCCCACAACCACTATGAAGAAGAAAAACTCAAGTTTTGCTATTCGACAAGGAGCAAAAATCCATGAACTGTATCTAAATGAACTAGAGGGAAGGTCACATAGAACCTAAAATCATCTAGGTGGTCACACCTAGTTTTAATAGTTATTCCATAATAGACACCTACGTCCAATTTAGATAATAATATCGACATAATTATCCTAGCTCAATGCAAGTTTCCAAGAATATAGAGGTATAATTTATAGAATTGGGAGACTAATCAAAAATCTAGATCTAGTCTAATTTTGCCTATTCCAAACCTAAATCTATATTAATATCTAAACTAGCTAAGGATCTTATTTTTATTATCATTGTAATGTCTATAATAAATATACTTTATATCTTTATCATATCAGCATAATAAATTCAATATATGTTTTATCTGAGTTTCATAAATAATTGGCCTACTTTACAGATAGTCTACCATCCTTGTTCCCTAGACTATCTCTTCCCCCATTTAAGTCTATATCCCCATATATATATTTTAGGGTTAAACATCTAGTGAGCCTATCCTTTCATCATCAAAATTATATATATTGATCTAGAGTTTCTTGATTCTATATTTATAATTTGTAGTTTTTGATTTTACAATATTTTACAAGTTGAAAATCAGATTTAATTTTCTATCAATGTGTTAAATATGGATGCATGCATAGCTCATTTTATGTTACAATTTGTAATTGTAATGATAGTTTGTTATTATACTATGATAATCCAAGGTATCATCCAAATAATTAAGTAGATTTTTTAGTATAATGATAGGATTTTAAATTAAAAACAACACTTAATCTATTTTCATAATTCTTTTTGTAATACTATAGATCCATTATCTAGACACCAATGTGCATGCTCATAACCATTTGTTCCACCTAGATCTTATTCAAATGATACCTACCATCTTATACCCATTATTCACCTATGGGTTATATTAGATTCTGCAATCCATGTTATCACTACTTGAAAAGGTAAAGGTGTTCAACCTAATCCACCACCTATTAAAACACAACCGTTGATTCCTAAGCCAAATCTTGTGATCAAATCTAAGGGATATGACCTTGTTAACTAATTAAGCAACAAACATGTTAATATATTCATCCTTGAACTTATAAATCAATCTAATATCTATAAATAATTACATGAAATATGAATTCCAAGTGATATTGAGCCAGCTTACTTTATGTATATCATGAAAGATCTTTAAAAAATTGCAAAACTAATCACATTTGATCTAGTAGATTTTCCATCTAAATATATTGTTGACCAAGATTTAAATTTTTTCATACATGTAACTAATCATAATAAGGGTATAAAAAGGGTCCTCATTTATAATGGATCAAGATTAAACATTTGTATCATGAATTTCCTAACCACCATGGCTATTAGTACCAACCTTCTTAAGAACTCAGTGATACATATTAAGGGATTTGATAATTCACATAGCCCCTCGATTGTCCAAATAAATTTGGATGTAATATTAGGTCCAAAAATTATTCCGACCATCTTTCATGTAATGTGTCAATCATTATGTTATAATTTAATTTTGGGTATACCTTGGATACAAATAATTGAGGCAATCCCATCTACTTTACATCGATGTGTAAAATTCATATACGATTGGACCTTATTGATAATGTATGTTGATTAAAATCCATTTAGATTTTAAAAATGATACATTCTAATATAGAGGGCATTCCTACAATGTTATCATATACACAATGTATACCTCTTGAGAATATCCAAACTTATGAAGTGAGTGAGTCAATTATAATGCCTCCATTATCTCTAAAACATAGATAAGGCACTAAACACTGAAGTGCACATATATAGACCTCAAGAATGAGAACCAATACCAATGGAACTAGTGATATAAAAATCACAAGTAGATCCAATATTTTATCTTCCTTTATTGGTCAATCCTGAGTATAAGATGGCCATTTTTTATATTATTATGATAGTGATGATGATCTAGCCCATGATACGACAAATGAGACATTGTTAAAACTTTATTTTGATCCACTTAATAATCTTTCACATTACCTATTTGAACCTATAGGTGCTGGTATAGATAAGCTAAACTCATCTATAGAGGATACAAGACCAAATCAAGATAAGGGCAAAGAAAAATGGTAGATGAACATGTAAATGCTTGTTATTCTATACACCCTCTTGGATTCACACATTAATTCAACTATAAAATGGTAAAATTTAGAAAAATCATGTAAATAATGTGGATTTATCTCATAATACTCCATAACATATTATAAATATCATTTCAAACTAGGATACTTCACATATAATACTTTTCATGTTTCTTGAACATAACATGATATTTTTACCTTCTAATAGACACAGATCAAGAAACATAATCCTTCCTAAAAATGGATTACCATATTTTAATTATAATCAAATTAGTGGTCATTCTAAAAATGAATTTGAGGTGTTGAATAATGAAATTCAAAAATAAAATAATTAAGGACATGTAAAAATTATGTCTGAAACACAAAAATGACCTGATACTTCTAATTTTTTAAAAGGAAAAAATCCTTCAAAGTTGCCAAATCATGAGAATCTAACCATTACCACAAATATTGATGGGGTAAATTTCCCACATCTCAAGGTTTATATAAATAATTGAGAAATAACTTGTAGTATTACCACATTACAATAGTTCAAACTTAATATCTATGAGTTATGCCACTCACTGGATTTTACACAATCTCTTGGGTATATCAAATTAACTATTGCAATTAGCCCACATGTAGTGGACCTTTCCATATGGGTAATGTACTAAAAACCATACTTGAATTTTCCCTTGGAAAATAATGGTTAATTGATATGAAATTAGTTGTTAGTTTTACAAAGTTGTCTTAATTTTCAACATGACAATAAAGAGGTTCATATGCCATATAAAAAATATGGGGGACAAGTACCAATTATTATTTATGGTGAGTTACCATTAGACACATCATTATTGTCACTTATTAAATATAAATAATTTTGGCAAGAATGACCACCATGTAGTATCTTAGCTCCTAAATTTGAAGACTTGTTGGATTAAATAGTTCTCAATATTCCAAAAATACTAAAAAAAACTTCAAGGGTCCAAAAATATTTTTAGCATTTACATATCCTATTATCTCCTTAGAATACATGTTGTTGGTTTTATGTTTTTATATTTCATATCATCATTTTTATATACACATGTTTCACACATATTTTAATTATGATTCAAGGATACTTAAATACATAATTTATGTACTTTTGGATGTTGGGTTTTCGCTCTACTCACATCACCAGGACGTTGGGGGCATCTAGCTCTATTATAATAATACATTTGGGTTATATAATTATATGGTCACTTTATATTATCATGTTTGAGCTCATATATTTACTTACACATGCCTTTATCCATACTTATATATTCTGTAGTGTACTTGATATGATATGTACTTAAAAAAAATTTACTAACACATATATCCAAGGGCTAGTATGATATGTCTATGTTGGTTTCTTATGTTTTCATTTAGGTACTTACTTTAGTGTCTTACCTTTATATTACCTTAATTGTTTGATAATATGAATATGCTCCATTATGTGTGGCCCTCACACCTTTGTTTGACTCTTTGACATTTGAATGTGTCATTATTTGTTGTAAATTGACATTTGAGTATGTCATTCTTTGCCTTGTGGACATTTGACTAAGTCATGTCCCTTTGATTGTGTGGCATTTGAACATCACCCTTTTTTGAAATCTAATTGGACCATTTTATTTTGATTTATTTTTTTATCTCTTGTGTGTGATTCATTTTTTGTTGAACTTGTATTGTTACTATCTAGATATTTCCATGATCTAAATCATGCATCTTAGGACTTCTTATGATCACATTATTTGTGATTTAGATATATCTACCTATACATGTTCCCTCTATATGTTACATGATTCATTCATAATTTACATAGTTATCTTATCATTTTGAGGTAAGGTAACTACTAGTTACTACTTCCCCTCACCTCAAAAGAGGGACATATTAGTAGGGGTATACCATAGAGGAATGACTTTCACATTGATTCATAGACCCAAATTATAGTGGGGGAATGTTTTGTAAACATGTTATCCACATTGGTACTTATATCATTTTTCATATTTAACCACATTGGTACTTACACCAATTCTAAAATTCATACTATAGTGGGGGTATGTTTTGTAAACATGTTCCCCACACTTACAACAGTTATTAGATTCATATTGTGGTGAGGAAATGTTTTGGAAACATGTTCTCCACACTTAGACTAGTTTCAATTTTTAGATTTCTCAATATAGAGGGGCAATGTTTTGGAAACATGTGTTCTCCACACTTACACAATTTTAAATTAGCCAAATATCATAGTTATATGATTCATATACACATTTGTGGAAGAATATATATAGTAGTGCCATTTTTATACATAGTTTCAATGAGACATATGTGTGTGTGTGTGTGTGTGTGTGTGTGTGTGTGTGTGTGTGTGTGTGTGTGTGTGTGTGTGTGTGTGTGTGTGTGTGTGTGTGTGTGTGTGTGTGATATGAAATGTGTGCCTAACATTACAAAATAAGATTAGATTTAGACTCCATACACTTTCACAGATTGTCATCACCTACCATGTTCGATTTTTATAGATTATATTAAGCCAATCTACTGTATTAGTCAAATCTCTTTTTGGTATGGTTGAGTTGATTAAATCATGCAATATTTCCAAGTTTATAGGTTGGACTTGATTTCATCATCCAGACTCACCATTTTTATAGTGTGAGTTGAATTGGATCACTCACACTCACTAGGTTATAGGTATGAATGGGTTGTATGGTTGAGATAATCTCAACTATTGAGTGGCAACTCATCATTTCTCCAAGTTTGGGGGCATGTGTCTTCCAATATCTCTCTCTCTCTATCTATCTCTTTAGAGATATACACTTTTTATATTTTATATTTATCCTAATCTCAATTTTAATGATTTATAATGATACATCTTTCCAATCAAATTGTCAAAAGGCATGATGGTTATATCAATACACAGGTGTACTCATAAACCTTGATTTATTTCAATTTTATATTATATACATGGATTATATACTCTAACATGTTCTTAGTTACAGTTCAATCACTGACAAATCACTCATTTTAGACTCAATAAAAGATAAGTTATGTTATACACACCAAGATATGCATTTATTTTCCTTTAAACTAGTAATTTCATTATAGATTAAAGTGGGGATGTAGACACTATTTTTGAATTATATATCACCTCAATCTTGTACACATGGAAAATACATATCATGTATGTATCTTCAACTTCTAGACCTTTCCCACTACTAAAAGGCTTACATACACTGTCTTTTGTGCCAAATTGATTATCTCTTAAACTGACCAATGTTATTTTGAGTCATCATAATAACATTGGTCAGACTAAGAGATAAGCTATTTGAGATAGAGAAATAGAGTATTCGAGCCTTTTGGCAGTGAGAAAAGGTCTAGAAGTTGAAATTAAATCCATTATATGTATTTTTTGAGTGTACAAGACTGAGATGTTATATATTTCATAAATAGTGTCTACATTTTCCCTCCCCCCTTTAATCTAGTAATGTAATTTTTAAGGAAGTTAAGAAATCATTCATATGTAGCATCTTTAAAAGTAAAAGGAAATAGTATACATGCTACATCTTCATGATTCACATTCAAAAATCTTAATGTAGCATTGAAAATCTTAATGTGTTCCTCAGCAATTACAATGCCACTAAGAGTAAATGTTGGAAAATACTTTTTAGGATCATGAGGAAGTTCATGTACCACATTTGGCACAATGATCGAATAACCACCTAGCCAGGCCATATCTTGATAGGGATCAAACATAGGAGCACTCTAGACAAGTTGGCAAAAAAAATTGAAAGGTTGTGCTGACCTTTGTCCCACCTAGTTCTCCTATGAACTTCTAAAGAAAGTAGAGGTTTTCTAGTCTTTGAACATGGCCTTGTTTGGATTCTTGGTAATTTTAGCTTGCAAGTTTTGGATTCTATTAGAAATACAATGTGTCAGTCTTATCTTTGTAGGAGAAAATTGTTAGACTTGTACATTAAGCAAATTTTTCAAATATTTATATAAAGGACAACCAAGGACAATAATATTTAACTAAATTAGCTCAAAGATGTATTTAAATACATGAATATGATGGATCTTTACACGTTCAATCTCAAACAAACTCAAATTAGAAAAGGATTCATTGATCTTTGATAAACAACTATTACTAACCTCAAACCTATTGAATTAAAAAAACTTAATCCATCTTTACCATAATTAATCATATACCTTCAAAGAACATTGATATTTGTCTAAATGAAGCATAAAGATGGGTCAAGAACTGTAAAGATCAATGATATTTACATAATTAGACAAAAAATGACATAATTGTGTAAAGGTTACACCAATCTTTGAACACAATTCAAAAAAATGAGAAAAGTTACTTTAAATCTACAAATATATAATGTGGCCCTCCTAGTACCAATGAAGCTCTAATTATTGATGCATAAATATGTATCATAGGTGCCCAAAGTGTTCAAAAACACTTCTCATTTTAGAATTCTAGGAATCTAGCACATGAGTTGTAGGTTGTGATAATCTTGTTATATATTGATGAAATAGAGGCAAAGGAAGTGAATTGTTTCACAATATTTATAATATATGGTGGTTGGGAGCCACCATGGCCAAAGTTAGATCTATGAAAAATATGAGATATCTATGTTATGAATAGTGAATTATGATCAAGAATTAATCTAAAGACTAATCTACGATGGGTATTTACAAAGAAAGTAAAACTAGAGTGATCTAGTTAAATAAGGAACAAAGGGAAGGTAAGGTAGAAAAGAGATGTTGTTGATCTTTATCCCAACCATCATGAAAAAGTTAAAATGTCTTCCAAGCATACACTTAACCAATGTGTAATATGAAATAACATGAGCTCAAATCTTACTACACATCAAGTAAACATCTAAAGAATGAAAATTAATGCAAATAAGAACCAAGTTCACTTTAAAGATCTACCTCTATAAGCAAACATCATTATCCCAAATGCAATAAGAGTAAAGGAAATGAAATGAAGCTAAGAATTTTTAGTCAACCTAGATTTTGCATAAATTGACAACTCTACAATTAAAATATTTATGCCAAGAATTCACAAGAACCATTCAAATCTATAAATAAGAACAAATAAGTGAGAGAGAACCCATAATAACAATTGACACAAACAAATGTAGACAATCTTTGAATAATTCCTCACTTGTATTAGTTGCTCAAAATTTTACACAAATTTTAGCTCAAAAAATCCCTCCATTTTATAATTTACAATGCTCATTTTATAATATGCAAGGAAGCATGTCGATTAGTCCTAACCAATTAAAAAAGTATAAGTCTAGGGACAACTTTCCTTTCCACAAATATTTTAGAAATTCACTAGACTTTCCTAATGGATTGATCTATAGACAGTGTGTTTTACAAATAAAATATGCCACTTTCAAAATGGATAATATCTATCTATAGGAATAATATTCCTAAGTCTATTAACCTTTCGGGCCACTGTGCTGCTACAAGATCTTCATAGTTATTTGAATTTTTTGGCCTAGAGTAATCCCCTTCTCTATATCCAAGGTCAAAATAGAATTCCATGTTCCCTTAGGAAACACTCCTCTAAGCTACCATGTAGTATTATACTAATCACTGATCAGCCTTGGATCAAATTACCTTTGCATTACCAAGTTTGTAAGGACTCCAATTTAGCACATTATACCCACATGAATCTAATGTGGCATCTTTCTCATCCTTATACAAAATATGACCATTACCTTTAAAAACCAACTTTAATCTTGCACTGTCTGATCCATTTACATGAATCAACATGGTATGTAGATCTTTAGGAATTTTGGATCCAAGTAGATGTCTTAAAATTTAAATCCATGTACCTATCATTTGATGTCCATGTGAATGTCTTTGATGGGCACATGACCATGAATTTTAAACACATCCCTAGGACTATTTACTATCTTAAATTTAACATTTGTGCAACCATCATTTGACATTCATGTGAATGTCTTTGATGGGCACATGATCATCGATTTTAATCACATCCCTAGAACTATTTGTTATCTTAAATTTTACATCTACATTACCATCATTTGACATCCACGTGAACATTTTTTATGGGCACACACTCATCAATTTTAAGCACATCCCTGGGACTATTTTCTATCTTAAATTTGATGTTTGTGTGACCATCAATTGATGTCTATGTGAACATATTTTATGGGTGTATGGCCATCAATTTTAAACACATCTTCGAGACTATTTGTTAGGTTGGCCACTTGTTTTAGAGTTTATTCTTCTTCCTTCATGTGCCACCTAGTGATCTCACATTTGCTCAAGATTCGTTAAAAATTCCACCCTCATATTTCATCATTTGATCATTTTTATGTGAGTAAATGTGTGTCATAGATCCTATATAAATGCATAATATTTAAGTAAGGTTCGAGGACCATATATAACTTAGTATAAAGTTTTCATACT
This sequence comes from Torreya grandis, assembly GCA_037957365.1. Lineage (NCBI taxonomy): Eukaryota > Viridiplantae > Streptophyta > Pinopsida > Cupressales > Taxaceae > Torreya > Torreya grandis. Next base: position 693,788 of record JARHVA010003741.1, on the reverse strand, counting down.
ATGGTTTTGTTTCATGTTAAATAAACACAAATTAAGACCTTAGGATGAGAACATTTAATCTAAGCTTTGAGCATAATAAAAGGGACCCCATGATATAAAAGAGACATAGCGTAGAGTTTTTAAGCTAATTATATAGCATGGATAATTTTTCCCATGCAAGTTTGAATTTAATTTAATAGGGGACCTAATTAAAAACATTAGATGTGGCTTAAAAATAGATCTAAATAATCTTGAGCCAATGGCTAATAGATATCAATTTAACATTGAAGCATGAAAACATTAAATAGGTTTATTCCATAAATGATATTCCATTGATCCTACAACATAAGCAACAAGTTTTAGCAACATTGGAAGGGGGTGAAGCCATGATCATCCCAAAAACATGTCCATTAATCCAAACAAGATTGGTTCCTGCAGACAATAAGAAATATTGAAGTTAGGGAATAGGAATAATAAGAACTTAAGTTAAAATCCTAGATTAATGTTCTCATTTGCATTGATAAATAAGGCTTCAATCAAAATTCTTAGGATAAGTTTAAAAACATATTAAAATGACTATGGCACAAAAGAGTCTAATGAAATCAATGTCTCAAGTGAATTTTTTTTGGTTTTTTACATCAGATAAAATGTCTGATGATAAAAGTCCAAAGAGTCATTTTAGAAAAATCTTGAAGGGTATGTGCCTCTTGGCATCTATTTCAAAAAAATTGTATTGGAAACATTGCTATGGGGAATTGTTTTAGGATTTTTATTTTATAAAAAAAATCTGACAACAAAATTCTAAAGGGTCATTTTAAAAAATCTCTAAGGGTATGCCTAGAAGATAAAGTGCCTTTAAAAAAAATCTTGAAGGGTACTTTGAAAAGTTCTAAAAGACACTTTTATAAATCCTAAAGGGTAATCTGAGAGGGCAAACAACTATTTTGAAAAGGTTAAGAGTCAATTATCTATGACAAGTGTCCTTCACAATACTTTTAAAGGGTATGCTTCAACAAAATTGCTATGGGGAAACTGTTACAAAAAGATAAGTCTGAAAAAGAAATATTGAAAACATAAGTCCTAAAAGTTAGAAACATAAAAAAAGGACCTTGAATTTAGCTTAGACTACAAGAATAATAAAAAGATGAAGGGGTATCAGGACATAAAAGGAAACATGGTTATTAGACTAAGGTTTTTTCATGTTGAAAAATATGACTAAGCCTTAGGATAAAAATAAACCAAGTCCATAGTGTTATTTAAAATTTTCTCATGTAAAAAGTTCGTACCATATTTAAATCAAGTACTTAGATTAAACTTAGACTAAGGGTTTAGCAATTTGACTTGATTTATAAAAAAACAAATGCTATTAAATAATAAAGTTAACATTAAAATTTTGAAACCCAAGCATTGTTCATTCCAAGTAGACCTTATTGGACATGCAGCTAGGAAACATAGAGATCCAAAGTTTGCAATTATAACAAATATGTTAACTATACCAGATGTGGATGATCTTCAAATTAAAAAAAATCATGTAAACATGCTAATTATACTCTGATCAAGTTAATTTTCTATTTTAAGGCACAAATTTGCATAATTTGAAACAAGGATCCCTATTTTCAAAAATGGGTGTATGTTGACCTCAACATATCTTTCACTAATAGTTTTAGATCCTCAACAACTTCCTATCCTACTAGATACTTTCATCCTAAATAGAGACACTTACATCGATGTAAGTGTCTAGATTCTTATTAAGTGTCCAATCCTCAAAATTCATCTAATTTGAAAATATCTCAAATCCTATGGGTCCTCCCATTTATCTTATTAAACCCTACCATGAGAAATATTAAAAATTTGTAGTACAAATACAAATATAATCCTACTCATTATTCATCTAGTAAATACCAAGTAAGCACTTATTCAAGCTTACTTAATTAATTTCACAATTGAGTTATACTTCCTTACTCTTCCCTATTTTCATATCAATCATATGATTAGTCATATTATAAGTCTAAATCACTCAAATAATAACCCATGAGAATTATTTTTCAAGTTACAAGATAGATCATTGTATGCCTTTTTATATAATATATTTCACCACTATGTAGACACAAGCCAACACCTATGGGATAACTACATAAATATCAGGCCTTCCTTAGAGTGTTGGCTATGTAGGCAATGCTCATTGGCATAGGTGTCTTTGAGGTCAAATAACTTTATGATCCCACTAACCCATTTTTGGAAAGGTACAAAGACCTAAGGTGAAGAGTTAGGGTTTGATCTATATACAGTCATGGGCTTCTTATGCACATGAATAAAATGTATCAACATAATGGAAACATAAAACCTATAAAGATACAAGTGGTCCCTTTTAAATATAGTGAATATTTCATGTAACATAGTTTTATCAAGATCAAGATAGAAGTGTCAGATCGACGCAAGTGTTAAGACCTCCAAAAATAATATTTTTAGAATCTGATGATTAGATCCTGATCTTTTCCCTGCTTGTTTCAACCTTTGTATTTTTCAGATCTACATGTACATTGGTAGATAAGATAAGTATTATCTCTTCTTCATGTTTATGAATTCAAAATACTATTATAAGTGTAATTTATATATTTATCATAACTTATCACTTAAATTTAGAATATTCATTGATCAAGTTTTTAATTAATTATATTCCTCTAGATATACCTAATAATGGTTAAACATTAATAATTTTTTATATAAAAATGATCTTGGATTATATAGATAAATTAGTAAATCAATGCATGGATTCCATAAGAGGGCATAGTTCTTAATACTTCTTGAGAAAATATTAGTCATGAGTTAATTATTGTTAAAACAAAATTTAATCAAAAAAATATCTATTTTAATGTGAGGGGTCACCCTTGCCACTATATAAGTCAAATTTATGCACTATAAAAAAATGAGGCAAAGGGTGAATAATAACCTCAATAGCCAATGAGTTTTGTAAAATGTCATAATATGTAAACATATTATTAGGATTTTGAGATGCTTGAGACATATATGTGAGATGAATTTACATAAATTAAATGTGTTTTTAAACCAATGGATATTGAGAAGTAATTATATGTGTATGAATCAAAGTATGATAAGTATTTTTATACATATGTGTAGGAATGGTTACTTCATAGGATTAATATAGGTAGGAATATAGGAATGTTGGTATATTGACCATATCCAAGACTAAGGGATAAAAAATAAAATTTATGTTATAGTGGTATATTAATGATTATATTAGAAATATTAGCAATAAATAAATAGTAAGTTGTGTAGGAATAGTAGTAATAACCTAAGGACACTAAGTGGAAGCATAAAATCATAATAATCACTAGGATCACTAGCCTTGCCACCCAATGTAGATGTATAACCTCAAATAGGTAAAGTAGAAACATTTAAAGGATCTATGGGAGTAGAATTAGGCATAGGTTCATTGTCCCTAATTCATTTTTTTTCACTTCTATAACTAGATAAATCATGGATTAAAGTTCTTTAGGGACTTTATTAAGATAAATTTAAAAATAATGTTTGTCCATGTCATTAACATTTATCCCATAAATATCAATAGGATATTTATTATCACAAGCATTTTAATTATTATTAATAACATTTCATCATTAGAAGAAGTATAATCATGAAGAGGAACATCATCAATATAAACACTCAACTAATATTCATATATGCATAATCATCAACATTATAAGGCATTTCAATACTGATTAAAATTTTTGAATCATGCCAAAAATAAAAGTTGGGTCAAATCACAAGTAGCACCACTCAAATTATCACTTCACCTAATAGGATTCATAGTTGTAGGCTTCCTAGTTGGCATAAGATATAAATAAAAATGACATGAAGGAAGATAAAGATAATGATTGAGAAATGGAATATGAAATTGATATGTGAATATGGAAAACATAGATTGAATGTAAATTAGACCATATGGGGGAAAGTTAGGAGGTGAAACATTAAAATAATGGATGTGTACACTAGTTTATAAAATTTGATGTAAATACAAAGAGATATTGAATGTAAAGACTAGACTAGGTTTTGATCCTTGTAAATAATCAAAATTCAACCATAAAACTAGAAAATCAAACCATATGGGAATGAGTGTTTATCAAACCCTAGGTTACATGATCTAAATATTAGGTTTACCAAAATATTTTCATTATTTTTGGTTTAAGCATAATTTCACATGAAAAAAAAATAAAAAACTAAGGCATAAGGGATATCTATAAATTAATAATAAATTAACAATAAATTATTAGGCATAAGGCATTATGAATAAAGCTAGCATGAGCCTCAAATTACCACAATATATTGAGAACCCAAACTTCAAACTTCCTTAAATCATGGCAATGGAAGTTTAAAGGAGGGATGAGGACCCCACCAAATTTTTAAAGGGCATCAGATAGAGGTTATCAAGGCTTCATGGCAACTTGAAAATATTGGGTAGATATATGGTTTCTTACATGGATCAATAGAAAAAGCTAAAAAAAGAGATTGATGATATAAGGGAGGGGATTGGGGATCAATAGATGACAAGCAGGGGTAAGACTATGGGTACCCCCAAAGGAAAAGAGCTAAACACTAGTACCCTAAGGGATCATAACACTAATATTGACAAAATCAAAGGTATATTGGGATATATCAAGAGCATAATAGGGCACCATAGGCCTAAAAAAAAGGATTGAGGATCCATGTGAAGAATCTAGTGGGTGGTAACAAAGAGGAATTTTTTTTAGAAGAAATTTTGCTAAGGTTTGTGTCTGGTTAGTTTGATCTATATATTTCTATTGTAAACTTTTATTGAAGGACTCTATATTTGTGGTCGCATAGGCCTTGTTTCATTTTTTATATTGTACTGAACTATGATTTTTAGATCCTTGTAAAATCTAAGCTTAACTTATAAAATTAAACAATTCAAGCTCAAGTTCTAAAAATAGGAACAAATAAAAGAAAAATAACTAAAATAAGAAAGGATAATGAAAATAAAAAGAATGCAACAATACCAAATTCTTGAGTTATGTTTTTAATTTCTAAACTTGAATCTATGTTTTATAGGTTATTATGATACTCTATGTGAAATATGACTATCTGACTATGCTAGATTAGAATCAATTCTACATATAATCCATATGGGTTACATTTGAAATGCTACTAAGTTTGCACCACCTATTTATACTAAATCTATACCTAGTTTTCATGTTTATTCTATGATTTAATCTAGATTTTAGATTTTTTGGGTAGCTATTGTTAGGATGTGGAGCTAAAAGCTTCACCAAGGAGCACACTATAACAGTTTTAGGTCTACACAGACACCGGCGTCAGTCAGGAGCGACTGACGTCGGCCAGGTGCAGTTGCAGAGACACCGGCATCGGTAGTGGGTTGGCCAACGGTGGTCACAGGCAAGCAACAGGAATCGGCGTCGGTTACCTGTGCGTCCAGAAAGCTATTTCCGAGGACAGAAGCGAGTGTTTGCATGATGAGTTTAAGTTGTAGTCTTAAGCTCGCATCTCTATTTATTAGCAATATTATTTTTAGAGCCCTTGTTCAAGTGGCTTAACTGTTTGTTGTAAGTGCATGCTCAAGTTTCCTAATTCTATATGTAGGAAAGATCTTCTTAGCTTATTATTGTATGAGTAAAACATTGTGAATGTTTGAAGGATAGTACAGAGTTATATCAATCTAGGTTGTTGGAGTTGATTGTACCTGAGAGAGAGAGCTCTTGAGGAATAGAGATCTAGAGAGAGATCTTGTGCATCTGAGAGAGGTGTGGAAGAAAGAAGTTTATTCAATTGTATTCCTTTTGTAAAGAGTTTAATACAAGTTTTCAGGGTGGTTTCTTGTATCTCTTGTTCTGTGTTATTTATCATTCTAGTTACTTATCTATCTGATTTAATTCTGCATTTATTGCTTTCACAAGTGTAATCATTATTGGTTGATCCCCAACAAGTGGTATCAGAGCTCAAGTTCACTAACAGGTGGTTCAGATCTGTGTAGTGTGTATTGATTACAGGTTCTCACAGGGGTTTCTGCAGGGATTTCTGTCTGAGTGGGAGAAGCAATGGCAGATGAAAGTAAATTGAGAATGGAAAAGTTCAATGGAAAAAATTATCAACATTGGAGAATGTAGATAGAGGATTATCTGTATCAGAAAGATCTCTACTTACCGTTAGGTGGTGTTGCAAAGAAGCCCAAAGACATGGAGGATGAAGAATGGGAAGTTCTTGATAGAAAGGCTCTGGGGTCTATAAGACTGAGTCTAGCATCCACTGTGATATCTAATTTATCACAGGCAAAGTCTACGGTAGAGTTGATGACTACGTTAGCAAATTTGTATGAAAAACCCTCAGCTTCTAATAAGGTATATCTTATGAAGCAGTTATTTAATTTGCATATGAATGAAGGTGGATCTATTTCTACTCATCTGAATGATTTCAATGGAATTGTGAATCAATTAAGTTCAGTCAATATAGTGTTTGATGATGAAATAAAAGCTCTTTTAATATTATGTTCTTTGCCTGAAAGCTGGCATGGCTTAGTAATGGCAGTAAGTAATACTGCATCTGCATCAAATATTTTGAAAGTAGAGGATGTTGTTAGTATTATCTTGAATGAGGAAATTCACAAGAAAACACAGAGACTGACGTTGCTAGATTAGGAACCGGCGTCGGCAATACAAAAACCAGCGTCAGCGATATAGAGACCAACGTTGGCAGGACAGGCACTGGCGTTAGTCAGATAGAACCGACGTCGGCCAGTAATAGGTCTAGAGGTGACTGAGGTCGGTCACTGTCAGAGAATTTGGGTGGACAGCGTGTTGTGAATGAGTCTCAGACACCCATCAGGAGGTCAAAAAGGGTGAGTAAGCCTCCAATTAGTTATTCTCCTTCTTTATTTTATCTATTGCTAACTGACGGTGGAGAACCAGAGAGTTTTGAAGAAGCAATACAGGTGGAGTCTAAGAGTCAGTGGGAGCATGGCATGGTTGAGGAGTTGGAGTCCTTAAGAGAGAACCAAACATGGGATTTGGTTGAATTGCCAGCTGGTAAGAGAACACTCAAGAACAGATGGACCTACAGGTTGAAAGAAGGTGAGAATGGATAGATGAGATATAAGGCCAGATTGGTGGTAAAAGGATTTACACAAAAGCCAGGTATTGACTTTGGTGAGATTTTTTCTCCTGTTGTTAAAATGACTTCTATAAGGGTTGTATTGTCTTTGGTTGCTTTTGAGGATTTGCATCTTGAGCAGCTAGATGTTAAGACAGTGTTTCTTCATGGAGATTTGGATGAGGAAATTTATATGGAATAGCTAGAAGGATTTGAGGTCAAGGGTAAGGAGAAGTTAGTGTGCAGATTGAAGAAAAGCTTGTATGGCCTCAAGCAAGCTCCTAGGCAATGGTATTTAAAATTTGACAGGTTTATGACTGAGCATGGCTACAGTAGGTGTCAATCTAACCATTGTGTGTATTTCAAGAGATTTGATAACGGTAGATATATTATTCTATTGTTGTATGTAGATGATATGCTGGTTGCAGGATCACACATGTAGGATATCTCTGAGCTTAAGGTAAAATTAGCTCAAACATTTGCCATGAAGGATTTGGGAGCAGTAAAGAAAATCCTTGGCATGAGCATTAAGAGAGACAGGAAAAATCACAGGTTGATATTGTCTCAAGAAGATTATGTGGACAAGGGGTTGAAACAGTTCAATATGCAGGATGCTAAACCGGTAAGCACACCTTTGGTTGGACATTTTAAGTTGAGTAAAGAACAATGTCCTAATTCATATGATGAGGTAGAGTACATGAGTAAGGTTCCATATTCTTCCGCGGTAGGGAGTTTGATGTATGCAATGGTGTGTACTAGATCAGATATTGCCCAAGCAGTGGGAGTAGTAAGTATATGGCCAATCCAGGGAAGGAACACTGGAAAGCAGTTCAGTGGATCCTTAGATATCTGAGAGGAACCAGTAGTAGGCACTTGTGCTATGGAGGTTCAGATACTTCTCTACATGGTTATGTAGATTCAGATATGGCAGGTGATTTGGATGGCAGGAGGAGCACTACAGGATATGTTTTCACTGTAGGTGGAATGACGGTTAGCTGGATATCTAAGTTGTAGAAGGTTGTTGCCTTGTCAACTACAGAAGCAGAGTATATTGCAGCCACAGAGGCTAGCAAAGAGATGATATGGATGACACGGTTCATGGATGAGCTTGGTAGGGAGCATGAGAGTTGCAGATTGTATAGTGATAGTCAGAGTGCAATCCATTTGGCTAAGAATTCAGCCTTTCATTCAAGAACAAAGCACATACAGCTAAGGTACCATTTCATACGACAGGTACTGGAAGATGGTGAGTTGAAGCTAGAGAAGATCCATACGGATAGGAATCTTGCTGATATGTTAACCAAGCTGGTTACAAAGGAGAAGTTGAATCTTCATTCAACTTCTGTTGGTCTTCATGATTGAGTTGAAGATGGAAGAGCTAGAAGATGTTGCTGTACAGGTACTGGTGCAACTGTTTATCTCCAAGTGGGAGATTGTTAGGATGTGGAGCTAAAAGCTTCACCAAGGAGCACACTATAACAGTTTCGGGTCTACACAGACACCGGCATCGGTCAGGAGCGACTGACATCAGCCAGGTGCAGTTGTAGAGACGTCGGCATCAGTAGTGGGTCGGCCAACGATGGTCACAGGCAAGCAACAGGAACCGACATCGGTTACCTGTGCATCCAAAAAGCTATTTCCGAGGATAGAAGCGAGTGTTTGCATGATGAGTTTAAGTTATAGTCTTAAGCTCGTGTCTCTATTTATTATCAATATTATTTTTAGAGCCCTTGTTCAAGTGGCTTAACTGTTTGTTGTAAGTGCATGCTCAAGTTTCCTAATTCTATATGTAGGAAAGATCTTCTTAGCTTATTATTGTATGAGTAGAACATTGTGAATGTTTGAAGGACAGTACAAAGTTGTATCAATCCAGGTTGTTGGAGTTGCTTGTACTTGAGAGATAGAGCTCTTGAGGAATAGAGATCTAGAGAGAGATCTTGTGCATCTGAGAGAGGTGTGGAAGAAAGAAGTTTCTTCAATTGTATTCCTTTTGTAAAGAGTTTAATACAAGTTTTCAGGGTGGTTTCTTGTATCTCTTGTTCTGTGCTATTTATCATTCTAGTTACTTATCTATCTGATTTAATTTTGCATTTATTGCTTTCACAAGTGTAATCATTGTTGGTTGATCCCCAACAGCTATGATGTTAGATGCCAAGTAGGGTTATATGAAAAGAGTAAAAATTTGATGGGAATAATGCACTAAATTATATCTTTTTCACTCTTCTGACTATCCATAAAAATTAGAAATAAAATAACTTTAAGAAAGGTTAGTTGATTTACAATAGCCTTTTTGGAGTTACAAATGCATATACTACATGCTCAAAATTAGAGTTAATGTAGCTCTCTTGTGCATGTGAGTAAAGTGTAATGAAGAGAAATTATCCACCTTATTTTCTTAGGAAATCTAATGTAACTTCATGAACATTTTATTAAACCTATTTTTATACAAGATTATAATTCCATAAGACATAAATAAGGTGAAGGATCAATATTGAATTGATGTGTATTCTCCTTAATAAATTTTACAATCGATAGGAAGAATTTGTAACCAAATAATCTAGAAAAATTTATCATTCACTTGATACTTGGTAAATGAATAGGAATGGATTTATATATATAGGAATATAACATGTAATTTTTTTTACCATTAAGTAATGTAATAATTAAATTTCAATGTATTAAATCATACCAAGGTGTAAGGACCACAAAATCATAGGGGGCATAATCAACGGATTACCAATTCTACATGAGATAGAACTAGCAGGGCACTAAATTTGACACAAGAAGATTGATTACTTAGAATGAGGTGAGGTTAGTCAAAAAGTGGATTAATAGGATTAAAAAATTTATAATAAATGAATCTGAGACTATCAAGATGAAATAAGGTTATATAGTCTAGTGTGGGTTTAAATGTGTTTGAAAATATCCAAATATACATAAGTGCACTAAGTTTGATAAAATAAGAATAAGATACAATATAAATTGAATTGTACAAAAATTAGGTGTATACAAAAGGCACATACTACTAAATTTAGTGAAATTCAAATCTCAGTTTGGGTCTAACTTAGGCTATAAATTGATGGTTTTGGGTGTTTTTTATATTGAAACTTTTAAAAAGTTGCACCAAAATTTGTAGCACATGGTTGTGAGAAATATAAATCTTTATTTGTTTCAAATTCACGCTAGGTTTATGTTTGGTGTATACCAATTTTATGCTATAATTTCACTAGCAATGGGGCCAACTTTATGTTAATTGATGGTTTGAAATTTCTAGCCAATCCCCAAAATATTTAAAAAAAGAATGGGTGTAATGTATTACATTAAAACACACACACACACACATGATATTGTATATTTTATTTAAACACATTTATTTTAATAGTTTTAAATATATATAAACTCAAGTAAATATTATAATTTAACCAAAAAAATATTTTAGTTTAGAAAATGATATATACATAATTGTCTTGCATCAAAAAATTATTGTAAATGAGAAAATAACAATTTAAAATATGTATAGAAAAAAATTGGAGTGAGTTAAAAATAAGTATTATGTTTTAATTTTGTGAAGCCTTTCTTACTCTAATTTTTCCATTTGTTTACTTGGACTTGTGCCTTAAGGGATGAAATCATAGTTTGCCTTAATGTTTTAATGGAGTTAAGCAAGAGAAGGAGCGGGGGAAGGAATTCAAATTAGTGAGTTGGGTAGGAAGAAGATGAGTGAAAAGGGGATGTTTGAGACCTAGATCTAGCTAGATTTTATTGAGTGGAAAGGGTCATTGAGTAGGAAAGAACTAGAGCAAAATTCTAGCATACCCTAAGTATTGAAGTTGAAGATTTTGTGTTGGGCTTGGCAGAAAAAACCAAAGTGAATGATCTGTAGAATCTAAGAAGTAGATCTATATGTTTCAAACTATGTTTGATAAGACTACAGACTAGTGAAATATCTGTAATGAAATGGTGGACTTATATTGGAGGTTTTGGATGAGTTATGGTGGAAAAAACTAGAGCAAATGACTTTTTGACCCTAAATGATAGATCCATGGGTTTTGGAGTATGTTTGGTAAGACTACGAACTAGAAGAATCTCTACAACATAATAGTGGTCTTCTTTTGGAGGTTCTAGATGGGTTCTGGGTGAAAAAACTAAAAAAATATGTTATTTCCTCAAAATGGTAAATTTGTAGGGTTCAGAATGTGTTGGATAAGACAACAGACTAGTGAAAGTATAGTGTTCCCCAAGTATAAGTTTCAAGTATATCATATTGGCTATCCATTTGCAATAATGTTGGTTGCACCCCCAAGAACTTGATTTACCTTATGGGGAGACTACTCCATGTGTAAGTTTTGTTATTATTGTCTACCATTTATGCTTTTGTTTTATCTTGTTATTATCATAAGAGAGCTTATTTCACATAGTCTGATGGTTGTTAATTTATCTCCTTGTACTATTGGTAAAGGGATGAAGTTAGATATATTATTTTTAACTATATTTTTTTAAAAACTAATAATCAATAAAGTATTAATATAACTATGTGCTTACCCTATGTGAAATATTTTATTGATAGGTGGGTTCTGGTAGAAAAATTGAAGTAGAAGTTTCAATACCTCCAAATAACAAATCTATAAGTTTTAAACTATGTTGCTTAAGACAAAAGACAAGAATAATTCTATCTTTTAATAAGAAAAAGTCTCAAGAATATCCTTTTCCTCATTTCAACCTTGAGGGGAGACTACCCCATTTGTAAGGTTGGTTGTTATTGTCTATCCTTTATGCTCTTGTTTTACCTTGGTATTATCCTATGGGAGCTTATTTTTTATAGCTTAATGGATGTTAAATTATTGGTCTCTCATATTTAAAAAGAGAGGAATATTGGTTATATTATTTTTTATCACCCATATTTAATAAAACCTATTAGTAAGAAAAATGTTAATCTAATCACCAAAGTAGAGGCAAAGGCAAATCATGATGGGCTAAAGATTCTTACCCTATACCAAGTTACTGTTAGACTAATAGGGCTTCACTATCAAACATTGATATCCAAAGGAATGTTAAAGGAATCTAAATCAAATCTCCTTTTTCTATGTATATGTTAAATGAATCAACATTAACTTACTTATGTGGATCTTTGAGGATTCCACATTAAACTCATTACAGACCTAGTGAGTGCTAATTCTACACCTTGATTCAATTCATATGGATATCTTATTGTTATGTATCAAATACTACTTGGTTGAGTGGGTTTGGTGTGTAAGTTTCACAAAGACATAATCTCAATGGAAGATATCTTGTTCAATTTTATTATAGGTAGGGTTACTAATTTTTGGTAGACTATGGTTTAATCATCTATTGGTTGTTAGGTTCCTCATGGGCCTTCCTAGCTCCTTGGTTGCTATCAAATTTCATGAGGATATTTTATTGTGTTAGTTTTTTAGCAGAAGCTTTAGGGAATGCTTTTTTTGTAAGACAACTATTAGTTGTATTTTTTGTTGTTGAGGAGTTGTTTTCCTATTGTCTGATCTACTAAAGTTGTGGGATCCTTCAAACCCTCTTGTTATGATCAGGTATGGTTATGGGATCCATCAAACCCTCCTAATGTGATCTGGTATGGTTGTGGGTCCATCAAATCCTCTTGTTGTGATCTGGTATGGTTGTGGGTCCATTATTTAAAACCCTTTCTTGGTTGTGGGACTAGTAATCAAAACCCTCACTTGTTTGATCCATAGTTCCAATTTCAAAATCAATTATCATTATCAAATAGGAAATTATTATATGTTTCAACATAAAAATAAATATTCTACAATGGGATATCATCATGATCATCATCTATCATGATATTTTCATGATCATTAACTATTAGGCCATTTTCTATGCCACATTTACAAATTGTTTAATCGTCATAGTTGTTCTCATTTTCATCACTTTATTCAAATTTAGGACCATCAATTATCATATATTTATCATTTACATATGAAGATGAAATTTAGATAATTATTAAGTAACTTGATGGTAAAATTTTGATAAATAATTATAGTATTTTTAAATTAAAAAATTGGATTTTTATTTTGCATATGTTAGAAGTGACTAACATATTACCCACCTAAATCCCCTAAAATGATTCCACTCATTGAGCATATTAGTGTTTCATATGAGGGATTTTAGATGCTCTTAAACTCTATAAGTGGCCCTTAGGTCATAACACTTCTATTGAAATAAAATTTAAATTCTATATTTGAATAACTTTAACCTATTGTATTCAATATCCATGATAATTTAATTCAATAGGATAATAAGAAATGATAAGAATATAAATTAATGATTCACCTACATCCTCACAATGGTGTAGAGCCTCATTTACACTTATTTTCACCAAATGATGATTCACCAACATCTCTTGACTAAAAATGAACCATAAGATAAAATGAATTGAAAAAGATTTAATCTTGACAAAAAGATCCAAAACTATATAAGAAATGAGAGGAATCCAAATTGGGAATTTAATAAAATAGTTTGTGTTCAATATAGATTCAAGTAAAACTAGAGAAGTTAGAGATACTAATGTGAATTTTGACATATAATTTACATTAGATTAAAAAAAAAAAAAATGAAGAAAAGAAACTAGTAATTTTGATCAAAAATTTTCATATTATTTACATGTATGTGAAACTAGAGAAATTAGAGATGTTACTATGAATTTTATAAAAAAAATTGCATTATATATAACATGAAAAACAAAAGAGGAAACCAAATTAGGAAATTCATCAAACAATTTTCATTAAACATAAATGCAAGTAAAACTAGAGAAATCAATGATATAACTATCAATTTCATCAAAAAAATTACATTTAAGCTATATTTCAAGTTTAAAAGGGGGTTTTAAACATTATTTTTGGGGTTATTTTAAGTGTGTTATTCCTTTTTTTTAAAATTTATTTAAAGGGGTTTCCTAGGATTTTTTATAGGTTTTCCTATAAGTTTTGGAAGGTTAAAATAAATTCAACATTATATTTTTAAAAATATATACCTTTAATTTTAAATTTCCTATCTTAGTAGATCTCTTTGTTGTCCTACACTTTTCCCCCTCACTTTCCTCTTACTTTGCCCTGAAAATATCTTGGTATCTTCCTCTTGTTGTCACTTTATACCTTCTTATTATTGTCTCTTTCTCTTTTCATGATATTGGCATCTTCCTCCTTATTTTAAAAGCCTCCTCTATGAAAATTAAAATAAATTGGGAGGTTATATGGTCTCTAACAAATTATTTTTTATTTTTAGTGTATTTTATGACATAAATTTGTAGAAGTTTTTTTGGGTTAAGTAATTTTTTTAATTTATTTTTTAAAAGCATTACTCACACAATATATGGAATTTGAAGATTGAAATTTTTAGATATATTAATTATAAATATGATGTGTGTTGTTTTATTTTAAATGGTTGATTTAATACAATATGAAATAATATTCTTGGGTGATTTATTTATTTTAAAGGGTTTTCCTAGGTGAAATATTATGTATTATGTAATACATTTTATATGCCACTATTTCCTATTAATTTTTTGCTTAAATATTTTAGTATTATTTATTTTATTGTATTAGTTTATTTGTATAATCAATGCCTACCACATTTATCAGCATCTACGTCTTGGCTCTCCTCCTCCTAGGCCACCTTTGTTGGGTTACACACATGAGGATATTATTTTATGTGAAGCCCTTCATAACCATTTTCTAGTTCATGCTCACTTATAAGCCCAATTTGATTAGTTTCTACCCTAAAACCAACTTCCAAGTTTTCCTTAGCATTCATCAAATTTTATAGACCCATACTATCATATGAAGTATCCAAATAAATACAACCCCATTAAGGTTGTCATCATTCACTAGACATCAACCATTCGTACGAATATTTTCATATGAATCCTTTTGATCCTCATGTGTGAGTTATTCCCATTTCTACTCCATGGCTTGAGTTCCTAAAGTTAACTAGAAACAGGGACTCTAGTCCTTCAAAACATAATAATACCTTTATGATGGCATGTATGGATAGTGAACATGATGATGAGATAATTATTAAGTTATTCACTCATACCCTATAAATTAAGGCATTGGTTTAGTTTTATAATCTACCTCCATAATATATCTTTAGTTTTTATCTCCTTTTGGAAGGTTTTGTCTTGTTATTCAATAGTTCTATATAATTTAACCTTGGAATCTATTCACTCACTTGTATGATGTAGTATAAGATTAAGTATAACTTTGGCATTATATGTAAATGGAATTAATTTTTTCATGATTACAATAAAAGGATCATAAATTATCATCTTTTAAACATGTTCACCTAATCATTGAGTCATGAGATTAACCTTTAAGTTGTCAAGCATGGGCCTTCTGCTTACTTTGAGGTTGTTAATGTATCACCGAATATCAAGGTATTTAAGGTCCACCCTGCTATATGGCTTCTTTCAAAACAAAATACATTATTATAGTTCAATAAAAATCATATTATGACTGAGGTTTTGAAATTATGGATTATTTGAAAATCAATGTTGATTTAATCTTAAATTAAATTTATGTATCAACCAATATGTTCTATAATTACTAGTTGTTAATCTAGTAGTGTTTTGTGTGTGATTTTTAACAAAACTTGAACTCAATAACTTCAAAATACAAAACATATGCTTTCTCATTTTGTTTTTTGAATACCTATAATAAAATCAAAGAATAATAATATAAAAATTCAATTTCCAAAATGAATCATTGTGCCACACTTGTGTACAATTTTTTATTAATTATAAAGGCTAAAACAAGCCTATTACAAGATAAATTGCATGAAAAGCTATCTAAACTAAGCATAAAGTAAAAAATAAATGAAAAATTTTACTTACCAACTAAGTAATCTATAACTTTACTTCTAAAAATATACTCTAAGATAACTAAAAGTATACTAAAAATAGAATCAAGAGACAACTAAGGGTACCACTAACATTAACTAATAATTCTTTGGTCATCAAGCAAACAACCACTATCACTTGACTAACACAAGTTATAATTGTAAAAATAAGGCATCCCAAAATCCATATATGATATTATATTTATTAAAATACTCTTAAGTACATGGTCTACCTAGTTTCTAAGATCAAATAAATATGTTCCAATTACTTTTTGTGATGTCCCTTACTTAGGGGCTCTTTTTTTCTACAAAAGCTCTAATACCATTGTGATATCCCCTTCAAATAGGGAATATAGAAACACAAACAGTTCTGAACAAAGATACAATCTTGCAGAATAAATTCAAATATGCATAAATAAATCACAATACAATCTCTCACTAGCAAATCAAAGATTTCATCACTTGTTCTTCTGGACGATTACACAATTGAGTCTCTGTCATACAAATAAATAATATGAAATATCCTATCTTAAAACCCTAGGCTTTTGCAAATCTGGGAATGAAACCTAAATTCTGCCTCATCTCGGCCTGCTGTGTTGAACACACAGTCGCCAGCGTCGGTCGATATACTGCTGACGTCGGTCTCTGTAGGTCCTTCTCTGTCGACGTCGGTCTTCAGTCAGCTGATGTCGGTCACTGGGAATCGCTGTCTGCCGAGGTCAGTGTCTGAGCAGATTTGTACAGACTTAGTATGGCTGCCAATTAAGCACAACCTGTCTATTTTCAACCCCTAATAGCTGAACAACCTGATCTCAAGAATATATGATTCTAATACAGAAGATCTATATCTGTATAACTTATTGGATCAAAACTAAATAAGAAATACCTAAAATAATGTGATAACTTTTGTGTGAAGCTATCTCTCAAATCTGTATACCTCTGTGATAACTTCTGTATGAAGCTATCTCTCAATTTGGCAATAAATTAGCTGATATCTCACAGCCTCTAAATCGCACACAATGAAGAGTTGGCGTTCTCCACTGCAATGGAATCTTGGAACCCTTAGCTCAGTCTTCATAGAAGAATTCTTCAAAATCAATAATCAATCATCAATGGCTAATCCAAACTCTCTCCCATGAGAAACCCTTATACCCTCCAAAGGTGTGCTTGCTAAAATTAGATTTCCTTAAATTAGACTTAGGGCTTTCTTAAATTAGAACTAGGGTCTTAAAATTAGACCAATTCTTAAATTAGAATTAGGGTCTTAAAATTAGACCAAATAATTAATAATTAATTAATACCTAATTTAAAATTAGACCAAATAATTAATTAATTAATATCTAATTTAAAATTAGACCAAATAATTAATATTTGATTAAATCAATCAAATATTAATATCTCCCTTAATACATGTCAGATCCTTGAACCATCTGAAGCTGGTGAACCAGGGAGTGATTCCGCACATGATCATGTCATAACAGGGATGATCCGCTGAGTGCCAAATATCCCTAAATAATAGGAGCTCAAGCAAACATGTCCAAAAGAGCTTGAATGAAAGCCAACTGTAAGAATTTTGCAAATCGAAGCCAAGCCAATCTCCATCGTGACCCTCTATCCATCCAATCAGCCTACGAAGGTCGCATAATAGGCTAATCATCAAGTCTGTCAATGTCCACAAAAAAGGGGACATGACAATCTGCCCCTCCAGAAATTGCTTGTCCCCAAGCAATCTCAGAACAATGAACCACTCGATCCACCTGGATCCCAAATGTAGTTATGCTCTGCACTGCTGTAAATCAATGCAAGTTCCTATGATATCATCAAAAGTAGATCAAAGAGGAACTCATAATCAAACTGGAGAATGCAACTCAACCAAACTCTAAAAGCACAACTGTCATAGTCAAGCACGCATGAGAAACAAACTCTCAAAGTATGATAACCCAAATAGAATGGACAACTCCAACTACCAATTCCATCTACAAAAGATGGTGCCAATCCATCCCATAACTGATCCCTTTATAAAGGTGGCACAACCAACTGTACCACACTATCATCTATGTGAGAAGAATCAATCTAGAGACTCGACTCCACTGGTATCTCAAACTCATCAGAACTAGGTACTCCCAAATCCTGAATCGGTGTGTCAGCCTCAACAACATGTTCCTCAGCTACAACTATAAGAACGTACTCATGATCAACAATCAATGTACTAACCTCTGAGTCCAGGGCTAGTGAAGACCGCAAATGCTCTAACTCCATGGTCATCTCAGCCAAATGAAATTGTGACTCCTCATAAGCTAACTGTGTACTCTCAAGAATCTTAGAAGTCACCTCAAGCTTCTGAGTAAGCTCACTCACCTTATCTTCCTTGACCAATAATGCATCATACGTTGTGCTGCCCCACTCCATAAGATAATCTCTGTCAGATACCAACTGCATATAATCCTGTCTCAGAATCTGGATAGCCTCCCATAAAGAGTGGATCTCTGTCAAGGATAAATAATTGCCTCCCTGCTCGATGCTAGTAGGAGAACCCCATCCATAAACTACTAATAAATGATGAGCATCATTGAAATGCTTGCAAGCGGTAGCAATGTCTCACTCACTAACTCTCAGCTGACTAGACACATGATGGCACTGGCTAGATTGTCTCCTACAATCCTCCACTGATGCATGGCCCAAAAGAATAGACTCAAAATCACTGACCTCTGTAATACTACCATCCATACTCTATGAATCAACTCCATAGCTCATATCAACATCCAGAGTATCAACAATTGTAGCATCACTGTCTAACTTCTCCATACCGAAAGAAATTGTCGAGGAAACTGAATCCTCAAAACTGTCCACTGCATCCTCTTGAGTGTCATCTACAATAATCGGATCTTGGGACTCTTCTACAATCACTGCCATAGCTGAGAGATCATCACCCCTCAGTGCACTAACATCTGAGCACACCTCTACACTCTGAATGCAAGCATCAAACTCATCCTCATCTTCACTATCTCCTATCTCATAATAATCATAGTAATCATGGGACATGCTGCTCTCTTGTCTAAGTGATCTGTAGTGCTCTCTCCTCAGCTTAACAAAGTGATCAAAAGACAACCTCCCCTGAGCTTGCAGAGTTAATAACTCCCACTCATCCTTCGATGTCATATACCATGTGGATTTGTCTTTGGATGTAGGATATGAAAGAGATTCATTTAACCTCTTCAAACTTAGTTTCAACTTCTTCATCTCATAGTCCCACTGTCTCTGAGTACTTGAAGACATCATGGATACTTCACTGATTCAATCTACCCAAACTACCCAACAAGATGGCAAGACATTGGCTTTGATGTGCCCAACAGGATGGTCAGAATTTGGCTCTAATACCACTGTGATGTCCCTTACTTAGGGGCTCTTTTTTTCTACAAAAGCTCTGATACCATTGTGATATCCCTTTCAAATAGGGAATATAGAAACACAAACAGTTCTGAACAAAGATACAATCTTGCAGAATAAATTCAAATATGCATAAATAAATCACAATACAATCTCTCACTAGCAAATCAAAGATCTCATCACTTGTTCTTCTGGACGATTACACAATTGAGTCTCTGTCATACAAATAAATAATATGAAATATCCTATCTTAAAACCCTGGGCTTTTGCAAATCTAGGAATGAAACCTGAATTTTGTCTTATCTCAGCCTGCTGTGTCGAACACACAGTCACCGGTGTCGGTCGATATACTACCGACGTCGGTCTCTGTAGGTCCTTCTCTGTCGACATCGGTCTTCAGTCAGCCGATGTCGGTCACTAGGAATCATTGTCTGCCGAGGTTAGTTTCTGAGCGGATCTGTACGGACTTAGTACGGCTGCCAATTAAGCACAACCTATCTATTTTCAACCCTTGATAGATGAACAACCTGATCTCAAGAATATATGATTCTAATACAGAAGATTTATATCTGTATAACTTATTGGATCAAAACTAAATAATAAATACCTAAAATACTGTGATAACTTCTCTGTGAAGCTATCTCTCAAATCTGTATACCTCTGTGATAACTTCTGTATGAAGCTATCTCTCAATTTGGCAATAAATCAGCTGATATCTCATAGCCTCTAAATCGCACACAATGAAGAGTTGATGTTCTCCACTGCAATGGAATCTTGGAACCCTTGGCTCAGTCTTCATAGAAGAATTCTTCAAAATCAATAATCAATAATCAATGGCTAATCCAAACTCTCTCCCATGAGAAACCCTTATACCCTCCAAAGGTGTGCTTGCTAAAATTAGATTTCCTTAAATTAGACTTAGGGCTTTCTTAAATTAGAACTAGGGTCTTAAAATTAGACCAATTCTTAAATTAGAATTAGGGTCTTAAAATTAGACCAAATAATTAATAATTAATAATTAATTAATATCTAATTTAAAATTAGACCAAATAATTAATTAATTAATTAATATCTAATTTAAAATTAGACCAAATAATTAATATTTGATTAAATCAATCAAATATTAATATCTCCCTCAATACATGTCGGATCCTCAAACCGTCTGAAGCTGGTGAACCAGGGAGTGATTCCGCACATGATCATGTCATAACAGGGATGGTCCGCTGAGTGCCAAATATCCCTAAATAATAGGAGCTCAGGCAAACATGTCCAAAAGAGCCTGAATGAAAGCCAACTGTAGGAATTCTACAAATCGAAGCCAAGCCAATCTCCATCGTGACCCTCTATCCATCCAATCAGCCTACGAAGGTCGCATAATAGGCTAACATCAAGTCTGTCAATGTCCACAAAAAAGGGGACATGACACTTTTGCACTGAAGAAACCACATATCTCTCAATAATGGATTCCACAAACCCTAACTCCTTATATTACTTATTCATGATCATAGAGTCCTATGAGACATTCATAGGGTACCAAAACTTATACAATTCTAGATATAACACCCATCCTTGCTCCTTGGAAATATCACCAATTTGATGTACCATATTCTAATTTTGGAGATTCCTATGAGCATCCCTCAAATGGGATCATAGGTTAGAGTTTTTTTCTTTCTAAAAATTCAAATAAAATATAAAAACATTCAAATAAAAAAAAATAAAAAAAACATTCAACATACACATGTTTACTAGCTCTTTGCCATATATGTTGTTTACTTTATGTTAGTAGATAACATATCATTTATATTATATGCACACATATGTTTCATGCATACTTGAGTGTGATGTAGGCATACATCAAATACATGATACATACACATACACATTTTGTACCTTTATTTTTACTACAAAACACACTATGTTGGGGGCATCTACTTCCTTGATCACGATTGATATAGGTTATATTATTTATGATCACCTTTCCATTAGCATTTTGAGCTAATAAACCTTACACATGTCTATACTAATAAATGAATATTTCATAGTGTACTTGATATCTTATTTTACATGACATTTTTTTCTAATAAATATGTGTATGGACTAGTATAATATGCTTATGTCAGTTTTTTATACTTTATTTGTTCACTTTGTCACTTACTTGAGTGTCTTTTTCTTTTTTTCTATTTTATTATTTGTGGAATATTTGAATATGTTCCTAGATTATTGGCCCCTATGCTAGTGTATGTTTATTTATTTTGGTATTTTAAAATTTGAATATGTCATTACCTTGAGTGTGTGACATTTGAACATGCCCTTTATTTACGGTCTCTTTAGACCTATTTCCGTATAACATTGAGTGCTCTTATGTGTGTGCTTGATTATTTTTTGAGATTATATTCTTAATTTATAGATGTTGACATGATCCATATCATGAATATTATGTATTTTTGTGCTCACATATTGTAATTTGCACTGATATATCTACTTAGACATACTACTCTTCTATATTGCATGATTCATACACATATTATATAGTTATCTTGTCTTTTTGAGGTAAGGTAACTACTAGATTTCATTCTCATCACCTCAAAATGGGAGGAATATTAGTGAGGGAATGTCACATAGACATGAATCCACACATAAATTTTTGGTAACATTTGATATGGTTTATATGATTGAGTTAGAATCCTTACACATTGCACCATTTTTTATAGATTTGGGGATAATTTTTTAGGTTTATGATATATATTATACATGGTTATAGATTAGCAGTTACATTTTGATAGATAATTTAGCTTGAGACACATTATATGTGAATATACCATGCAAATGCACAAAAAAATACAAATGCATATTAAATTTTATTTACCAAAAAGCACTAATACTTTACCCAAAAAGTGCCATTTTCACTAAGAAGCATAATTTTGAGAATTTTATATGTATATTAGTTGGCTCATTTTAGTAGTGAGGTTAAGTTTAATTCCATAAATAGCCTAAAACTATTATATTTTGTAGTTTGAGTTGGTTATACCACTTAATTTGGCTTTTATTGTATTGTCGCTCGAGTTATGTGATTGAGATTTAATGATCTCAATGGTTGTGTCACAATGCACCCTTGCACCAGATTTGGGGCATAATTACCTTCCAATATCCCTCTTCAAATCTTAAATGTTGTTTTTGAACCTCTCTAAACTTTAATTATTTATCAATAATCATGTTTACTAAGTCAAAGTACCAAGAGAAACATGGTTGCATCAACATATGGGTGTACTCATTTCTTGATCTCTTTCTTTTCAAGCATTTCAATTATGTCAAATTTTAGATTATATGTAATGATTTATTTTGTAACATGCTCTTATTTACAATTCATATAATATTAAATCACTCAAAGTGGGATCAATCAAAGGCAAGGTTTGTTATACACAACTAGGCACACGTTTCTTTCCTTTAAACTAGTAATTTCATCATTATGCATTACTATATTAAATGTGATCCAATGTAGATACAAAAATATAATTTATATAAAATATTAGTCGTATATACTAAATACATATTAGGGATATGATATTAATTTATAAACCTTCCTAATTGTAAAAGGATAGCATCCATTATCTCACTATGCCTAATTTTTTTATCTTATGGTTAAACCCTATCATTTTTCATGAGCTAAATCTCCTATATAAAACAAAAATATTAAAACTTGATGTGTATCCTTCACTGTCAGTTTTATATCTTCATAAACTTTCTATCTTATTAGAAACTTGCATCCCACATAGGGCACTTGCAATTATACAAGTGTCCAAATTCTTATCTAGTGTATATACTTCAAAAATCATCTAATTTGAAAATATTTTGAATCCTATGGGTCAACCCATTATTTTATTTAGCGCTTTCATGAGATATTTTCAAAATGTGGGGTATAAATACAAAATAAAGATAATTCATTATCACAAACTCATATCCAATAATCTTAGAAAGCACACATCTATCAAATAACCTTTCAAGTATTCAAAACTACCCTATTCTTCCCTATGTATATATCAATCATAAGAGTAGTAATTTTATAGATTATAAAGCATTAAAATAGCATCCCATGGGTAGTATTTTTTTAATTTTCAAGATATATCATTGAATTCCCTTACATATAACATATTTCACCATTGTGCACATATAAAACAACACTTAGGGGAGAATTACATATGTTTGTGGCCCTCTTTAGAATATTGTCTATGTAGGTAGTGTTCACTCACATGGGGGTCCTTGAGGTTAGATCAAATTTTTGATCCCACTAAAGCATTTTTGGAAATTTAAAAATTCATAAGATGAATAACTAAGGTTTTATTCACAAACCATCATCTACATCTTATACACATGAGTAAAATACATCAGCAAAAGGTGACAGAATATCTAAAAAGATCTAGGTGGTCACTCCATAATATAGTGAGTATTTTGTACCAAATATAGCTATTGAAATTAAGACACCTATATCAATATATCCAAGTATCCCAAGGTTGACACAAGTGTCCATGTCTCCAAAAATATATTTCCAAAATATAGTGACTGGATCATAATCTTGTGCTTATCTTTTTTTACCTTTACATATATCATATTTGCATGCACATTTACAAATAACCTAATTATTATGTGTTCCTAGTGTTTATGCCTCAAATTAATATTTTTAATGTAATTTATATATTTAACATAACTCAACATTTTAATTTATAATATTCATTTATCTAAGTTTTCAATAAATTGGCTTAATTTAGGATAATTTTATGCATACTTGTGTATAGGCTATTCTACCCTTTAACCCTCATCCAAACACTTAAAAAGGGTTGAATAATTAACATGTAAAACACATGATTTAAATGAAAATACACATACCATAAAATTATTAAATTCTTATTAATAAAAAAATCATGACCAATGACCCCAACCAAAACCTATCTATAAGTAAGTTAAACCATAGTCATTTCTACATATGGATGGATTATACTCACCAATAAAAAGAATAACTAGAAATTTGGTGTGTAGAAAAGGTTCTATCCATTGTATAAACCCACAATAGGTTATATTATGTAAATAAAATATTTTCTGTCATAACTTATTAAGAGGTTTCTCTTATTACTCACACCCCATAAGTGGTGGTAATGTTTTCAAGAGATCATATCAAAATTATCATCACAGGTTATTATAAATGTGAAAGAATTAGGATCTACCAATATTTTAATGTTTTTTAAACAAAAATAATGTATGTTTCACTCTCATATCCCTCACAATAACCTTAATATACTAATTATGTTCAATAAAAATGTTGTGCTTTCCAACTCAATGAGTTCATGTGTGGCAATCATCAAGCCTACATGTCTAATAGAATTCCTATTTTAGAGAAAGTTTAAGGGGGGATAACATGAATTTATATTTTTCCTAATGATATTATACTCTTTTAATTTTTGAGGCCTTACTAACACGTCCTAAAAATTTAAGGTAAGGGAAACTTTTCAATTTTTTTATAATATGAAAGTGTTGTGTCTACCACCAAATATATTTAGTTAGTAGTAGTTTTCTAGATGTCTAATCATGAGAATAGACATGGGGGATTGGAAATTTTCATTTTCCTTTATTTATCTTTGAAAATATTTATTTTTGGGTCTAACACCATAAATAAATTATACCTTATTTTGTTTTTATGGATTCTCCCTTGAAATTTTCAAAATTTTCACCTCTAATGACATTGTCAAAAGGATAGTGTTATGGTGGTAGATTACATAGACTCTTCTTGATTCCAATTAGATCATATATGTAAATTTTAACATGATTTAATGCATAGAATATAAATATGGGATCCTTCCAATGCAATGATGCTCTAGTGAAATAGAAGCATGGTTTTACATGCATAACAAACTTGGGTTATATAATCCCAACCAGCACTAGTAGCTCCCTACCACCACCCTATAATTCATTTGGTTGAAATTTAGACAAGGTGGTGATTAGGTGGTTACAATACATGATATATATTTATTTTTAGAGAATGATTTTTTTTACTTTCATAAATAATTTGTATCATCCAAGTTGTATTAGACTAGGAATGTTCCTTTTAGACAAACTCCCTATCAAGTTTGAGATCGAATTGAATGGATCACACTTAACATTAATAAGGTTAATTCCTAGTTTAATATTCACAACCCATATCCAAAATAAATGTACTATATATCACATCATTTGAATTTAAAAGATTTTCCCTCAATATTCTAGAGTTTTTGGATGGATATAGAGGTGGCAATTTTCCATCTCTCAAACTGCTACTTTCCTTCACATAAATGGAAAACAATAAGCTAATTTTTAGCATAAATACCATGAGGTATCACATGACTACATTTCAGTATCAAATTAATAATAAATGTCATCATTAAATGAATATTCTAAAAGATAGACTACTAAATGGAGGCAAAAACTCAAATTTAAAGAGACTTATCAAGCTCATAGTTCCCAAGTATGATCCCAGATGCACTGGTTAAAATTTAGAGATAGGTATTACATTCATATTTCTCATGATACAAGTCTTATTATAATTCATGCACTCTATTCATGTATCAAGAGGCAAACCATATACTACATTATTATATTGATCAATTTCATGTCATGATTGTGTATTCAAATGACATGAGTAAAATTTGGCATAAAATTTCAATCACTTAAATTATTGCTCATTATTGGACCTCAGTAATCATAACATGGTTCTATTTTTTCTAAGGTTTCCTTCAAAGATGATTTTCTTCAAATTATTCACTAGTAAAAAAACATAGGGATCCTTTTTCCTAAGAGAAATTCTTGGGGGGAAAGTGACAGATTACATTTGGTTCACATTAATCTCATATCATTCCTAAATTTTTATTTTCAAAAAAATAAAATGTGTTTACATTCATTAATTATTTCTCTTGAAAAACTCGGGTCTACCATTTCAAAAACAAGAGTGAATTCTTTGAGAAATTCAAAAAAATTAAATATCCTATTGAAAACATGTCAATATTAAAATTTAGCATCTCAAAATAGATAATAGAGGGGAGTATGTCAACAACTAGAGGATTAGCTTATGTTAACGTGTAAGCATTTTAGTCTAACATATTTTACCTTACACTACTTATAAGAATAGTGTGGTTGAACTCAAGAATATTACACTTAAGTAAATGGCCAATTGCATGGTGCATTCTATATATTTTCCTCCTTACTTTTAAATAGAGGCAATTTCATGTAAAACTACATTAAAAATCCCACTTCCCACTCAACAGTGCAAGATATGACTCCTAAATAAAAATGACTTGGTGTCAATCATAATGTTTATAATTTTAAAGCTTTGGGGACTAATGCATGTGCATGTATCCCAGATGATAAGTGCAAAGCAATGGAAAGGAAGGGTCATCCTTGTAATTTTTATACTATTGTGAAAATCTGAATGCGCATCATCCTCTTTTCAAGGACACCACTAAAGTTTTTACCTATGGGATGTGTTGTGTGATGAATAATCCTAGGCTTATAAGATAACATATTTTCCTTATCCTCTATTAGTTTATGTTAATCTAGATACAACTTATGATATTGGTTTTTAAGAATGAGATAGTTTGTATTAATTTCATTCTAAGAGTCATTATGGTTCATATGATGAGTCGAAGGGGGGAAAAATAACTTCACCACTAAATTAAAACATTATTCCATCACCAGTCCCATGAGTTATTAATGGTTTGATATTTATGATTGAATGCAACCCATAAATCATCCAAAACATAGGATCTTTACTCAATGTGGGACTAGTCCTCATAGAAAACCTTTGGAGATAGTTGGTTTTGTTTCCTATTCGAATGTTATTCTACTTTATCCCATTATGCATAAATGTAAATTGGGGAGGGGGGACATATTTTTAGAGTTGCATAGAATTAAACATGGTGATGAACTAGAATAGAAAATTGGAGGATATCCTACCTATATAAACACAATGTAAATAATATGTATGAAGGGAAAGACAAGACCCATAAATAAAATTATAACAACTAGACCAAAACAAAGGGGTAGACAAAGAAGAGTGTGAATTACTCTGTTACTCATAATAAATATGCACAATTGCATGTTATTACAATGAGGGCTCAGGATATTCATACATAACATAAAATCATGGGTTCATATATGAATTTTTAAACTTAATAGGAATTTTACAACCCATGAAATCATTTTTTTGGATCCATAATATATATATGAAAAAAGAAGAAGAAGAAGAAACATCATTGAACATTTTATTATGGAGTACAAGAGTTCTTTAGACATCTTATCTACATGTTTCCCCTTATTTTTTCCAATATCCTTTGCAAAGGGGATGATATCAAACTTAAAAATGGGACATGTGTACTTCACCATTCGAATATCTAGATTTACATATAATGATTCTATGAACATTTTGTCACAATCTCAAACTATATTTATGAAAATAGTGGCTCCACAGTTTTTTTATGTTGACCCAAATTAATATTTTATGTAAAATTACTATTGCCTTATGGTTTTTGGTTGTTAATTGATTAAACCACTTATTGGTCATGTAATTATTTAATGAAATAAATCCTACCTCTATGGACTCTATATTTAATGTTTTGTTGGTGATCACAATGACTCACTAATTGTCAAGTAAGCATGTCAAATATTAAAAAATATGTCATAGGTCAAACATAAATATCTATATAATATTTCCCATCCCTACACATCTTTATTATAGATAAAATGGACTGAGATTTTACATTGATAACTTGAACTGACTGTGTGACATATTTATATTTATGTAATCACTTGTGCACATAATAACTCATACTGTATATCTTGTATTACCTAACATAATTGAATCGATGATCCAAGATTCAAGGATATGATTTTTTTAATTTTACTTTTTTATTAATGGGCCCATTAGTATGTTATATCTAATACTTCTACTTACATTTGATTAATAGATAATGATCCAATGAGATCCTTGTTTTATTTCAAAATTGATTACTAGCTACCACATGTTTATCCCATATTTAAATCATTGCCAGCAACTATCATATGAATTTTACTTCAATCTTAATATCAACAAATAAGAATCCTTATTAGTAGTTTCTAATCTGACAATGTGAGAGGGTCTTTCTAGGTTACATGATCATGCATTTTTGAAACAACTTCCATCATTAGATATGATAATATATAACAGGTTGATATTTATGGGAAGAAAATATCATTCCATTAATACCTTATGGATCAAACATATTTAGATGATGGGTCATCACTTAAATATGGCTAAGTCAAATATGAAAAAATATTATTTTACTTATTTTACAAAACTTAGAGTGAAATTTTAACATTTGAATGAGCTTGGTGCTAATGGTTTTTGGGAATTGAACTCCATAAAAAATGAGGTCCCTTATTTGGAAAAAATAATTTGACATTTATTTAAAATCAAAAAGGAAGTTGGGATTTCCTAAGGTAATCCATAAACTTCAAGCTTGACTTATTAGGTTATGGAGTCAATAACATGGCTAAGGTATCCTGAATCAATGTAGACTTTTACATTCCTAAAAATGTACATTCCACATGAATTCATAAAATTAAAAATAATCTAAATATTTAATCATTAAAACCCAACACATGTATCCTTTTAAATATTTGATGTATTTTGTTGGCCAAGACTATTCTCAAATTTAATAAATTTTCATTATTTATAATTATTTTCTCTTGAAGAATGTGCCTATGTAGTGAACTTAGCCACACTAGACCTTTCCTTCATCCCTTTAACCCAAATTTGTTAATTACTAATGATTTAATACTCTTAATTATTAATTTCTAAAAATATGTGTATCCTTTAATTTCATATATTATGTGACCATTCCTAGTTCCAATGTATTTGATAGCTTTATCTTATTTTAATATTTCATATTTTGTGATAGCTTAGATATTTACTTTTTAATTAAAAATCCTTTTTGGATAGAAATACATGTGTCATTCCCTTATTAATAATTAAGTAAATTCTACCAATTTATAACAAGTTTATTGCGTATAAATTTCCTCTAATCATGTTTATCATGCCTTCCTTTGTTTTCCCCGCTAGAGCTCTACATTTCAAATTTCATTTGGAAGGTTTATATGAATTATTCATTCTTTATATTTATTTTTTGGTTGGTATGGAAAGGTTTGGGTTTACTAGATAAATCACTTAAACCATCTGAAGGATCTCTCACCCACTTTTCTATGGTTAACCCCATGTTCACCACATTTTATTTGGTATTCCATCACTTATTTCCTTTTAATGTTTCCCCTTTATTACTAAAGACAAAGTGGATGTGGTTGTTACATATATCATGTATTTTAATTTTATATGTTGATGAAGAATCACTCTTCCTACCTCTAACTAATCAAGAGGTAGAGATTCCCAACTTGGGACCTGTCCTACTAGTATCCATGTCTATAACTCCCTTGTCAATTTTGTTTGTTGTTATTGTGCCTATTGATTCAATTATAGTGACCTCTAAACTTCAAGTTTTAATTTGGTTTCATTATAATTTGATTATTTTCCCACATATTGGGTCTATAAAGTGTTTAAACCTAAATTGAAATAGGTCAATATAGTATAGGGTCAAAAATATATAAACAATTAAACACAAGAGTGATAAAAAGATATATAACAAGCCAATTAATTACAAACTCTGATAAATAATATTATAAATTTAAATACTCAAATATTTTAAAAATATTAAGTATAACTATTAATTGATAGGTAAATTAAATGAACATAAGAGTACTTATTTGGCTAACTATGCACTTGCAGATATGATATGGAACAGGTTGGAAATAGATTAAATCAATTATCAGATTCTATAAATTTGACCTCAGTAACCTTGAAGACTTGCATCGACCTCAAATGGTTTCATCAATACTTTTATCTAACTTGGATGTTGGGTTCCATTATATAATACCATTTTTATCTAGATGCAACCACCTAGGATATTTTGGGTTCTGTGTCACCTTCACTCTGATATGCTTAGATCCAGATCATGGGCTATCACTCCTTAAATATCAACACCCTAGTTATTCATCTTCATAATGGCTATGGGAAAAATTTTCAATGGGATCATGGTGTTTATTTAACCCCAAATATCCCTTTTTAAATGATTCTTGCCTACATACCCACTACTCTAAAGAGGGCCTCACACTAATGTAGTTTTCTCCTATATGTTCATTGTGTGTGCACATGGATATAATATGTAGAAATATAATAGTGACCTAGCTTATAACTTGTAAAATAAGACTCATGGAGTTCTCATTTAGTACTTAAAACCTATAGATATGTTATCCCTATGATTGATATGGAAATAGGATAAAATAGGGAAGATTTTATCACTTGAATACTTGATTAAATGCTTTTGGTAAGTTTCCTAGTGAGTTTTTATGTTTTTTCTAGGTTAGGAATGAATGAGGGTTGATATGGTGTGTGTGTGTGTGTGTGTGTGTGTGTGTGTGTGTGTGTGTGTGTGTGTGTGTGTGTGTGTGTGTGTGTGTGTGTATTGTAAATATCTTTTATTAAATCACTTAGGTCGACCATAGGTATACATTTCATTTGTAAATTTGATGACTTTATGGCACTTGACACTTGCATTGGAATATGACACTTATGTCTATGTAGGTGTCTGACTAGGATATAAGTGTTAGGGAATCTAGAAAATAGGAACAAGTTCCAAACTTTAAAGGATAGAAAATAAGTATATTTATATTATTTTAAACATGATATGAGGCCTAGATCATTAGAATAACACTTTTCAAACTAAGAGATATGTAATTTGGCACAAAAAAATAGTTTATGTAAGTTTTTTGGCAGTGGGAAAGTCTAGAATCTGAAGGTAAATCCATGATATGTATTTTACAAGTGTACAAGTCTAGCATGATATATAATTTAGATTTAGTTTCTACATTTCACCCTTTAGTCTAGTAATGACATTTATAGTTTAAAGGAAAAGAAATGCATACCTTGGTGTGTATAACACACCTTATGTTTGCATGATCCTAACTTGAGTGCTTTGATGGTGACTAACCTTAAACCAAGAGCATGTTATAGTATATAATCAATGCATATAATCTAAAATTTAAATAATTTAAATGATTTAAATATAAAGAGTGATGTTTAAGTGTACACATATGTATCGATGCAACCACCTTGCCTTTTGGAAACTTGATTTGAAAAGATGTATCATTATGGATCATTTAAACTGATATTAGGACAAATGTAAATTTGGAATTGTATGTATATAGAGGTTCAAGGATAAAATTACCCATAACTTGGGAAAAAATGTGAATTACATCCTAACAATTGAGATTAGCTCAACCATGCAACCCAATCATACTTATAACCTAGTCAATGTGACTTGATCCAATTTAACCCACACTATAAATATGATGAGATTGGATGATGTAATCAAGTACAACCTATAAACTTGGCAAGGTTGAGTGATTTAATAACCTCAAATATACCAAAAGTGAACCAACTATTATAATATATTGGCTCTAAAAATTCTTTGTAATAGTCTAACCTGGTGAGCTAAAGTCTATAGAAATATTTTAAAATCTGAAAATAATTTTGATTTTGTAATTTAGGTTCTCTTTTAAAATCATATACACCTTATATATGTCTCATGATGAAACCTAGGTATAAAAATGGTACCAATGTGTATAATTTTTCCATAAATGTGTATATAAATCATATAACTTTGGAATTTGGCTAATTTGAAATTATGTGTGGAAAACATGTTTCCATAACATGCCTCCATGATATATATGAATCTATGAACTCTAAAAAATGTGGATAATATATATTCATAACATGCCCCCACTATATATTTAAATTTATGAATAGTGAAAATTTTAGAATCCATGACTCTATGACATACCCCCACTAATATGTCCCCCCCCCTTTGAGGTGAGGTGAATTAGAAACTAGTATTTACCTTACCTAAAAAGGATCATATAACCATATAATTTGTGTATGAACCATATAACATATAGGAGGATCATGTCTAGGTATATATATCAATGAATTACATAGTTTTTTATCACATCAAGTCCTAAGATGAATGATATGAATCATAGAAATGTCTAGATAATAATAGTATAAGATCAACAAAAAATCAAGCATAAACACAAGAGAACCCAAAATTAAGTCAAAATAAAATGGTCCAAGGAGACCTAAAAAAGGGACATGTTCAAATGTTTCACAATCAAAAGGACATGACTTAGTCAAATGTTTATAAGGCAAGGAATGACATTCAAATATCCATACAAAAAGAAATGACATATGAAAATGACAAAGTAAGAAAAAAAAAAAAAAGGCACTAGGGTCATAAAAAATGGAGCATATTCAAATACTCAACAAGCAATACAAGACACTTAAGGATGTGTATAAAGGAAAAGTGTAATAAATCAGCATAAACATAGCATTCTAGCCCCTGGATATATCTATTAGAAAAAAATATGAATTACATAGCATATCAAGTACACTATGAAAGATATAATCATGAATAAGTGCATGTGTAAGTATATAATCTCAAACATTATAATAAAAAATGATAATATAATTGTATAACCTATGTGTATCAAGATCAAAGAATCAGATGACGCCAATGTCTATATGACATGAGTAAAAGGAAGGCCCAACATATGTATCGGAATAGATCATGTATTTGTATATGCCTATATCATACTTGAATGATGTGTGAAACACATATGTATATATAAAGTAATGATATATCATCTACCAATATGGAACCAACAACATATATGCCAAGGAGTTGATAAGAATATGTAGATGCTAAATATATTTTTGAAATTTGAAGTTTTTTTTTAGTATTTTTGGAATATTTTACTTTGTAACTTTAATTTGTATCCTTTACATTGTTTTAATCATGGTTAGATAAGTGGAAATAGTTCTTATAATTGTACTCCTTATAGTTTATATGCACATTAGAATAACCAATGCTATACATTAGAATAACCAATGCTACCATTTAGAATTTGGATCAATTTTCCTTCATGAGTAAAAGATATACCTTTTTTATTTTGGATAATTTTATCTTACATTTGATATAACCAAAGAGTTCCTAATTAAAATTCATATTTTTATGTGGTGGGCATAACCCAAACCCTTGTTTGAATTAATTTAGGCCCACAATCAATTGGTATGATGATGTTTCCTAAGGAGTCTATCCAACCTCCTTTATTTTATAAGTTTTTTAGATTAAAGCCAAGATATTGAAAATGTCTTACATTACGTGTAGTTTTTGTTTGTGTAGGATCAATATGGTTATGCCAAAAATAATCACCACCCATTAATAAAGTGATTTTTAAATATTTATGATAAAAAATTTGAGCAAATGGATTAAATAAGCATAATATGTTGTTAAAAAGGACTCAAATTCTAGATTCAAAAACTTGGGAGACAAAATAAAATTACAACCATAATAGTTAAGACAAGAGTGATTATACAAGAATTATAGCAACCATTTAACTCCCAAGTAGATCAAGATCATTCTTCAATACCAAAAGATATGTGTTTGATGGATTGCTCTAAATAAGATCAAGACAAAAAAGAGACTAAGTGTAGAAACTAAAAATATACACACCTAGGATTCTAAATGTTGAAGTAACCCTGGAAGTACCCTAGGATCATCTTAAGACCAACCTATACCTATTGATCTTAAACCAAACAATATACACTCAGTTGCACCTAACCGAGTAACCCTAACTTCCAAGACCCTATTCTTGTGGATTCTAACCATTGACGGTCAGCCTTGGGAACCCATGACCATTGATGGTCAAGATCCACTTTCTCACCAAGAGAATTTAAGATCTACCAACACTTTTATAAATATAAACTTATCTAATTTGTGTTTCAAGCCTTTACATGCACAAATTATATTTAGATGACCCTGTTATACCTTCACTTCCACCTCTTGCTTATGCCTATAAGAGAGAGAGGCCTAGGATGTCAAATCTATTTACAATAATAATCAAGATCTCAAGCATTCAAGAGTTTTATTTTATAGGTCAATTAGTGTGATCAGTGTTATCAAGCATCATCAGCCATCTTATTGAGAGCCAACTTTCCATCATTTCTCAACCAATATTTTAGATACCATTACTTTACTAGAATTGAGCCAAATTCCATCAATAGGTTAATTGCATCAACCACCCACCCAATCAACTTTTGGTAAGACAAGTGCTTGTTTTTTAGTATTCATGTACTTTTATTCCATTTGACAATCAATCTATCCCTTGCCCAACTCTTATAATTCATCTATAGAATCTTGTCATCTCTTATTGATCAAACCTAGAATTTCATAGTCAACCACCAATGGTTAGACCCAACCATCGAGGGTTAGGCCTAACCACTGATGGTCACCCAAACCATTGACAGTCACTTGTGGAAAAAAACCAACACACTAATTTCACCCACCTATACCCATCCAAATCCACCTTTTAATGTTTTTGATCTCTCACAAACCCCCTTTTGATTTTCTAATGCATACCTTGGCCTATTAGCACTAGTATTAATTGGTTTATGACTAATTGGATCATTCCTAGTCTATTCTTATATTAAGCTTTCTTGTATTCAATCTTACCACCTTTTGATTATTGATGTAAGTACCTTCTTTCAAATTTATCAACTTGATTGTTTAAAATATGTGGATTGATAACCCCTAAGGAATATCTCACTTCCAAGATCTAGTTCTTGCTAGGCAATCCACCTAACTATATGTCTAACAAACAAGTTTTCTTTAGTTCTTTCTTATCTACAAGTCTTCCTCCTAAGCCAAAGAGGAGCTCTTCATAATCTTCTAATTCAACACATGCACAAACAAATAGTTTTTTCAACCATACCTGTATCGAGTTTATTTTCTTTCTTTAGAACTTAAGTGAAAGTTTACATGAAACATTCTAGAATGCTCAGTGGGACCTAGAGTCTTTAATCATGTTTTATTTGCATTTGTATGCTCTCCTCTCTATCTATGCTCATAATTTAAACTAAAAGTTCTTTTAGGATTAAAATCAAATGCATCCATTGCTTGTTTTTAACATTAGTTCACTTTGAATTAAAGCACAATAATCTTATCGTAGCATCACCTTTATTTCACACACTAGCCAAACCACTTTCATCAATCAAATTTCAAAACAATTTGAGACATGTCTCAATTGGGATTTCATCACCTAGCAGTCACCTTACCCATTCCCAACAATCCTACTTGGAGGTCATTACCAAGAAGAGAACCAACTTAGCTCTCTTGTTGAGTATAAACTCTAGACATCAATATATAGTGGCTAACCACCAAACGCCCTTATCACTATAGGACTATGAAGTGAGGGGGTAGGCCTAAATACAAAGCCACGTATTGATTTCAATATAGATTCTTTTGAGCCCCTAAACAACCCAAAACCAACCATAGACTACTTTTATAATACTTAATGTACAAGCCAACTCTTATCACACATTCTCATAAACTAAGGATTAAGCCAAAAGTGAGATTAAAACTAACCTCTAGGATTAAACATACTTCATATTGTGTGTCTTAATTTACTTAATCATTTTCATGTATGCTTCTTTTTTGAGTGGTGAGATTGTTCTTGTTTTCTCTCCCATGTTTCTTGTATGGTTCTTACTCACCAACAATGAAAAGACCTAGTAGAGCAAAATCAAATAGCCTCCTCTACCTCCTCATCTATTGAGTACATCTCTGAGGCAAAATATTCACCTCATACATTGGGAATCTCTACTTTCCCTTAAGTATTTCCCCAAAGAGACATGGATTTTACCACTTTTCTAGATAATAATCTAGTTGCCCTTCAACACTATCTTAACACCTCTTCTTACCATATGCAAGTTTCAACTCCACCTCAGGATTATCCTTATGGCATGCCATCCCACCTTATGAAGGCTATCCCTATTTTCATGATCACCACCCAAACTTCAACCACCTAGGCATCTTCATCTACTAACCCCTCTAATGTTATGACTAAAAACCAACTTATCCAACCACTGTTACCATTACACCTTCCACTCCTACTAATGACTCCTATACTTTGGGGACAAGCCAACCATTAACCCATCATTCCCCACTTATATTTGGAGCACCCACCACCAGCATTACCAACCTTCCCTCTATCAAACCTATCCCATCAATCAATACCCCTTTACCAATCTTAGGGGTACCTATCCCTTCTACCTCACCACCCATTAGCACAATGGTCACTACCTTACCTCTTGTCACCAACCTAGCTACTACCCATGCCCAATCCATAGTGACTTCTTAATAGTTACCCATTTCACCCAATCTAGGATACATCCCTAACCCACAAAGGTATGTACCCACTACTTAACCACCGTCATCCACCTACCCTACCCAACCTCTAGCATCCACATTCTAATATGTGGTAGCCTCTCAACCACTAAATAATTACCACTATGTTGCCCAACTTCAACCACAATATCAACCTTAAAATCCTTTTGGTACAGCACCTCAAATAGACCTAATGAAAATGCTCATGGAAAAGATGACCAACCTTGAGTCATCCATTTTAGGGGCTCATAACATCCTATTCTATGATCAAATTTATAACAAACCTATTTATCCTTCTATCCCCATCATACCTTACCCTCCTCAATGGGAGCTTCCAAAATTTACCAAATTTCAAAGTAAGGAGGACACCCAACAACACTTAGCACTTTCAGGCATGCATGTTACATGATTGGTTATGATTATTTCCTCCTCCTTTAAACCTTCCCCATATCTTTATCTAGCCTAATGCTTAGCTAGGATAGTGCCCTAACCAAGCATTCCATCTTTTCTTTCACCCAACTAGAACAAGTCCTATTAGATGACTTTTCCATTAACATTTCCAAGGTCTCTATCATGAACCTCTATTCCATCAATAAATTTGATAATGAGTCCATTTTTTATTTTCTCACCTGTTAGAGAAGCTTGATTAATCAACTTTCATTTTACCTGCCTCAACCTGAACTCATAAATAAATTTGCTCGAGCTTGTGCCAAACATATGTCTTATACACTATGTGTCTAAAGCTTCAGAACCTATGATGAGGCTTTTACCATAGAAATTAAGCTAGAAAACTGGGCCATAGCTGAGGTTAAATCAAAATTGCAAAATAATAACTCTAGCTTCAAGACCAATGAAACCTCTTCCTCCAAACTAGGCAACAAGACAATACCAAAACCAATACTAGGGGAACCGTGAATATTATCATCCTTAAAACTACACCTCCACCCAATGTTAATCAACTAAATCCTCCCATTGACTCTAATAAAAATATAAGGCACCCAAACTAAATCAATCAAAAATAATTCACTTCACTTGGAGAATCTTATAGCTTGATTCTAGAGAAGCTACTAAAAGCTAATCTTATACAACTTCCACCCATCAAACCTCCCCAATAGTTTGATTTTTCTTATCTAACACTTGATTGGTATAATGAGAATGACCTATGAACTTTTCATTAGGTAATTAGACATAACATCAACTGATGCAATACTTTCAAGAATGTTGTTCAAAGTCTTATCGACAAAGGGGAAATTATATTGGATAATCCCAATGCCCCTAAAAATCAATCTCTTGACATCTTTAGGAAACCTTTTCCCAACCATGCCCCTATCAAATTTGAGGACATACGCTGAATGATCCCATAATGCCCACATGGTCAACATGGTTTATGATACACCTATGCTTGAGGATATGATCAACTAATCTACCCATTTTTCCCTCACCTTTATTACCAAGGTAATGGAGTCACATTGGATATCCAAACTAAAGAATTTCCTTTCTCCCTAGATACTCTCATATAATTTTTAGAATCATCACATACTATCTCAACAATCACATCTAGGAAAATAAACATTCCTAATTCGCCACCTCCACCAACTACCCAACAAACCTCTACTCTTATGGATATTGTTCCTAAATGAGGAACATTTCTACCAATGCTTCCCATGGATGAGCCATTTATCTTAAACTTGCTTCC
Source organism: Torreya grandis (assembly GCA_037957365.1). Lineage (NCBI taxonomy): Eukaryota > Viridiplantae > Streptophyta > Pinopsida > Cupressales > Taxaceae > Torreya > Torreya grandis. Next base: position 655,313 of record JARHVA010003741.1, on the reverse strand, counting down.
CTCACCTCAACAAATCAACCAACCTTCCAATGATCTTCCCCAACCTACAAGTCTATCTTTTGCATCCACTACTCATGGATTAAAACTACTACACAAACCTTTTTCCACATTAGTACAAAAATTAGAATTTACCTTAAAATTAGACATGGATCGAACCAATTTTAAGTAATAGTTAGGGCTTTCCCCCATCACCAAACTTGAACCTTTTAGCATGCCCCTAACCAACCAATCCATCATATCTCCACCACCTCTGAAACCAATCTAAACTTCTACCAACCCCCCACCTCCTCAGTCAACCAAAACAACTACCACCTCACCAACCAAACCTTTCAAAACTCAAGGTGCCTTCCCTACTCAGAGTTTGGCTCACCCATCCTTGAAAGTAGACTTAACTTCACCCAAGCCTATACCCATGTCTTGACCAAAACTAACCAAGAGGATGAAAACATTGAAATAAAACATGACTAAGCCTTTACCTCCCTCTACCTTTCCCTTTATATTAGGGCCTCGCCCTTCCACTTTGCTTAAAAAGTAACTCCCTTTCAACATCTATTGCCCACTATCATTGATTACACCAACACATTTATTATCTAATGCATCAGTCCTTCCTAGATTATAACCAATCAGACCACCAAACTTAACCACCCCAACTACCAACATACCTAGGCCAAAACCATCTACTAAAACCACCTTACCAAAGCCATCTCTCACCTAACCTATTACCACCTACACACCCATATTATCAATGAAAACCATGAGCCCAAAACCTTCCTTACCTCTAGTAGAATATTATATAATCATTCTTTAAATATTAGAGCAAACCTCCTACCTCACATTACCTCCCATCAGACCTTTTGATCCTTTTGGTTTGAAGCCAACCTGGTATAATGACCATCAAATCTACTCATATCATAGGACACCTAGGCATGAAATGGAAAATTGTAAGGCTCTCCAAGCCATTATCCACCAACTCTATGATGAGGATGATCTTTTGATTGATGAACTTCCATCCATTCCTCTACCACTACACCCAACAACCAACCACCAACACATTCCTGATCCCCCACTCTCACCTTAGATTAATGAAAAATATAACCAACCATACATCACACCTTGCCTCTCTATCCATACCATTAGTATGGTCACATGAATTAAAAAAAGGATAAAGGAATGGCCAAAGTGTCTATTCTATGGACATACCCACTAACTAACCCTAAACCAAACTAGATCTAAACCTCTATAGTATTAGCTAAGCCCAAAGTCACCATCTTAGGTACTTCAGAGGTTAACCCCTCTAAATCCATTAGGAGATTCATCCTTAAATAACTTCACTAGACTGTAGCTAGAATGAGCCTCTATGAGCTCATTTCTACCTCACTTCACCATCATTAAGCCATGATCAAGGCTATGCAAGCTATTGAGGTTAGACCAAGAGACTCCTAGCTTATAAAGGCATTTTTTAGCACTCTCCAACTCTCCACCCTTGTCACCTCTACCTTCTCTTATTTGGACAACCCAATTTTTTCCAAACTATACATTCATAGGTGTGCCAAGAAGGGATTTGGTTGCGGGTGATATGAGCATGACCCATACACATTAACCTTGATTGAGACATGAAAGCCTCATGAGAAGCATGGCCTCAGCTTTATTCTACCCAATAAGAAGAAATCCAAATAAGTTACCCCTATTATTGTTGAAGAAGAGACCCCTTCTTCACCAACACCCCTTCCACCTATGGGTGAGAATGAGGACATCATCCCACCTAACTTTTTTTTAGTCAATATGATTACCCTTTGACCCATCCTAAACTCATGAGGATAAGACTCCCCTACCATTAATAATGTTTAATTCTAGGATGATGATGTTATTCTCACCTACTTTGGTGCACTAAATTCCACCATCCATAAATATTTACCCCCAAAAACCTCAACCATGTTATATGAATTTACCATGGATATTGACATAGGGACCCCAAATGACCCCCATATCATCAAACTTAGATAAAATCTCACCTTTAAGGAACTAAAAGACTTCTCTACCTCCCTTTAAGACTGTATTATTACATTCACCTGATCATATGTTGACATGCCCAATATTGACCTAGCCATTACCACCCATAACATTATAACCAATCATAATGCCAAACCTGTCAGATAGAAACTTCAAATACATCCTCACATAGCCCTCCTTGTCAAAGAAGAGCTTCAATGTATCCTTTTTTTTTACTTTATTCAACCCATTGATTATCCCTAATGGGTTTCAAACATTATGCCTATCACTAAAGCCATAGGGGGACTATGTATCTATGTGGACTTTTGTGACCTCAATCTAGCTTACCAAAAGGATGACTTTTCTCTACCTAGAATTGACCAACTTGTTGATCTTAAAGCATACCACGAGATGTTGTCACTTATGGATAGATTCTTGGGTTATAATTATATTTTGATTTCCCCTAAAGATCAGCACAAAATTACCTTTATCACCCCTTAGGGGACTTTTTATTATAGAGTCATGCCTTTTGGTCTCAAAAATGTTGGTGCAACCTACCAATGTGCCATGACCTATATTTTTCATGATGTTATCTATACAATCATTGAAGACTATGTGGATGACCTTCTCAGGAAGTTTAAGCTTCATGAAGACCATTTAGCCATTCTCAATATTATCTTTGAGTGACTTATCCACTACCATGTCTGCCTCAATCCCAAGAAATGTATTTTTAGGGTCTTGTTAGGCAAAATTTTTGGATTCATCATTTCCCTTCAAGAAATTGAGGTTGATCTAGCCAAAATTAAATCCATCCTCAAGATGCTACCTCTAAATAATCTTAAATAACTCTATAGCTTGTAGGGAAAGCTTCAATCCATTCATTTCTTCATCTCCCAGCTCTTCGATAAATGTCAACCCTTCCATCACATCTTTAAAAAGGATGTCTATTTCAAGTGAATATCGACTATCAAAAGTATTTTGATGCACTCAAAGCATACCTACTATCTCCACCTATCTTTACACCTCCTAAGGATGACCAACCTTTTTAACTCTATATATCTGCCATAGACCATTCCCTAGGGGCAATTCTTTCCCATCGGGATGAATAAAATAAGAAGAAAGCCATCTATTACATTAGCCATACACTTTTTTAATATGAGACTTAGTATACACATATCAAAAAATTATGTTTGGATCTAGTCTTCATGGCCACCAAACTTCACCACTACCTTCTTAACCATAAAACTTTTGTCAAAACTAATACTGACCCCCTCAAGTACATGCAATCCAAACCATATGAAAACTAGCATATGGCTAAGTGGCTCATGTTTTTAGCTAATTTTGACCTTGAGTTCCTCTAGAAAAAATCAATTAAGGGGCAAGTCATTACTGACTAATTAGTTGATGCACCCCTAATAGATACACAACCTCCCCCTCTTGAATTTTCAGATGAGTCAATCATAAGTTTATCTCAAGTACTTTTTACCAATCATGTAACCATGTTTTTTGATTGTTTCAAATGTTAACATGTGGAGGGGAAGGCACCATCCTTATCCCCCTCATCAGTGAACCACTTATTTTGTCATTTAAACTCAACTTTAAATGCACCAACAATATGGTCGAGTATGAAGCCCTAATAATAGGTCTTCAAACTAACTTAGCGTTAGGAGTTAAAACAATCAATATCTTTGATGACTCCCAACTTGTGGTCAACCAAGTCACTGACATTTATTAGTGTATGAATGAAATTATGCAATTGTATAAACAACAAGTCATAGAACTCCTAGCCTCATTCAAACACACCATATTCAAACCATATTGTGATCCACCAAAAAATTTACCAATACCATGGCTTTGCTTACCTCTCAAATCCCATTATCACCCTCAAACTCCAAACTATCAGTCATTGTCTATCACCTCACTGAGCCCTCTTACACCAAATTAGACACTCCAACCATCTTTAGTGTGGAGGAGATCATACCCGACCTTTGGTATCAAAAAACTTTCAACTACCTTCACTTTGACATAATTCCCTCTAGCCTCTTTAGGAATGCATGTCAAGAATTTATCTAAAGTACCTCTTTTTATACCATTCTAGGTAGAATTCTCTATAAACATGGTTTTGATGGCCTCCTATTCCATTTCCTTCGTATTCTAAAAGCCTCCCACACTATTAAAGAGACATATGAGGGTATCTATGGGGACCACTTTAGTGGACTCACTATAGCTAAATGCATCCTCCACCTAGGTTGTTGCTAGACCACCCTTAACCAAGACTATTATGATTATGTGAAAAAGTGTGTCAAGTGTTAACAACATGTTAATTTACATCATGTACTTAGAAATAGTCTTCACATTTCTACAGACTTTTGGCCCTTTTCACAATGGGACCTAGACCTTATTGGTGAAATCAACCCCCACTCTTCATAATGACATCATTCTATCCTTATCATAATCAAATATTTCACCAAATGGGTGGAGGATATTCCTCTTATCTCAATAAAAGCTAAAAATATTATCGAATTTATCACCCATCATATCATCTACCATTTTGGTGTTCCCCATAAGATCATCACTGATAATAACAAATATTTTAAAAATAAAAAGGTTTAAGGCATTTGTGATGTATTTGGTATTAAACTTAGCTTCTCATCACCTTATCACCCATAATAAAATGCACAAGTTGAAGCCTCTAAAAAAACCCTTAACAACATGCTTAACAAAATGGTTAATGGCAGGACCTAAGCTCCCCAAAGCTCTAACACAACTTGTCAGAATTAAGAGCACACATGATTACCATTGTATAAGCAACTTACATGCATAAATAACTAGAAGAACAAATAACTATCAATGAGAAAACACATAGAATATGAGAGACAACACATAATTGTATTCAACTCATTACAAAGGAAATTACAATAAAGAGATCACACTCTTCTTCCACCTCTATGAGGCTTCCTCCTCAAGGGCTCCAAGTAATCTTCCCATCTGAGTAATCTTCTCTCATAGGTCACAACTGACAACTAACACAAGCTATTGTTCACCTCATTGTACATCTAGTACAACTGAGTACGAACTGGTACTCCAAGTAGATCTCACCATGATCCTTCATCTGATGTATTGCTATCACCTTGATCTTACTCCCCTAATGATCCTATTCTGACCCTCGCATACACACATCCCTGTAGACCAACCTAATCTTACTTATCACATGTAGATCTCCACCATGATCTTGCAACACCCTGCATATCAAACCTAATCTTACATACATGGGGAATCCTACTTGATTCCACCATGGGAAGAACTCTCCAAGCTCCACACTTGGATTCTACAAGTTTAATGCTTAACAATACAGCCCATGAGTCTATTATATATATCTCATGCATACACTAATTAGACTTGTGGCTCAAGACTCTAACTAGTCTTTATCATGCAAACTCTGTGTTCACTTAACTGACTATTCATCAATATTAGTTCTAACCACCACAGGTGACCAACGTCAGTCCCTACCTTCTTAGAGGTGACTGACACTGGCCGATCTTCTACTGATGCTGGTTCCCCTTGCACTGTCCTCTAATCGACATCAATTTTGGCCTGCCGATGCCAGCGACTGTCATGTACAAAAAACCACCTGTTTGCCTTAGGTGAAGCTTTTAGCTCCACACCCTAACAATCTCCCACTTGGAGATAAATATCTGCACCTGTACCTAAACCAGTACTCTGTCTAATTTGCATCCTTGTTTGTATTCCTCTTCAAGCTCCCACTTGAAGACAACCCACCACACTCCTTGTGGTGTTAATCTTGTGCCTAAATTTCTTCATCCTTAGCTTACCTTCTTCTGCCATTGCTATACTCCCACTCAAATAGAAACTCCTGTGAGTAACTTGTAATCAACAACACTTAACAGATCTGGGCCATCTGTTAGTCAAACTCACTCTGAGAATATCCAACCTCGCTCTGATATCATTTGATGGTATCAGCTCTTGAACCTACAACCAAGGCTCTGATACCATTTGATAGGACCTAAGCTCCCCAAAGCTCTGACACAACTTTATCAGAATTAAGAGCACACATGATTACCATTGTATAAGCAACTTACATGTGGAAATAACTAGAAGAACAAATAACTATCAATGAGAAAACACACAGAATATGAGAGGCAACACACAATTGTATTCAACTCATTACAAAGGAAATTACAATAAAGAGATCACACTCTTCTTCCACCTCTGTGAGGCTTTCTCCTCAAGGGCTCCAAGTAATCTTCCCACCTGAGTAATCTTCTCTCATAGGTCACAACTAACAACTAACACAAGCTGTTGTTCACCTCATTGTACATCCAATACAACTGAGTACGAACTGGTACTCCAAGTAGATCTCACCAAGATCCTATTCCTAATGTATTGTTGTCACCTTGATCTTGTTCCCCCATCGATCCTATTCTGACCCTTGCATACACACATCCCTACAGACCAACCTGATCTTACTTATCACATGTAGATCTCCACCATGATCTTGCAACACCCTGCATATTAAACCTGATCTTACATACATGGGGAATCCTACTTGATTCCACCATGGGAAGAACTCTCCAAGCTCCACACTTGGATTCTACAAGTTCAACGCTTAACAATATAGCCCATGAGTCTATTATATAAATCTCATGCATACACTGATTATACTTGCAGCTCAAGACTCTAACTGGTCTTTATCATGCAAACTCTGCGTTCACTTAGCTAACTATTCATCAACAACAGTTTTGATTGCCACAGGCGACTGACGCTGGTCCTTGCCTTCCTGGAGGTGACTAACGTCGGCTGATCTTCTGCTGATGTCAATTTCCCTTGCACTATCCTCTGATTGATGTCAGTTTTGGCCTATCGATGCTGGTGATTGTCATGCACAGAAAACCACCTGTTTGCCTTAGGTGAAGTTTTTAGCTCCACACCCTAACAGTTAACGTCTAAGATCAGGATTGGCACTTGCACATCCCTTTCACCTTATGGGCATATTGCACTAGAATCAAAACACCTACAAGTGTCACACCTTTTTCTCTTATGTTTGGAGCTAAGGTTTTATTACCTCTTAAGGTCCAAATACCTTCTCTTCACATATTTTTGCATGACCTACAAAAAATGATTATCGTCAAGAACATTTAGCTCAACTTGAACTACTTGAGTGTTTTTTGGACACTCTTTCCCATCTTCATGTCTATCATGAATGAATAAAATGAGCCTATGACAAATAGTTGAAAGTATGAGAATTCAATATTGGAGATCTTGTCCTCAAAGAAAACCAACATATAACTAATATTGAAAAAAGTAAAAGGGGCAAATTTGCCTTCAATTGTCTTAGACCCTACATCATTACCCATAAGTATGGATCAAGAGCTTATCATTTATCTTCTCTCGATGGTAAACTAGAACCTAAGCCTCTCAATTCTTTATATTTATGTCCCTTTTATTTTTAGATAATGATCATAATCATCATTTGTCTAACTTAAGCTCATCCCATACAACTACATTCATTTCCTTATTTTTAGGGGTAACTAACTAAAACTAAATCATGTTATTATCCATCATAATTATATCACAATATTAAACTATGAGTACCATGACTCTATTTATGGCATGATTCTCATAGTACTTCCCATCTCCTTGAGATCAGTTTCTATGGTCATTCTCATGTATACCTCCTTTTCACCTACTAAACCTTCATGACAGCTCAATTTTTTCTTTATAAAGGTATTCCATTGAGCATGTATGAGAAAGTCTATGCCAAGCCAAATTAAATAAAATATCAAATAACAAAAACAAATCATGGGTCATTCTTAGCATTCATAGATTGCTCCCTTGGAGGATATCTATTCAAAACTTGCTCAAAATTGTAAGACATAAGGTGGACTACTCCCTTAAAGGATAACTATCAAAATCATTTTCATTAAGCACATAAACTTAGACCACTCCCTTGAAGGATGGCTAAGTAAACCATTTGGAAAAGCTAGAAATTTCTTGGAAGTTTCTCACATTGATTAGCTTCCCTAATGCTTAAGCAAAATCAAAATCAAAATCAAGAGTAAAAGATATTTGAAAGCCAAAAATCAGCTCTCATAAAAAAAGTAATCTTAGAAAGCCACAATCAACTCTCCTTAGTAGACTTCCCGCATCGATCAGTCTACACTTTATATATGGACATAGATTTGTTTATACTACCTCTTTAGACACCTAAAAAAAAGGCATACTAGTCTCCCTAATGGTTCTAGTTTCACCCATTCACCCTCCACATATCAATATATCATATGCATGAGACTATGAGCTTACTTGACACCATGTAATCTAGACCCCTATCTATCAACATAAGCATGCTAATACAAAGCATTAAAAAGGCTTATTTTTACTAATCCAATCTAACTTTGGGTTTCATGTTAGTCTTCACCAATGAAAATGTATCATGTTCATTTTCTTATCTTTTATTAGTTTATGTAGGCCTATCACTATGTACATGAACAATAAACATCACATCACAAGCATGAATATCATGAACCCTATCAACCAGCAATGGTTTTTATCTATCAATGAGTCAAACACAACATAAAAATATCATAGAAAACCATGAACATCAATCACTAAGAATGAAATTACACAATCACAAGCAGAAACTAAATAGCTAAGCCAAATATTAGGGCATATACCATTTCCCATTTCACCCATATAACCATAAATAAATCCATAACATATCCTATCATAACCATGAGCATAATCAAAGAATCACATACCTAGGCTACTAATTGAAACATCACAAATATGAACCAAAATAATAGGCCATAATCACAAACCACAAGCAGCTATCATCTATACCATTATAAGCATCCATCATATACATTGAATCATCAAAAAATAATACATGTCATGATATGTCAAGCTATCTCAAAAACATATACATCTCACTAAATTAGCATAATGGCTAGTATCAAGATAATACATCAAAATAACATATCTCAATATGGTCATGAACCTACACCACTACCACTAACCCCATTTATGCATGCACCTATAGCTAGTGGTGGTCCCCCTAGTACCTCTACCTATTCAACTATAAAATCTCACTGACTTGGAGTAGTTATCGATGACCCACTATCCAAACTCACTCTAGACTTTGCATACCTCATAACCTAAGGTAGTTGGTCTAATACCATTTCATCATAGTATCTAAGCTACATAACGGTAGATACATAGTGTGCTCAGTGCACTATGTCTGGTTGCCCTCTTACTATTGCAACTACCCCAACCCTTTATTTGAGTAGATATTTCTCACCTATAATGGTGGTAATTTGACCCTATAATGTGGTCACCTATCCTTATATAGCATGTACCTGATCTTGGGCCATGACCAATGCTGCCCCTACATGTTTACCCTAGTTGGTTGGATCTACAACCATCAGTGCCACCCCACCATCATCTCCACCCACATTTGTAGTTGCTTAGATAGGTTGGTACCAAGTCATGTATCTATTTGCATACCCTTCATCATTTATGGGGGCCCTAATAGGAAGCTCCTCAAACCCACCATCCAAAACTATCTAAATAGGTTGGGGCATCAGTAAATGAAACTCTGAGTCCTACCTCCTATACTATGGATGTGGACCTAGTACACCCTATAACAAGATTAAATGGTGCTACACTTAGTTGAAGGGAATCAAATCAACCTCACCCTCTCAAAATCCCACAATCCACCTCTAGCTTTGTATAGTGAGTGTCTCCCTCCTGTAGCTTGGCCAGATGGAGAACTGTAGGTATGGTCTCCATATGATGTCTACAACTATCAATCCACCTAAGATAACCTTGAACCATTCAAAATCATGTGTTCTACCTTTGACCCCTAATGCCACATGGTCACACCTCCACCTCATAAATCCCAAAGGGAACCCCAACTATGTGTAACTTATCCATGGCAATCCCATAGGCCTTAGAACCTAGATGTGCTCATAAGCCTAGCAATGTAGAACCAAGCCCATGTTGATGCCATACATCTTGTGGTGTCTAAATCCCCATAAATCTCTATAAATCTAGATTAATAGTACTAGGACCAACCCAAATACTATCATGCTAAGTAATAGCTCAACCAAAATAACTAGTAATACATAGGGTAATCTCCCACTACTAGAATTTGGAACACCAAACCACGTAACTATGATCATCAACATCATCATAAATCTCCTCTCCTTAAGATCCCTCTCATATAGTGTTGTATAACTAAATATTCCATAGTTCTAGTGGACCTAGTCACTATCATCTTCATATAAGTACTTGACATACTTGTGTCATTTTTCCTACTCAATTTGGTAGATCACCTCACTATGTAGTGGGAGCTGAGTGATCTTATGGATATCATTTAGGAGAATAATCATCTCCTTAATCAGTATCCAAAAGGTATTAGTATTAGGATCCCATCTCTTGATGAGTGCACTATCATGGATGCATCCCTAGGCACATGCTAGTAGTGCCTCATCCCTCCTATCCCTATTTCATCCATATGTACCTAATCATCAACAGTCATCCCCTCCATCAACACAGGGAAGATCTATGACACATAGTCACACATCTAGATCTACTCCTGAGCCTACACCAAATCAAAAGGCTTGGTTTAGACCCTAACTAGTCTCATCTACCCCATATTTGGCCTCACCATAACCATAACCCATTTACCCCTTGCACCCAACCTAAATGACCAAACTTTAGGCCTGGTCGCTTTTCTTAAACCTAACCATTAAAAATTTAAACCTAAATACCATACTTAAGACCTAAAAAATTCTTCAAATCTTACCCTATCTTGGCTAACCATTAATGGTCACGATGATAACTGATGATTGGGAGCCCCTCAATCCTAGAGTGTCAACCATCGATGGTCAAACCTGACCATTAATGGTCACCTGTGGGAATTCCATGGCCAGAATGCCTAAAAACACTAAGGCCTAAAACCATAAAAAAAACTTGAAGTACACTAACCTAAGCACCCTACCCAAATAACATTCTACCCAATTTCCCTACCCACCCTATCAATTTGACACTCTCCCACCATTTTAACCAAAACCTCAAAAAACCTTACCTAGGGCATATAGGCCAAAATAACAATTTTCACACCTACCTGACCCAAGCAAATTCTAAACAAAAAAATCAAACTACACTACCAATTTAAATGTACCCCTACCTCATTATTTGACCTCCTCCATGGTCTAAGCCCATGAGCAAGTGTTTGGTCACATCCTCATACTCCTTGCATCTTAGACCCATGAAATCACCCACATGCCTTTAACTAATAAGCAACACCTACCTCAACAAATACCTTCCTCAAAAATCACCCAAATGGCTCAGAGCTTGGTCAAACAATGGCCAATAGTTAAAATGATAAATTAAATTTTGTTTTTGACTTTTACCCCCCAAAGGTGACCCTAACTTCCAATGGTCATGAAACCCTTTAAACCCCTAATTCTACTTTTTACCTACAACCTACCAATTCCTAACATAAATACACTAGGCTCTTGCTTACTTTAGAGATGCATTTCTCCCACCAACCCAACCACTTAGTCACCTCACCATTTATCTATTTTCACCCATCTAGCACATAATTTAATGAAACTTATTTCTTGGTCCTTTGGTTGTAGAGACAACATTGATCCTTTTGCATTTTGTACCACCTCACACATCCAAACCTACTTGTGTCTCATCAAGAGCACTTATTACTTTAGATACCCATGACACTTGACCCATTTGTGTTTTCCTTAGGAGTACTTCCTATCTTGGATACCCACCAAAAATATAGAACTCACATAGGAGACTTGCATTTATAAGTGTTCCCAACTACCATACCTATATGTGGTCACATGTTTCACTCATCCCTTGTCTTTTTTAACATAGACCCTTATTTTTACCAACATTGGAAACCTCATCTATGCATGATCTTGGATATCACATCTTTTGTTATATTTTATGCATATGTTTTCATCTCAAATACCCACCCTCATGTCACCACCTTATGAATCACCATCTACCACTTATCAAACTCATACCCACTTTAGCTTCACCTCACCAACTCTTGATTTGAGGGGGAACACATCCTCCCACTCTCAAGGTAACTAAAACCATGACCCATACTCTATTTTTTTTTTGTAACTCATTTACACAAGCCACACAATAAAAATGGGCAAAATATAGACACCATAAATCTGCACACCTATGATTCATAATGTCGAAGTAACCCTAGAAGTATCCCAAGACCCTCTTAAGACCAACCTATACCTATCAAGCTTAAACCAATCAATCTTCACTTAGTTTTACGTAACTAAGTAACCCTAACCTTTAGGACCCTATTCCTATGGACCTTGACATTCGACAGTTATGATCTACTTTTTCACCAAGAGCATGCAAGCTATACTGACCCTTTTTTAAATATAAACTTGTTTAATTTATGTTGTGAGCCTTTTCATGCATAGATTATATTTATATGACCTAGTTACATCTTCACTTTCACCTCTTGTTTATTCCTATAAGAGAGAGAGGCCTAGGAGGTCAAATCCATCTACAATAATTATCAAGAGCTCAAGCATTTAAGAGTTTTATTTTGTAGGTCAATCAAGTTAATTAACATTATTAAGCATCATCAACCATCTTATTGAAAGTCAACTTATCATTATCTCTCAACCAAGCTTTTAGGTACTGTTACTCTATTAGAATCAAGCTAGATTCCACCAAAAGGTTAACTGCATCAACCACCCACCCAATCAAATTTTGGTAAGATAAGTGCTTGTTTACTATTATTCACATACTTTTATTCCATTTTTCAATCAATATAGCCCTTTCTTAACACCCTAAATTCATCTGTATAATCATGTCATTTCCTATTGATTAAACCCAAAATTCCATAGTCAACTATCGATGGTTGGACCCAACCACTGATGGTTAGGCTCAACCATCGACAGTCACCCCAATCATTGATGGTCACCTATGGAAAAAAACTAGCAAGCTAAATTTACCCACCTACACCTAGCCAAATTCACTTTTCTATGTTTTAATCTCTCACAAACCCCCTTCTAATTTTTTGAAGCATACCCTGACCTATAAGCACTATTGTTAATTAGTTTATCACTAATTAGATCATTTCTAGTCTATTCTTCTAGCAAGATTTCTTCTGTTTAATTTCAATACCTTTTGATTATTGATGTAAGTAACTTCTTTCTAGTTTATCAACTTGATTGTTTAAAATGTGTGGATCGATAGCCCCTAAGAAATATCTCACTTTTGGGATCTAGCTCTTGCTAAGCAATCCACCCAACTATCTATCTAACAAACAAGTTTTCTTTACTACTTTTTTACTTGCAAGTCTTCCTCCTAAACCAAAGAGGAGCTCATCACAATCTTCAAATTGAATGCATGCACAAATAAACTAGTTTTTCAACCATACTCATATCATTTTTTTTTCCTCTCTTTATTTAGAACTTAAGTGAAAATTTACATGAAACACTAAGTGATATTAATAATGGATTGTTACAAATAAACTCAAAATTTTAGCATGATATTAGTTTTATCAATGACTTGGATTGAATGGATTAGTTTTATTCAAGAATAAGATGAAATCATGGACTAATTTCTCATGTATTTTTCTCATTTTTTAAAATGGAGGTAGTCATGGATTTATATAGTCCATGTAGGGAGATTTTCATGGAATTTAAAATTCCATACAATTCTCTAGACAGAACTGTCTAGAGAGTTAGATGGAATTCTATTGATGATTTAAATTTTTAGGGAATTTAAAATTCCTTAGAATTCTCTAGAGACTATTCCATTAGGGAATTTAATAATGATTAGGGGAAGATTTATAAGAGGATTAAGTAATAATTAGTGGGTAGGCTTATAGGAAAGCCTATGAGTAGGTAGGTATGTGGGTTGTGAATTTAAAATTCACAATATAATATATAAGTTGGATTAATTAGAATAATTAATGAAGAAATGGGAAGGGGTAAGGTTACTAGGTGAATATGGAATTAGTGGGGAATTAAGCTAATGACTAGGAAGGGGCTAGTAAGAATAAATTATATGGAATTATACAAAATTAATGTTGACTAATGATAATATTAGTGATAAGAAATGAGGTGATAAAATTTAGGTTTATACATTTTCCCCTCTTTGAAAGGGCACTGTGACTAAATGAAGTGGAAGGAGTAATGGTTTTTCAAATAATAAAAACACTTGTGGATGAACATTAATAAATTATTTAGTGGATATGATTCCCCCTTGAGGGGATATATAGAGAATAATGAGACAAATGGACATTCAAAAGAGGAAATGGGGGTGGGATGTGCAAATAAATGATGGTTTGGGATGATATATGGGGGATCAATGATGAACTCAACATGAGCTTGAGATTCAAAGTGATGATACCCCTAAAAATACCTATGCACAAGAAGTGGAAATGATTATGTCATGATTATCAACACATCCTAAAGGGGAATCAATTGTAACATAATGATGATAAGACAAAATTATGCAAGGTTTTGATGTATCCTAGATAAGGACATGTGTTAGGGAGAGTCACAGACCAAGATGACTAATAGAGAATGCCAAGAGTTGTCAACATATCCCAAGTAAGGATGCATGCATGGGAGAGCATTAAGCCACAATAAGATAATGATTTTATAATATTAATCAACATGTGTATATCAGATCTAAATTCAAGTGATATGATGAAGGGGATGAGAGAGAATAAAAGATATGATGGAGTGACCAAAATATGAAGGGGAGGAATTAGATTTTAATGCATTAAATCAATGGACCACAATGTGATTAATAGTGATGATGCCCCTAACAAGGATACATGTAAGGGAACAAGAGATGATGATAAAGTTATCATCATAATTATGCCCTAATCAAAGGAGGAAACCATAAAATTTAAATGTTGAAGTAACCAATTGGTCATAATGAATGACTGATGGAAGAAAATATGATTTTTTTGATTTATCAGGCCTAATCGATGGTGTAGGTGACTAAAAATAATATTACTGAGATGATTTTGGGTAAGGAGATTAATCAATAAATTTATTGATTAAGGATTGATATTATAGCTCAAGGATTTGAGTGATGCAAGACTTGAGGATGATGAGGGACAAATGAGATGTGATGATAAATGATGGGGAAAGAGGTGAGAGTGCTTGATCTAACCTCAAGCATACCATGTGATTAAGCACTACCTACATCATCTAAAAAGACCTTAAGCTAGTATATTTAAAAATTAGATGATAGATGATAAGATAGACTAGACGAGGATGTTGATGATGAATGTTAGACATGTTATTTTTTATATAGAGGATGTGACTTAGATGTTAGACATGAAGATAAATGATTAAGAGAAATGATTAGATATGAGATGTTAGATGTTAACAACTAGAGAGATGATGGATGAATATACAATATGATAAATGTCTTGGAGAGATGATTAGATATTAGATTAATGGACCAGGATTATCAACTTGATGATGGGATTAAGATGATTAGATGTTTAGACACGAGAGAGGATAAATGAAATGATGAGATCAGTCTATTATCAATCCATCATTATTGTAATAAGGCTCATCATATTCTAATCAATATAATGTAAATATAACACTAGGCATTATGCCACATGATATAAGTATGATCGAGAGGATGGTGTGCCAAAGTGCATGATTATAAAAGGGGGATATAGTGAACTTTTCATCATTGAGGGCACATAAAATCATCATTGTAGATTTTTTAGCTCCATCATAGCATCTTGATTCATTTCCCAATAGACAAAAAGAGACATGATACAAGACTAAAATTAAATATATAAAAACAAATGAAACATAATATAATCATATATACACATAATAAAATACATACAAACAAGCCAAACAACACAAATAATATAAGTAACATACAAGTATCAGTATAGATATGCATTGTGATTAGTGTCTTATCTATTATCCTAATGAGATTTGATAGGTTGAATGATAAGGTGATGAGTTGGAATAAGTTGGTCATGCTGATGTGAATTTGAATTAAGGTTATAGACTTGGACAAGGGTATGAAGTTGAAGAAGACAAGTGACTTAGATTAGGAAAAGATTATATATAATGGTTTGGGTGCCATGATTAGGATATAGGACAAGATGAAAAAATATTAAGACCACTAGGGTATAAGATAAGTTAGGATAAAAATAAGATGAACTAAGGACATAACATAAATGACTAGGATATTGAAAACATAAGATAAGACAACTTGGAATATATATATATATATATATATATATATATAGGACAAGGGTATGAATTTGAAGTAGACAAGTGACTTGGAATAGGAAAAGGTTATAGATAAGGGTTTAGGTGCCATGATTAGGATATAGGACAAGACAAGATGAAAAAATATTAAGACCACTAGGGTATAAGATAAGTTAGGATGAAAATAAGATGAAAAACTAAGGACATAACATAAATGACTGGGATATTGAAAACATAAGATAAGACAACTTGGAATATATATATATAAGAAAAGGGTATGAATTTGAAGAAGACAAGTGACGTGGATTAGGAAAAGATTATATATAAGGGTTTGGATGCCATGATTAGGATATAGGACAAGACAAGATGAAAAAATATTAAGACCACTAGGGTATAAGATAAGTTAGGATGAAAATAAGATGAACAACTAAGGACATAACATAAATGACTGGGATATTGAAAACATAAGATAAGACAACTTGGAATATATATATATATATACACACACACACACACACACACACACACACATATGACAAGGGTATGAAGTTGAAGTAGACAAGTGACTTGGATTAGGATATAGGACAAGACAAGATGAAAAAATATTAAGACCACTAGGGTATAAGATAAGTTAGGATAAAAATAAGATGAACTAAGGACATAACATAAATGACTAGGATATTGAAAACATAAGATAAGACAACTTGGAATATATATATATATATATATATATATAGGACAAGGGTATGAATTTGAAGTAGACAAGTGACTTGGAATAGGAAAAGGTTATAGATAAGGGTTTAGGTGCCATGATTAGGATATAGGACAAGACAAGATGAAAAAATATTAAGACCACTAGGGTATAAGATAAGTTAGGATGAAAATAAGATGAAAAACTAAGGACATAACATAAATGACTGGGATATTGAAAACATAAGATAAGACAACTTGGAATATATATATATAAGACAAGGGTATGAAGTTGAAGAAGACAAGTGACGTGGATTAGGAAAAGATTATATATAAGGGTTTGGATGCCATGATTAGGATATAGGACAAGACAAGATGAAAAAATATTAAGACCACTAGGGTATAAGATAAGTTAGGATGAAAATAAGATGAACAACTAAGGACATAACATAAATGACTGGGATATTGAAAACATAAGATAAGACAACTTGGAATATATATATATATATACACACACACACACACACACACATATGACAAGGGTATGAAGTTGAAGTAGACAAGTGACTTGGATTAGGATATAGGACAAGACAAGATGAAAAAATATTAAGACCACTAGGGTATAAGATAAGTTAGGATGAAAATAAGATGAATAACTAAGGACATAACATAAATGATTGGGATATTTAAAACATAAGATAAGACAACTTGGAATATATATATATATATATATATATATATATATATATATATATATATATATTCCAAGTTGTCTTATCTAATGTTTTCAATATCCCAGTCATTTATGTTATGTCCTTAGTTTTTCATCTTATTTTCATCCAATGAAAAACTAAGGACATAACATAAATGACTGGGATATTGAAAACATAAGATAAGACAACTTGGAATATATATATATATATATATTAGCTTTTTCCATATTTTAGGATTTTTAGGGTTTTTTGGAATATTTCAAGTTTTAGGTCTTTTGGGAATATGTGTGTACAAGTTGAATGGAATAATGGATGGGATGAAAAAATTATGAGGGTGATGTTGAAAAGGAGAAGAGGATCAAGGAAGAATGGTACAGTGATTTCCAACTACCACATCATGAGGAAACTAAAATATCTAGTTACTCTAGTGTCCATTAGAGGATATGTCAAGATGGTTCGGAACATGTCTCAAGACATCTTCCACTCCCTTATGAAGGTCATAACTATAATAAACTATGGACATAATAGGATGAAAAACATGATGGATGAATATGTTTAGTAAAATAGATGGATAAGATAGGTAAGGATGTGATTATAAAGGGATGGATTTTACCCCCAAGTGTTGAGGTACAATACAAATAATATATTATTTTACCATGATGTCAAAAATCAGTTTTCATTATGGTAATTACCCAAGGTGATAGAATAATAGTTTTCACCATTAGATGAATGATTTTTTTTACTTTTAGCATCTTGATTTATTGGATATGTGTTTGAGATGTACGAATGCCAACACATTTGTGGTTTTCAACTGATACCTATTCAAAAGAGATGTGTTTCTAAGATAATGTTATCAATACTAGATTCACTAATGTCTTTATGACATTCATTGATTCTATATTTAGCATCATCCAAACATCTCAACCAGGTGTATTTGTAACCCCTAAAAGAGAAAAAATTGCCTAAGGATTTGAGGTATGGTATGGCTGGAATTATGTCCTGATTTTGATGCTAAGGTATAGGATGTGAATGAGTGATATGGTTATGATGGATGGTGTGACTAGGAGGAGATCAAAAACGGGGTTCAATAGTTGAATACACCATTAGATATGGTGAAGGGGACATTTCTTATTGGTGTCATATGTTAAATGAGGTTAAGGGATCCAAGACCTTCAAATTGTTTTCTCTTTGATCCAAATATTAAAATGATGATCAGCCAAATTACTTGACTTATTCTACTTGTGTGGTAATTGGTTCCATAACAACTTCTTGGTTTGTTAACTTGATTGGATTTTTATTTCCCATTAGTGCCTATAACTGGGCTTCACTAAGGGTGTTTGAATTTAGACTTGGAGGAGGATTATTTTGACTGAGATGATCCCTTGGCACTTTAAGGATATTTTTACTAGGGGATGATGCTTTTTTTCCTGGCCAATTATGAATCTCTTCTTAACTTTGATTTATTAAATTTGAATTGTAGTTAACTTGATTATTTTAATTGATTAATTGATTACTATCTTTCACCCTTATAGATTTGGTACATGTTATTGCATGTTGAGGGGAATATAATGATGTATTTCCCTATTTGTCCCATTCAGGGAGTGTGATGGATGGATTGTTAATAGGAGGTAGATTATTAGAGGTGTGTGGTGAAAAGGGTGGATCAAGGGGATTATGGGAAACATAGTCCTCATAAAATATACTAGGAGACCTAGACTCAACATCAAAAAAAGTGCCCTTAAGAATCTCAAAAGGATTATTAAGACTCTTTATAGAATTAGCATCTAAATTTGATTCATATCCATCTTGATGATCTTCGACTGATAAGGCATCCAAAAATTGTGTTATGATTTCATCATCCTAATATAGATCAAGAATCATGATTTTTGACTAGTTGGCATTATATTCAAATAGATAGGCATTAGCATGACTTTCACTATATATAAGGGATGATGATTCTAACATGGATTCAGATTCATATGTTGATGTTGGATATGATTTTGACCATTCTAATGTTGACTTTGATAGGTATGTTGATGAGGTCATGTTCCCAATGGATTATTTTTTGATAATAACCATAAGGAGGGCCTATTAGATAGCATAATTATCCACAAATACCATATCCACCTTGGGTTTATGAATGTATGCTTTAGGATTAATTTATTTATGAAAATGGGGATTTTATGTGAATGGGATATAGGTATGGTTCGGTCTAAAATGGTTTTGGCATGGAAAAGATTGGTTTCATGACATTAGTTGAGGAGGGAAGAAGCATGATCATGGTAAATAAATGATTCTTCACATACCCTTTTTAGTACACTCCTAGATGTAGACGTATTATATTCACCCTCAATTTCAAAGTCTTTATTATCACTTAAGTTTTGGATATAATCTCTAAAAGGGTGGCATATATTAATATAATACCTGAGTACTTTATGGTATAGAAAAAATTATTTTCTCAATACCATGACATCATATGTTTAGATACATTTAGAGGTCTTTTTTTTTGGGTAGACAATCATGCTTATGGCCTCTAGTTTTTAAAATAGGGCTTCTATAGATATTGGGAGAGGGGTATATTACTTGTCTATAGTGTTGGATGTGTAAGTTTTGGATTTATGAGTGGAATAATGTGATGGTGATGTCATGATGTTGAGAGATGGTGGTGTGCGAGATTTTTTAGGAGATGAAATATAATTAGATAAATTTGATAATTTAGGCTTCTTTTTGCTAGTAGGATAGGGGATTTATGAGGATTTGACTATGGATAGGTGTCAATGGAAGGTAAGATTAGTTGAATGAGGTCTAAGCCTATGGGAATTTAGGTACCTATTTCTAAGATCCATAAGAGTACCACATCCTTATTAGTGAAAATATATTTATTAAATAATTTAATCTTTTTTTTAGTATATTGATTATGAAAGTTATGACTAGGACTAGGAGTAATGGATAAGAGTTGATGAGGCACATGTTTGATAGGTGAACCTAGGTTCAAGGGTTAAAAACTAATGGGAATTTATGAACCCATCTCTAATATCCATAAAATTTATTTTTCATTATTGGCAGAGATATATTCATGAAACAAGGTGACCTCATCACTTGTATATTAAAGGTTGTTATGACTATTCTTATGATGAATGGAAAATGGGGTTAACCATGGTGTCTAGAATGCAAGTTAGGTGTAGATGGATATTGGGGAAGGATAGGGATCATTACTTTAGGCTTGATGGGATTGAGGTCTAAAGGTAGGTGGGAACCCATTTCTATGGCTTATAAAAGGATCTCATCCTTGTTGGAAAATAGGTATTGTTCCATAAGCTTGGGTTTAAATCCATATGGATAGATGATATATGGGTGATGGATGAAAGGTATTAAAACATAAAAAGGGGGTTGAATTGAAGTTAGAGTAGGGATTGGGTAAAATATTTTCCTTAGATGAAATAATTATGAATGATTGAGCTAGTATGGTAGGTGATGGGTGAGGATGAGATAGACTAAATGGATTATGATATCTAACTGTAATCAGATTTCAAATTGATACTATGATAGGTGTTAATGATCTATCAAAAATGCCTAGTTTTCAATCTAGTAATATGATGATTATATGGATGTTAGTTATAAATAGGTAAGATGAATATATTAGAGATGACTAGATTGAGGATGATTGGATGCTAGATTGAAATTGACAAAGTGACAAGTTGTTAACACAATATTAACTAAGTATGAAATCTAACAAAGTGATGGGTGATGAACTAAATTATGAATAGAGTGATAGAATGATATGTATGGATAACAAAAGGACTAACTCAATCCTTAGAACTATTTTCTCAAGGTTAGTTGGATATAATATTATTTAATGACAAGTATATGAGGATGGTGATGCAATGATGATTAGGGGTATGGTGAATATGGTTTGCAAAATTGTGTAACCTAAAAATCTAACTAGATGTGTCTCAAGACAAAGTAAGATGGGATATATCTAGATGAGGTCAGATGAGATGAGATAAGATAAGGATGTACTAGATAGGGTGTTAAATAAATATGAGGATGTTAAGGTAAAACTAGATTAGGATATGTCTAAGATGGGATGATAAGATGTATAATGTATACAAGATTCAATATGTACAAAATTATTAATAATGTACAAGATGTGAATATTAAAAGATGATTTAGGTTATACAAGATGAAAATGTATAATAATGTATGGTGTAGGGGTGGTTAGGGTAAGACTAAAAGATATGGGGGGGTATGACTTGAGATGATATAATGGTGGGATAATATGTGATAATGGACAAGGTAAAATGATACTAAATTATAACACTAAATATGAGGTAATGAGGGTAAGACTAGAATGGGACAAGATACAATATAAAGATGTGAACTAGGTAGAGTAAAGGGTAAGATTAATGATGTGGTAATAGTGGTGTGATCAAGAATAGATGGACAAAGATGAGAGGGGTGATGAGGTGAGCATGATATGATAATAGTCAAGGAAATAATGTATAAGATGATAAATATTTACAAGTTACAAGGAAATGATATACAAGCTACATAGTACGGATATACAAGATAATGATATAAATATGAGATAGTCATGTAGAGGATTAGGTGAAAGTATGATTTGGATCACAAATAAAACTAGTCTATCACAACACAAAATAAATCAAGAAAATCACAAACCTAAGATTAGTAAAATAATTCAGAGTGTAACCTAATGACTGCACCTTATAATGGCTTTGTGGGTGAGGCTATAGGTAGGTGACCTATTATAGAATCTCCCAAACCCTCTCAACCTTTTATAAACTTAACATTCACATAGGAATTGATATTGACACTGATAATAAATCATTCATTACTATTGATGCTCTTATTCTAGGTTTTACATGTTTTCTAGGGCCTCCCCAATGTACAATAGGTATATGGGAACCAAATCTATATAGGGTATTGTCTAATACTTGGGTCAAATAATTAACTCTTTCCTTTCATTAAATACCTTTATAGGGTCAATTATTTGGCCTAACGACAATTATCCTTGATTTGTATACTTTGATAGAACATGAAGTGTTGGTTTTTATGTGGTGGTGAAATACATGGTCATAATTCCCCTAAGACTATGGCAAGTGCATGGGTATCAATTCCACATCATCTTAAAAATAAAAATGGGAAGGTTTTTTAATGGTTTTTAATCCTCTATAACACACTATTAGGATGAAATAAGGATATCATACACCATTGTATCCCTTGGGTACTCTCAAGAAAAAAAAGTTGATTAACTAATTAATTTAGATGTGATTTATAAAAATATATATAAAGATGGTTTTCAAAATACCATAATCTTTAACATGTGTCTTGAAAATCAAGTGATTAGTAGTTTAAATTTGATAATCTTGAGGGGTGACCTACAAGACAAGATGGTATTAGTCTTAAATAAGATAAAATTGCCACTGAATTTTCCCCTATAAAAATCGAAACAAATTATTAGTCCAATAAGCCTTAATAAAACACTAGAAAAAATAGCAATTTTACACGATGAATTTATTTTGAATGAGGGGGCACAACATGAGGTTCAAACCCAATGGGGTCAAGGGGTAGTTCCCCTTATAGGATTAAGGGGCACAGACCCTTAAGGGGTCAAGGGGAAGCACCCCTTGTGAGGTTTGGGGGCAACACCCTAGGTGCACTCTCTATCACGATACATGGTGAGGTTGAGGGGAAGCACCCTCGATGCCAAACATAATTTTGGATTTGAGGAACCCTTATAATGACTCAAAATTCACTAAAAAGGGTCCAAGAAATGCACTCAAAAGAAATTTTTTTAATAAAAATCAATATAAAATTGCTACTAGTTTGATCAAAATCATAGATACATAGTTAGTGTTATGTAAAATCACATACAAAGAGTGAAAATTATAGATGACTAGTCGAAACCATATATGGGACAAGTGATTTTACAAAATGGTTAGGCATGCTTTAGTGAATTTTAGCTTGTATTTAAAGAAAGGAAGAAGAAGAAACTAAATATGGATATGGTTGAAAACCCTATTTGATTATGTGCATGTTGAATCAAATAATTTTGAAGAACTCCTTTTTGGCTTAAGAGGATGAACTATAAATAAAACAACCCTAGGAAGATTTGTTTGTTAGATAGATAGTTGGGTGGATTACCTAGCACTAGCTAGATCTCTAAAGCGAGAGCTTCCTCAGAGGCTATCAATCCACATGTTTTAAACAATTAATTTTATAAATAGAAGATAAGGTACTTGCATCAATAATTAAAAGGTATTAAAATTGAACACAAGAAATGTTTGCTAAAGAAATAGGCTATAAATGACTATTATAGCAACAAGCAATTTGATACTAATGCTAAATGAGTCAAATGTGCTTTATAAAATTAGGTAGAAGTCTATGAATAGGTAGGGACATAGAAAGTTGGGTTTGATTGAAGGTAAGAGGGTGAAAATAACTTGTTATTTTATGCCATAGTGATAATTAATGGTTGATATGATCATTGATGGTTAAGATGACCGTCGATGGTTGAGGCAATCATCGATGGTTGGACAGACCATCAGTGGTCAAGATGACCATTAGCAATTACTATGTATAGGTTGTAGGTAATAAATGGTTGGCTCATGAGATTCTAGAAGGCAATTCCAAGAAGTGGGTTGGTGTTGGGATGATTTCGAAATACAAATAAAGTAAATAAATGTTGGAAAACAAATTATTATATTACAAAAAATTGATCAAATGAGTGGTTGAGGAGGTTGGCTCATTGATAGGGTCTGACATGATTCTAGAAAAGTAACAATACTTGGTTGTTGATCAAGGGGTGGTGGTAAGTTTGCTCTCTATCATGATGGTTAAATCACTAGATTACTCGAAGAACACTTACAAAAGAAAGCTCTAGATGTAAAGTATCTTGATAGTTGTGGATACAGTCATTTTTCACCTCATGTTCCTCTCTTCTTATAATCAAGGAAGGAGAGGTGCAATAAGACATTAATTGGGATTTATAATTATAATTCATGCATGTAATGGCTCACACATGGATTTTAGATGAACTAATTTTAGAAAAGTAAGTGAGTGGTTTGAATGTTAGATTTTGGGATGGTGGCCCTTGACCATCAGTGGTCATCTTGACCATAGACAGTCGAGGGCCAAGGTAAAAAGTGGGTAAAAGGGTAAGTTAAATCAATTGGTCAAATTGACCATGGTTAAGCTCAATTAGGGGTCAAAGGGTCAAATTGGTCCCAAGGAGGTCAGAGTGTTTCTACATTCAGAATCATGGTGTGCAAATTTATAGTGTCTATATTTTTCCCCTTTTTGTTATGAAGTTTGAATTAACAAGATAAAAAATAAAAATGAATTATTGGTCAAAGGTCTAGTTACCTCGAGCATGGGAAGAGATGTTCTCGCTTAAACTAGGAGTCAATTTGGAA
The DNA here is from genome assembly GCA_037957365.1 of Torreya grandis. Classification (NCBI taxonomy): domain Eukaryota; kingdom Viridiplantae; phylum Streptophyta; class Pinopsida; order Cupressales; family Taxaceae; genus Torreya; species Torreya grandis. The sequence continues at coordinate 630,197 of JARHVA010003741.1, read as the reverse complement.
AAACAAAATTTGGTACAAGTTTTATAATTGGTGAAGAGGTTGATGATAACAGGTGAACATCATGAAGGTGGTTGATAGGGTGGGTGCTAAAGCACAAATAGTCACACAAAGTGCCAAAAAAGGTGCAATAACCAAGATCATGCATTGAATAGGTTGCCATAGTTGTTAAATATAAAGGTCGATACTAGAAAGGTAAGTGACAAGTAGACTACTTGATTTCATTTAGACATGCTGGTTGGGTATACTCATAAACACAAGTCTCCTAAGTGATGTTTATGTTTTAGTGGGTATCTAAGGTAGGAAGTGCTCCCAAGGAAAACACAAAAGGGTCAAGTAAATTCACAAGTATTTGAGGTAAGAAGTCCTCTCAAGAAGACACAAGTGGGTCTAGTATGTACTAAGTGGTGCAAGTACAAAAATTAGTCAACATGGTAATGTTATCATTGAAATCAAAGGACCAGGAAAAATTCATCACAAAACATGAGCTAGTTGGGCCAAAATGGACCAATGACAAGGAGATGAGGTGGGTAGGGTGTGTGGAGAAGGTAGTCTTTAGGGGTTGGTTGTTAGCTAAAGTACACTAAAAAAGGTCTATTCAAGAGGAAATTTTCAAAAAGTGGGAACACTGATCATCGATGGTCAGGGGTCTAAAGGGCGACCATCGGTGGTCACCCTGATCATCGATGCTCAGGGTGGAAACCCTAAAGTCATAAAGGGTAAAAGTGAAAAGTGAATGTAATTTTACTCATTATAAATTTTATACTTTTGATTTTGGATCTTTTGTCTTGTTTAGGAAAAATTTATAGATAGTGAGTGCTTGTTAGTGGGTGATATTGTTGAGGTGGACAAGGTTGACTGAGAGTGACTAAGCCAAGATCCAACATAGCTATGAATGAGGATAGGTTGGTGTACAACTTACTCCTTAATGATGGTTAAGGAATTATGTAGGTGATATTCTTAAATTGATAGTTGAGGGTGATTTTATGATTGCATTGGGTTTTGAGTGTGGTTGTTTTATTTTTGGGTTTGACCAATTATGCGCTAGTTAGGGTTTTTGTGTGATTTGGGTAAATTATCAAGTGATAGTTGAAACTGACAAGGGGGTAGGGTAACTAGGGTAGGGTTAGGTATTAGAGAATAAAAGGGAGGTTTTTTAAGGTGATTTTGATATTTTTAGGTTAGATTAGAGTTTTTTAGTTACTATTAGTGGTCACACATAGTGACCATCGATAGTTAACATGATCGTCGATGATCGGCATCCATCAGTGGAAGGGCCACCTCACCATTGATGGTCATCATGACCATCAAAAATTAGGCTAAATCATAGATATTTTAAAAGGTAAGTATAATGTATAGTTCATTATCAAATCTGGAATGAAGGGTAGGCTATAATAGGTGGGTATAGTTCATATGTGTGGGTGATAATGGGTAGTTAATGTAAGTCAAACAAAGAGTATAGATTGTCAAGGTAATGCTAGGAAAGTTAATGATTAAATGGGTTAGGTGTAAGTAGGGTTGCTTAAAGAGCTAATATCATAGGAAAAATAGTATAGATGACTAAGTGTGCATACCATTTATTATTTTTAGGCATAGGAGTAGATACAGATACATGATTAGGTACTATACATCTTTGTAAAGATCCACCAGGGGATGACCCTAAATTATTAGGTGCATATGGAGGAGGTAGGCCTTAGAATGATGAGGCATTAATATCATGTTCCCCATAATTCATCCATGATCATGGCCCTCATCAAAATATGGGATCTAACCATGAACACTTTTCTATTACCCACTAGTGAGCTCATGATCCTATCAGATGATGTGCACCAGATTACACAGTTTCCCCAATGGGTTGTTTTGATATACCACATAAAGTGAGAGGAGAATGAGTATCATATAGAGTTGTTATATGGCGATGACCATGATTGGGTCAAATGGAATTCTAGTGGCTTTAGATATAGCACATTGTATGAGAGGGCACCAGGTGAGAGAAGACTCATGACCATGTTGATGATTATCATTCTGTGTTTTACACTTCCTAAGTCAAACAATGGGTAGTTCCCATACTTGATATTGGGGGTGTTGGTTGATTTTCTATTAGGGTGGACTTTATTTAGTTGGGCATTAGTTTTCTTAGTGTAGATATACAGGGAGTTATGGGGATTTAGGGCCCATAAGAGGTATGACATCAATGTCAGTATAGTTCTACACTTTTGGGCCTATGAGCACATTTGGGTGTTAAGGATGATAGGATTGCCATAGATGGGATATGTGCAAATTGAGTTCCCAATTAGTTACATGAGGTGGAGAGCTAATTTTGTTGCTTTAGGTTTAGAAGGAGGTGCACACAATGTAGATTAGTTTAGGGGTGTACTAGATGCACTATTGATTGGAGATATTACTTAGAAACCATTTGTCAATTTCTAATATGGTCTAGCTATAGGAGGCAGACAATCTATTTTTAGAGCTACAAGTAGATCCTTGATAGGAAGGATGGGGAGGTAGATCTTATTCCCTTTGATAGGGTTTATAGATAGTTCAACCTAGTTTAGGGTATTCTAAGAGCATTCCCTAGATATAGGCACAAGGATTCAGAGATCCTATTACCTGAGCCACATCTTATGAGGACACTAATAGATCATGAGGAGTTTCCATCTAAGCCATAGATAGATGAAGCTAGCTTTGTATATGGGTACATCACATGGTACCAGATTTATATGTGGTTGCATATTTTAGTGATGGTGATGGTGATAGGAGGTTAATAGATGTGGACCCAATAGGGAAAGGAGGCCAGAGGGCATAAGTATAGGAGGTTGTCCCTAATGCATATAGACATGAGTGGAACTAGCCATGTCACAAGCATAGGTGGTAGCGTTATAAGGGTAGGTGGTTATATTATAGGGTCAACTGGCCATTGTGATAGGTGAGAGGGACCAAGCTAGAACTATAATAGCACTAGTCACCCAGGAGAGAGATGCTTTAAGATATTCTAGAAGATTAGTAGAAGCACCAATAGGTCTATCAGGGAATATTAATATATAGAGGTACATAACCATCAGATAGGAGTTATAATACTATGAGGCTATAGTCTTCACTCACTACCTAGCAGAGCCTCAATGGGGTGAGTATAGAGCTAAGCTAGTAGGTGGCACAGATGTAGTGACACCTAGTCAATGGGTTGAATTTATAGATAGATAGGTAGGTACCTCAGGATAGGTACTAAGAGTTAGTGGTGCAATAGGGGCCAGTGGTAGTGATGCCCTAAGGGCATAAAGGATATAGATGTGATATGATATTTTGCTTTTATACATTATTTTGATTCTAGCTTACATATTGATGTGGTGATATGTATATTTTGAGAGAGAGAAACATGTATATCTATTGTGTACATTATGATGTTATTTGACTCATGAATTATATATATGATCTTTGTATATTTCTCATTTATCATGGTCTTTGCTTTGATGTTATGAGATGATGTGATGTTTATATTGATTATGCTCATGTTATGTTGATTATTATGTTTGTGATGGTTATGAGTATTGGCTAGTGATATAGACTCACCTAATGAGGCATGTGATGGCTTAATGTATGGTTATGCTTTATGACATGTATGCTTATGACATGAAAAATTATAATTAGTACATGCTTCATTATTTATATTTACACAAGCAATGAAAATGGTTGATTGATTTATTACTCATGGATGTTATGATTTTATTATTCTTGTTATGGTTATGATTATGGTTATGCACTTTCTTATGACACACATATTGATATGATATGACATGATGATTATGATTTTTGTTATTCTACTTAGGGTAAAGCATATAAAGTAAGTTAATTTACAACACTGGATGTGAGAAAAAAATATATAATCAAGAGACAAGCGTCAGTAGTGAAAATATCAACTAGTCATGATAGTATAGGAAGAGGGAATGATGTTTATTCTTTGAAAAGGACTAAAATAAAAACCAAAGTTGGATTGGCTTAAGGAACATAATCCCATTGAATGCTTTGCATTAACATTCCTTCGCTGGTTAAAAAGGTATCTTGACCACATAATGTCAAGTGAGCTCAAAATCCCTTACTTATAATGTATAAAGGGAAGATAGATGAAAAATGGAACCTTCTTGTGAAACTAACATGATTTTTCTATAGGTTTTTTAAGAGTCAAAATAAACAAGTCTATGTCACATATGTAGATTGATCAATGCATGAATTCTACTTGTGAAATTTGATTGTGGCTTCTACCTTATTTTGCTATGTGAGAGCTGATTACAGCTTTCAAGATTAGTTTGTTTTTGTTGTGATTTTGATAATGGGTCTTTTACTTTGTTTTTTATATGAGAATTTGATTGATGTGGGAAGCTTCCAAAAAATTGCTATGCTTTTGACAAATGTTTTACTTAACCATCCTTCAAAGGAGTGGTCTAATTTTATACGATTTGTTTAATAATTTTTAATAGTTATCCTTCAAGGGAGAATTCCACCTAACATTGAGTAATTTTAAGTATGTTTTCAACAACTATCCTTCAAGGGAGCAGTCTGTGAATGCTTGGAATAACCCATGATTGTTATTGGTTTGGATTTTGTTTTTTTCTTTGTTTTATTTTTTCTTGACATATACATGATTATGTAGGCTTAGAGGTTTACCTTTATGAAGAGGAAACTAAAAGAACAAGAAGGTTGATTAGGTGTAAATTGTTTGGGTGACAACAATCATGGTAACCTATCCTTAAAAGGGGTGGAAAGTACCACGAGAATCATGTCATGGGTAGATCTATGGTACCCATTGTTTAAGATTAGGCTATGATTGTGATGGATAATCACATGATTTATCTTTAATTGGTTTCCCCTAAAATACAGAGATGAATGTGGTTTGTAAGCAAGGGATGAGCTTAAGTTAGACAAAAGGTGAGTTTGATCCTTTTAAAAAAATAATGGATGTAGATGTGAATCACTAAGGGGCTCAGGCTCTGGGTTTCCCTCAAGAGAGGACAAGTAGTAATCTCTTGATCTATAGTTGTGGGTCATGATATAATTTCCAAGCCAATTGAAAGCAAACTTTCCTCACTTGCTTTTCTCCATATTGGTGACATGTTGATTTTACCTTAACATGAGGTCTTTCATGTTGAATTCTCACACTCTAAGGTGTTTTTTATAGGCACTTTTGATAGACACAAAGATGGGTAAGGGAGGCTAAGTGATGCTCATCAAGTATATCAATTTGAGCTAAATGATACTGGTGATAATCATCCTCAAAAATGAAATCTTGTATAGATATGAAAGGTGATGGGATTTGGACTTCAAGAGGTAAAACACCCTCCACTCCAAACATAAGATAGAATGGGGTATCACCCATAGGGATTTGAATGATAGTATTATATGCTCATAAGGTAAAGGGGATGTGCAAATGCCAATTTGGACCAGATGTATTAACCATTTTAGTGAGCATATTATTAAGTGTTTTGTTAGAGGCTTCTACCTGTCCATTCACTTAAGGGTGATAGGATGAGGAAAAACTTGAATTAATTTTGAATGCATCACAAAGACCCTGGACTTTCTTGTTTTTAAAATATTTACCATTATTGGTGATGATCTTGTGAGGAACATTAAAATGTCAGATGATGTGATGGTTCATAAAGTTGATAATCTTCTCTACTTTGGTCGAGACTATAGGAATAACCTTTACCCATTTGGAAAAATAATCTATCACAGTGATGATATACTAGTGTCACTATGAAGATGGGGGTTGATTTCACTAATAAGGTTTAGGCCTTATTGTGAGAAGGGCTAAAAATTAGTAGATATGTGAAGACTCTGGCTAGGTGTGTTATACAGATTGATATGTTGTTGACACTTAACACACTTCTTCACATAATCAAAATAGTATTAGTTAATGGTAGGCCAATAATAGCCAAGGAAAAGGATGCATTTAGTGATGGCGAGGACACTAAAGTGTCCCCCATAGATCCCATTATGCATTTCCTTGATAGCATGAGAGGCTTTATGAATGCATAAGAAATGGAAGAGGAAACCATCAAATCCATATTTATAAATAATCCTCCCATAATGGTATAAGGTGAGGTACTCTAGATAAATTCTCTTTGAGCATTCCTAGAAAGGCTAAAAGGAATGATGGCAAGGTTGAGATAGTCAAAGGTCTGTTGATACCAAAGGTTAGGTTGGGTCTCTTCCAAATTAAAAATTGTGGAAGAATATGGTTTGATATAGGAATATTGGGTAAGTTTGTGGATAATTATAGATAGCTTAAATTTTGAGGCTATAGATGAGATTTGAGAGGCAAGGGGGGCCATGGTGTTGGAAAAATTATTGGTAGATCATGGGGTTGACTAGATGTAGTAGTGTTTAAATGATGTTAAGATTTTGTCAACTAGTTATTTTTACTATTACAAAACATCAATCTTACACTAGTAGGAGTTTTTTATTTGATTGACCACAAGTTGGAAGTCACCAAAGATGTTGATTTTTTTGACTCCCAAGACTAAGGAAATCTGAAGGCCTATCACTAGGCCTTCATACTCAACCATATTATTGGTACATTTAAAGTCAAAATTGAAGGATAAAGGAGTAATTTCTTCATCAAAGGGAATATGTATAATACCAGTTCCCCCACCATATTGACATTTTGATCTGTCAAATAACATGCTAACTTGATAGGTGAAATCCACTTAAGAGAGGGTCATGATGGACTCATCAGGGAACTCAAGAGGAGTTTAGTTTCCCACTAATGGTGCTTTAGCAAATTTGTCGATGATGATCTGCCCCTTAACTAAATTTTATTGAAGGAACTCAAGGTCAAATTTTACTGAAAGCATGAACTACTTGGCCATATGTTGGTTCTAGTATGGCATGGAGTGCATATACTTGAGTGGTTTGATATTAGTTACGACATAATTTTTGTGGTTATGCAAGTAGTGGTGAAGCTTAGTGGCCATGAAGACTAAATCTATGTAAATCTTCTCTATGTGGGTATATCAAGTCTTGTACTCTACAAATGTGCAACCAATATAGTATATGGTTTTATATCTATTGTTCATCTTGATGAGCAAGCATTTCCCCTAGGGAGTGGTTATTTGTAGAGATATAAAGGTAGAAAAGCTGGTCATCCTTGGGACGGGTGAGGATAGGTGGACACAAAAGGTATTGTTTGAGTGAATCAAAAACCTTTTGATAGTCTCTATTCCACTTGAAAGATACATCCTTCTTTAGAAAGTGGTGGAAGGGTTGGCATTGGTTCAAAAGATGAGAGATAAAGAAATGAATGGATTAGAGTTACCCCTACAAACTATAGAGTTTCTTGAGGTTGACTAGAGGAAGCATGTCAAGGATGTATTTGATTTTGGCTAGATCAACTTCTATTCCCTGAAGGGAGATAATAAAACCAAGAATATTTCCTAACAAGACCCCAAAAATATACTTATTGGAGTTGATGTGGACATGGTAATGAATGAGGCACTCAAAGATAATCTTAAGAATATCCAAATGGTCTTTTTTGAGTTTAGATTTCCCAAATAAGTCATTTACATAGTCTTAGGCAATCTTGTGGATAAGGTCATGGAAGATGTAAGTCATGGCATATTGGTAGGTTGCACTAGCATTCTTCAATATAAAAGGCATGACTCTATAATTTAAGTTCCCACATGGGGTGGTAAAGGCATTATTGTACTGATCTTCAAGGGAAATTAGGATCTTATTATAACCCAATAATCCATCCATGAGAGATAACATCTTATTATTGGCTATAATATCAACTAGCTAGTCGATTCTTGGTAGAGAAAAGTCATCTTTGGGGAAAAAAAGGTTGAGGTCATGAAATCCCACACAAATATGTATTCCCCCTATGGCTTTAGTGATAGTTATGACATTCAAGACCCATTGGGGATAGTCAATGGGTTAAATGAAATTGATAGATAGGAGGCATTGAAGCTCTTCTTTGACAAAAAGGTCTTTGCGAGTGTGCACGCACCAAAGTTTTTGCTTGGTGGGCTTGGAATAATGGTTGGTGACTATGATATGGGTGGTAATGATGGGTTTAATTCTAGGCATGTTTCTATAAGACCAAGAAAATGTTATGTTATGGTCTTAGAAGAAAGAGGGGAAGTCCTGAAGTTCCTTAGAATTTAGTGATTATCTAATTTTGACAAAGTAGGGGTTGTCTAGCATGCCCAAGTTTACATCCATGTTATATTAATTTAACATTGTTAAAGTCTCAAGAGGAAGATATTTATGGATGGAATAATCTGGTGTACCAAGGTAGGTGAGAATGGAATCATCATCTTGGCACTAAATAGTGTTAATGGTAGAAGAGTCATTTCATATCATCTCAAGATGGATTAAAGGGATGGTTGTGGTTTCCTCCTCCTTTTGATAAGTCAGGGGTTTAAGGTTGATCATGTTAATGAAAAAAATTAGGTGGGTTGATGTCATTATCCTCACACATAGGTGGAGGAGAGGCTGGTGAGGAAGGGGTATCTTCAATAATGGTGACAGTAGGTGGTTTGGTTTGATTCTTGGTGGGTAGAATGAAAGTAAGGCCATGTTTCTTATGAGGCTTTTTGTTCTTAATTAAAATCAAATCATGTGGGTCATTCTCATATCATCCAAGACCAAATCCTGTATAAGCACACCTGTGGATGTATATCTTGGAAAAACTTGATTTGTATAGATAGGAAAAGTCAAAGGTGAATGGTCAAGGTGAAGAGGAGGTACTGGAAGCATCAAAGGGTTTATCGAGTCCCCCATAGATGAAATGGGTTTAACAGTGTGAAGGTCCAAATGTAAAAATTGCCTTGATGTTGGGGTCATAACCAAGTTGGTGTTCAAGTCTCCCATACTCTTGCAGAGTAGGGAAAGCATCAAGGGCAAGCAGTCAATATTATCTCAGTGAAATACATTAGAATGTGGATTACAAGTGGTCTAAGGTGGGGATATGATTAGAGGGGATGGACAAGGTAGGTTATTCCTCATTAGTAGAAGAAGATGTGGGTTCATCCTTCATGGTTGAGGGATTATCTTTTGTCAATGAGGGTGTACTAGATGGAGGTAGGAGGACATAGTTGGGTCGATAGGTCATTTTTCTTGTCAAGAAGGGACTTGGGTTAGCTTGGATAGTGATTAATTGGCTTTTGTGATCAAATTTGATGAAACAATGAAGGGTAGAGGGTACACAATCCATAGAGTGAATCCAAAGTTATCCTAATAAGACATTGTACTAGAATTCACCTTTCACTACATAAAAGAGTTTAGGGAGTGTGAAGGGTCCTAAATGGATATGAAATAAAATAGTTCCCAAGGTAGTGGCCATGGTGTCATTGAAAGATTGGATGATGGCTGAGGTTTCATACATGACATTGTCTAGAAAATTGAGCTGGTTGTAGGCATGGGAGGAGATGATATTAATGCAACTCACCCATCAATCATGACCCATTTGATGCAAGTTTGGTTGATGTAAGAAATAATGAAGAGAGGGTTATTTTGGTCATTAGGATGGATAGAATCTATTCCCAAATCCTTGAATGTGACAAGCTTAAAAATTTAGAGAGTGCTAACAAAGGTTGTTAGAGGTTGAGGGTCTTTAGGTTGGACCTCTACTGATTACAATGCCTCTATCATTTCTTAGTGATGATGATGTGAAATAGAGATCAACTCATATAGGCTCATCTTCATCGAGGTCTGATGAACTTAATTGAGCACCACTCTCTTGATGGATTTAGATGGGTTGGATTGGGAGGTACCTAAGATAGATACCTTGGTTTTGGATGAAGGTGAATATGTTTGGATAGGGTTTGGCTGGGAGGTAGAAGATGGCTATGTCCATAGAATGGACACTTTTGCCTTCTCCTTATCATGTTATTGTGATATTATGACCATGTGGATGGTATGGATAGAGGGAAGAGTTGGGGTAGGAGAGTGGTTTGGTTTCTCATCACTCTAAGGTGAGAGTGGGGGAGTATGGAAGCATTGAGTAGTGGTTATTAGATTGGTAATGGGCTAGTGGGAGGTTCATCTATTAATAGATCATCCTCATCACAGAGATGATGGATAATGGTTTGGAGAGCTTAATAGTATTTATGCCATTCCTTGGTGTCCAATGATAGGATCACACTTTGTGGTTGTTATACCAAATGGGTTTTGGACCAAGAGGGTAAAATGGCTTGCTAAGGGGTAAGGTCAAGCAAGAAGCTTTTAATAACCTTTTTAAAATATTTGAGTTAGATTCAACTAAAGGTAGAGATTTTTTAGAGGATTTGGTCTTGGTTGGTGAGATGGAAGTCTTTTTTGAAATGGGCTTGTTGGTAGGAGGTTTGGGTAAGGTGGTGTTCTTATTTGATAGTTTTGGTTTTGGTAAGGTGGAGGTTGATAGGTTGGAGGTAAGAAGTTTTATGGTAGGTAGTTTGGTTATTGATGGCTCGATGAATATAGGGGTGTTTTAAAACAAGTGTTCTAGTATAACTAATAGTGGTGGTTGGGTCTTGGTCAAGACATGTGGCTTCCAAATCAAAGTGGAGGGATTAGGCCTCAAGATAGAGGGCAAGGTTAAAGGAGGTATAATTTTGTCCCTTTGGTGGATTTACTCCCTTAGTTTATTTGGTTTGGTTTTTGGTTGTTGAATTTGGTAAGGTAGGCTCTAATTTCACATATGGGTGATTAAAGATCTGTGTAGAGAAGGTTCTAAGGTTTTTGGTTAGTTTGATTAGTTTGGTTGGAGAAGGTTATTTGACTTTTTGGGGTTTAGGTGCATTAGATGATTGAAAAATTATTTGGTTGGTAGAGGTATTTATTGGTTTGGTTGGTAAGATAGGGGTGTGGATAATAGGAATGGTGGGTTGGTTTTTTAAAGGTATGGTTGGAGGTTCCTGCTTGGTGATGTAAGGGAAACCTAATTGTTGCTAAAAGGTGGCTTGATCCATGTTAGTGTTGGAGACAAATTCTAATTTTTACACTAACCTAGAGATTGGTTTATAGATTGGTTTTATTCCCTAGATATTGGACTTGAAATATAATCCCATAGGTTCATATAGAAGGATGGTAACTTCATCCTTTTCCTAAATCAAAGGATGCATGGTTTAGATGGGGAATTCTTCTATGGGAGGTGTAGACATGGTGGATTCCTCTATGTGAATGACCTCTAAAGGGGTAGTAAGTTTCTTGGTAGTTGAGGGAGGAGGTAAAAATGTGCTTGTTACAATACATTAGTGGAAGGAGGGGTTGATCACCCCACTATCTCAATAACCAGAGGAGGAAAGTGGGGTGATTCCTTAATTAGGGACTCCAAAAGAGGAGAAGGTAACTCCACTACCTTAATAAGTGGAGATGATGAAGGATAGGTAGATTGGGTGGTAGGTTATTCAACAATGCATGTGTCAAGGACCATACTAATAGTATGGGCATCATGAGAACACTCAACCTTGTTACTCTCATTTTTGATAGGTGCCTAGTTGGGGAAAGGTTACTTGAAAATGTTAAGGGCTTGGTTTTTAGGTGTGTTGGAGTTATCTAACATGAGCTCCCCCTTATCAATGAGAGATTAGAAAAAGCTCTTGAAGGTATTACACCTACTAACAACATGCCCTACTACTTGATGGAAAGCACATAGATCATTCTCATAATACCAACTAGGCACAAGATGAGAAGAATCAAATTGTTTAGGTGGTTTGATAAGAGGAATATGTATGATGTTGGCCTTCAGTAACTTCTCCAATATTGAAGCATAATATTCTCCAAGTGGATTAAATTACTTTCGGTTATTCCAATTTTTGTTTCTCATGTTTTTCTTTGAGGAACTAGAGGAATTTGGTTGGCTAAGAGATGGTCAAAAGGTGGATTTAAGGATAATCACATTCATAATTACCTTTCTCTTGGTATTGGTTTTGGTTTAGTTGCTTATTTTGGAGGATGAAGCCTCATTGGTTTTGTATGTAGGGTTCTTTTTTTTCAAATTTATCTTTCCTTCATCGATGGTTCTATATTCTATCTTACATGACATAGGAAAAGCTTTATCAAAAGTTTTGAAACTCTAGACATGTAATGTAGAAGATATATGCTTGTCACATGCTCAAGAAAAAAGTTCTATTAGTTCAAGTTGAGGCAAAGAGAAGGAAAGTTGATTGATTAGGCTCCTCCAACTAACTACAAAATTAGCAATAGATCCATCATCAAATTACCAGATAGAGTAAAGGTTGGTGATGGAAACCTTTTTGTAGATATTTATCAAAAAGTGATCCAAGAAGGTTTGGTTCAAATGGGTGAAGGAGAAAAAATAGTGTTTGGTTATGGCACTATCTCAGTCTAATGTTAGATTGGATATGGACATGGGGAAGGCATGAAGAAAGAGGGCATCATTATAGGTAATCAAATAACATTCATGCCTAAATTTCTTGAGTTTTAACTGGGTGTCCTCCTTAATTTGAAACTTAGAGAATTTGGGTATTTCCCACTAAGGATATGGTCTAATGGGAACAGATTGGTGAATGGATTCATTAAAGATCTGGTCATATGATAGGATGTTGTGAGCACCAAAGATGAATAACTCTAAGGTAGTCATTTTATCCATGAACTTCTTCATTAGGTTTGCCTAGGATTGTACACCTGAAGGGTTGTAAATTGCATACTATTATGTTTGGATGATATAATGAAAATTGGTAGGAGGTTGAGGGGCTGCCATATATTAGTACATGGACACTAGCAGTCAGGTGGATGCTATGTAAGGGTAGGTGTATGAAGGTTGTTGGGTAATAGGTAGAGGTATATGCCCTTTCAGATTAGGGAGGTAACCTGAGTTTGGTACAATGGGCATCTATTAGGTAGGAGCAATGGTTAGGTTGGTGCTCAAAGGAAGGGTAGTGACTTTTGTGCTAATGGGTGGTAAGGTAGAAGGTATAGACACCACAATATTTTGAAGTGGGATAGTCATTAGAGGACTAGGGGTAGCTGAAGGAAGGTTGGTAATGTTAGTGTTAGGTAATCCCATGGTGAGATAAGTATAGGTGGTTAGTGCTTGGGTTGATCTTAGGCTAGAGGAGTTGGTGGGGTGGAAGGTATAAGGGTGTTTATAGGTTGGGTATGTTAGTTTTCCATAGTAGTGTCAAAATGATTATTTATAGATGAAGAGGCTTGGGTAGTCAATGGTTGGGAAGTGATTGTGGAAATATAAGTTTTCATAATAAGGTGGGAAGGCATGCCATAAGGTGGGCCCATAGGTGGAACCGAAATAGGGATATGGTGAGGCATGGTGTTAAGGTAATGTTGTAGGGATAAGTATTGTTATCTAAAAAGGTGGCAAACTTTGTGTCTCCTTGAGGAACTTCCTAAGAGAAAGGAGTACTTCCTAAGGGGAAAGGAGATTTTTCTTGTTTAGAAACATATTCCATGGATGAGGAGATAGAATAGGTTTATTAGCTTGGTGATGGGCTCTATTCTACTAGGTTCCTTCACTTATGGCAAGTTAGAACCATCCAAGGTAAGGGAGAGAATGCACAAAAAATCTCACCACTCAAACAAAGAGAAGACAAGAAATGATTAAGAAAAACAATCATATTCTAAAAAGTACATTAAGTCCTAAAGGCTCTAAATAATCTCTCTTTTGGATTATGCCTTAAGCTTTCAAGAAATTGTGTGATAAAAGTTTGGCTTGTAGAACAGGTACTAGACAGGAAATCTATGGATGGTTTTAGGTTGTTTAGGCTCTCAAAAGGAATCTGTATTAGAATTCAATATGTGGCTTGGTATTGGGGCCTACCCCCTCACTTCACACATTTTAACAATAAGGGTGTCAGGTGTTTAGCCAATATATACCAATTTCTAGAGTTTATACTTAACCAAAGAGTTGAGTTGGTTCTCCCCTTGGTAATGACCTCCAAGTAGGATCACCAAGAAAGGGTAAGGTGATCACTAGGTGATGAAATCCTATTCAGGCCTTGTCTCAAGTTTTTTTAATGTTTAATTGATGAATGTGGTTTGGTTTAGTGTGTGCAACAAAAGTGATGCTATTAACAAATTACTTTGCTTTACTTTAGACTATGTGAGATAAATTTGTAAGCAATCAATGTATGCACTTAATTTTAAGCTCAAAAGATATTTTTGATTTCATTTATGAACACAAAATAGAGAGATGAATATATATATGCAAAAAAAAACCAAATAAAGACACAAGTGTCCCACTGGGTATGTCAGAATGCTTAAGTGAATTTCAGCTTATATTTCAAGAAAGCAAGAAGAAAAAACTAAATACGGGTATATTTGAAAAACCTTTTTTTTTTATTTGCACATTGAAGTAGAAGATTGTGAAGAACTCCTATTTGACTTGGGAAGATGACCTATAAATAAGATAGCACTAATAATATTTGTTTGTTAGATATATATTTGGGTGGATTTCCTAACACTAGTTAGATCTTTGAAGTGAGAGCTTATTCGGAGGTTGTCAATCCACATGTTTTAAATAATTAAGTTTATAAATAGAAGATAAGGTACTTGCATCAATAATCAAAAGGTACTAAAATTGAACATAAGAAATGCTTTCTAAATAAATGGGCTATAAATGACTAATATAGTAACAAGTGAGTCGATACTAATGCTAAACAAGTTGAATGTGCTTTAGAAAATTAAGCAAAGGTCTATGAATAGGAAAGGACATAGAAATTTGGGTTTAATTGGAGGTAAGAGCATGAAAATAAATTGTTATTTTCTACCATAATGACCATCGATGGCTGATGTGACCATCAGTGGTTGGATAGACCATCAATGATCAAGCTGACCATTGATAGTTATTGTGTGTAGGCTTTAGGTAATAAATGGCTAGTTGACAAGATTCTAAAAGGAAATTATAGGAAGTGGGTTGGTGTTGGACTGATTATGAAATAAAAATAAAGTAAATGAATGCTAGAAAATAAATACTTAGCTTGTAAAAGATTGATCAGTTGAGTGGTTGAGGAGGCTGGCTCATTGATAGGGTCTAGAATGATTCAGGCAAAGTAACGATACTTGGATATTAATCAAGGGGTAGTGGTAAGTTGGCTCTCTATCATGATGGTTGGATCACTAGAATTCTAGAAGAAGACCTACAAAAAAATCTCTGGATGTAAAAGCTCTTAATAGTTGTGGATACAGTCCCTTTTCACCTCCTACTCCTTTATTTTTATAGGCAAGCAAGGAAAGATGCAACAAGATGTTAAATAGGATTTATAATTATGATTCATGCATACAATGGTTCACACGTGGATTTTACATGGTCTAATTCTAGAAAATTAAGGTGGGTGATTTACATGTTATATTTTGGGATGGTGGACCCTGACCATTGATGGTCGAGGTCCAAGGTAAAAAGTGGGTAAAAGGGTAAGTTAAGTCAGTTGGTCAAATTGACCATGGTTAGGCTTGGTTAGGGGTCAAAGGGTCAAATTGGTCCCAAAGGGGCCTAGGGGTGTTTTGATATTCAAAATCATGGTGTGCAGATTTCTATTGTCTATAATGTTAATTATCATAATTATTAGGAAGCTAGTCCATTCAAAATAACTTAAAATATCTATAAAACCACAACTACAAATAAGTGGTATTTCAAAACTACAACTCAAAATAAGTGGTATTACAAAACCACAACTATAAATAAGAAATATTATAAACCACAAATTACAATCAAAATTGCATATAGAGATAAATGATGTTGTAGATTGTGAGTAGACCATGAAATTAACCATGCAGTTAGGTAGGCAAAATTGCTTATGGCAAGTGCAAAATCATGAATAGGAATCAAAAATGCAACTAAGATAAGTGATTTTACAAACTATATAAAAATTAAATTATTTAAAGATATTGAAGAAACTAAATATTCTTAAAAGAGATTCTGTGATATTATTTATAGATATTTATTTTATTTACATAAATTTTTAATACTTAAGTAGGATGAAATTATTATTTTTAAATTGTAACTAAGAGAGTTATAGTTTTGCTCAATATTATTATTATTATTATTATTATTATTATTATTATTATTATTATTATTATTATTATTTTAAGTCAACCCTAAAAAAATATAAGTTAAAAATGGAGAGTAGATATTTATAGATAGTAATATTTACAAACAAAAATTAAGTATATTATAGATTAAAAACCTTAAAATTTTTACTATTATTCAAAAGCATGACTGAATATGTCAAAATCACCAATAGAAATCAAAATTTTAATTACATATTCAAAAACATGATTAAAAATCAAAATCACTACTGCATATTCAAAATTGTAGATTACGAGAAGTGATTTTGAATAACAAGACTAAAATAGCTAAGTTACCCTAATGGCTAGCAGTTAGGTTTGTATTTTATGTCAAAATCACCACTTTCATCCTCAAAACCATAAATTCAAAATCATTTTTTGCAGAGTAAATTTTCCTTTCACTTGGAGGAAGAGTTTTTTTTTAATTTTGAGCCCCAAATTTGTCTTAAATATCTCTTAAAAGATTCAAAATCACACTTCACATAAAATATTATCACAAATGAGGGATCTCACTATGCTTTCCAATTTGTATGATTAAAAATTTGAGAAAATGGATTAAACAAGCACAATATGTTGTTAAAACCAACTCAAATTATAGATCATTAAAAACTTGACAATTTAAAAAAAATATACCAACAATAATAATTAAGATTAGAGTGATTATACTAAAATTATAGCAAGAATTTGACTCCCCAGTAGATCAAGATCATGCTTTAATACCAAAATATATGTGCTTGATTAATTTCTCTAAAAATATCAAGACAAAAAAGAGACTAAGTGATATGGATAATGGATTGATTACAAGTAGACTCATAATTTAAGCATGATATTAGCTTGATCAATGACTTGGATTGCATGGATTAGTTTGATTCAAGACTAAAATGACAACATGGACTATTTTATCATGGATTTTTCTCATTGTTTATAATGGAGGGAGTCATGGATTTAAATAGACCATGTAGGGATATTTTCATTGAATTTAAAATTATATGGAATTCTCTAGAGATTTAGAGGGAGTTTTAAGGAATTTAAAATTCTTTATAATTTTATAAGATTTCATTAGGGAATCTAATGATGATTAGGGTAAGATTTATAAGAAGGATTAGGTGAGAATTAGGGGGTAGTCTTGTAGGAAAGCCTATGAATAGGGTAGGTATGTGGGTTGTGAATTTAAAATTCACACTATAATAGATAAGTGGGATTAGGATATAAATGTGATTAATTAGAAGAATTACTGAAGAAATGGGAAGGGGTAAGGTTAGTAGGTGAATATGAAATTAGTTTGGAATTATTCTAATGACTATGAAGGGATTAGTAGGAATAAATAAGATGGAATTATATGGGATTAGATAAAATTAGTGTCGACTAATAATAATATTAGTGATAAGAAATGAGGTGAGAAAATTTATGTGTATATAAAATCCTATTGGCATGGATGATTTTTGGGTTGTTCAACTTGGGGTATTTCCCCATTCTCAAAAATATTAGTATCATGATTTTTTGTAGCTATAAATATATGTGGTTCTTGATTTATGCTTGATAAGGAACATGTATCTTTATACACATCCTAATATAGTATATCAAAAGAATCAAAGGGCCTATGTAATGCTCTTTCTCTAAGCGAATAAATAATACCTCTAGTAAATATGAATTGACCTTCTAAATCTAAGGGGAAAATATTCAAATAGTATAAAACATCTTTTAATTTAATATTATATTCTTGAATAGGTTCATCCTCATTTTATAGTATATTCTTGAAATGATCTAATTGTAATTTAATAAACCTATGTTTATGTAAATATATTAAAAATACATCTTAAAGTTGTTTGAAATTATTTAAAGACCCATTTGGAAGGTTATAAAACCAATCAAGAGCTTCTTTAGTTAATTTCCTATGAAATGTTTTTAGTAGCAAATGTTCAACCTTTGCCCAATGACCAAAAGAGTGTATGTATTGTTTCACATTATTTGTAGGGTCTCCTTTTCCATGAAATGTAGAAGAAAAGGCATTATAAAATTTGAAGGATACAAATACTCAAATATATTATTATTAAGTGGTTTGTCCTGTAAGATATTGTCATTTAAAGCAACTTCATGAGATGAAATTTGTAATCTAATAGTAACAATTTATTATTGAAGATATTTTATAGTATTCATCATTGATAAAACATTGCTTGGAGAGTTTGGTAAATTGTTTGAAAACTTGTTCATATTTTATGAACATCCATCCATATAGAATGGAGGTGTAAGTGCACATTTGTTATCATTAAATTTTAGAACCTTTGTCATGTCACATGAGGATTTTGGCACATTTGATACTTCCATGTTAATTAAATGTTAATCCACATTTGGTGATGATTTTTCAATTGGAATTTTAAGTAAGTGTTTGAAAGATACATATTTTGGTATTTTGAGGCACTTTTCCCGCCTTTGGTTTGTGATGCACCCTTTTCCTTAGTGCCTTAATGTTATTTGGTAGAGAGTCCATGATGTCTTTGTTTACCTTTAAAAAATCAACTTCAAATGGAGGAAGAATAAATCCCAAGGGGGATATTATTTGGAAATTTTGGAATTATGGGGGTTTGATTAATTTATTTGAAAGAATATCCCCCTTATTATCAATTTGTAAATCAACCATAATTTCATTTTGTACTTGTCAAGACTTTTGATGATCATATGAAGGAACATTTTTACCATGTGTAAACAATTTGGGTTTAGAATATAAGGGTTATCTATCTTACTTAATATGGATCAATTCAACTCTTGAAATGGTGGGAGAATGGACTTAATTAGAGGGTTAATAGCCACCAAAGTTCAAATATTTGAGATTGTTAGCTTTCACACTTGGAAGAATGCAAGAGTAATAAATTTTTAAGTTTTATTTAATAGAAAGTTGGAGATTTTCATAATCATAGTCATCAAAACAATCAAGATCATCCATGATGAGGGAGATCAAGAAAGAAAAAAATAAGACAAAGTAGGCAATAAGCATCTAATATAGAAAGATTATCAAATAATGATGTTTAAAGATCAGTTCGTGAAATCTTTAACCCTAAATAAATATGGGTCACAATAGTATAGGGTTAAAATATAGAAATGAAAAATAATAAGGGTGATAAATAGATCTATAGAAAAATAATTAATTACAAACTAGATAAACAATATTTTGAATTTTAATATTGAGATATGCTAAAAATAGTAGGTACAACTATTGATAGATATAGAAATGAAATTGACATAAGAGTACTTAGTTGGTCAACTATGTGCATGTGGGTCTAATATTGAACATGATAGAAATATATTATATTAGTGCTTTAGATCAATCATTAGATACTATAAATTTGACCTTTATAGCCTCAGACACTTGCATCAATCTCATATAGTTACATTGATGATTTTGTCTAACTTGGATGTAGGTGTTTAGTATGAAATACATGTTGGATCTAGTTGTGACCACTTGGGATAATTTGGGCTATACATCACCTTCACTCTATCATGCTCAGATTTTGATCATGATTTGTCACTTATTGTTAAATCATAAAACCCTAGTTCCTCATCTTCATAGTGGCTATGGTAAAAATGGGTTAATGGGCTCATGATGTCAAGTTAAACCTAAGACACTTTTTGTAGTGGGTGATGCCTACATAGACACTACTCTAAAGAGGGCCTTAGAATGATGTAGTTATCACCTAAATTTTGTCTTGTGTGTGTACATAGATGCAATATGAGTAAATTAAGTACAACAATGACCTAACTTGTAACTTGGAAAATAGGACTCATGGAGTGTTCCTTTAGTACTTCATGTAAATACCCCATTTTGGCCTCAACCATGTTCTAACTAGACTTCAAATTTATTTATACCTAATGGTGTAAATTAAGCCTAGGAATCATTGAATGTCCCAATTTCATTCACATATCAAACATTAGTACCTAGAATCATGTTAAGGCATTCATATTTGGGCTAATATCTTGAATGCAGTAGTAACTATTAACCAAATTTTGACCTCATGTCCAAATTTGGTCACCCATTATAGGTTTAAACTTAATAGAGGTGTCTAATGTTTTTTCAAGGTATTTTTATGGTCTTAATTGATCTGAAATAGTCCTATATGGTCATATGTACTCTTGTCAGCATTGTCCAAGTTCTAGTCTTAGGTTCACTTGTCTACTCCTATGGTTAATTATAAATTATTGGAATGGTCAAACATAGTCAAAGTTATAATATAGTCTAGGGTCATTATAAAATGTTATTTGGACATCATTTATATCATGATCTAACCTTTATTTGGTTCCTATATGCAAAAAAAACATGTTGGCCACCATTTGGCCCATTTAGAAAGGTTGGATGTACCAATTCAATAAGAGAATTTTTAAATAAGATTAAAATGTGCCTGGTGTCAAAAAAGGTTAGATAAGGTTCAATAATAGTCAGATTCTGACATCATCTATAGTTCAATGCCTAACCTTTACAAAAGGACACTTTATAAGCACTTTTACAGCCTTACAAGATTAGTTTTTAGTTTGAAATGGTTTGTAAGTCTCCCTTGGGATCCATTATATAATTTTAAATGTATAGGCCAAGTTTCAAGTTGAAATGATATTCTAAACAACCTTTTCTCCTCCATCACTACCTTCATAAGCTTAGGAAGACAAATTTGCATTGAATGGTACAATCGAGAGAGAGAGAGAGAGAGAGAGAGAAGAGAGAAGAGAGAGAGAGAGAGAGAGAGAGAGAGAGAGAGAGAGAGAGAGAGAGAGAGGAGAGAGAGAGAGAGAGAGAGAGAGAGAGAGAGAGAGAGAGAGAGTTATGAGCTAAAAATTTGTCCATTATTATTGGTCCTATTAATCTTGAAATTACTTGAATTTTTTACACAATTAATAATTATTGTTTATGAACAATTTCTAAGAGCAATAGTAGGTCACTTTGGCCTATTTATCCAAGAGGGGTCTATTCTTGAACCTATTTCTCTAGCTCAAAAATATATGGAGAGGAATGGTTTATAGGGTGGTTTTTGTAGGTCATGAATATAATTTTCATGGTGGTTTCATCATCCAATTAATATCTATGATTTACTTTCATTTGGAAGAAAAATGTCTTGATGAATAAGTTATTTCAAACAATCTTGTTGCAAGTTCCTATGTCCTATTCATGTTGGTCATTATCAGAGGTTTATATTACTTTTTCACTCATAGGAGATCACTCAATTTCATGTAGTTCATTTTTATTATCTGATATGTGTCTTTTCTCTATCTTCTTCAAGTGTTTTTACTTTGGGAACATGGTCTATGTTTGAATAGTCCATTGTATATTTGGTTTTCAATATGGGCTCAAGTACCAGTGATGCATCATGGTGCAATTTTTTGAAACCTTATTTCATAATTGGAAGTGAATTTAAAATTTGAGGTAAGAGTCCAATATGCTTTCCAATGAGGAACCCAATGTTTTATTTAAGATGCAGGCCCATATGAAATATAAGATTAGATGAGATACGCTCAAATTCATGAAAAGGATTAATGAATATCTTCATATGTTCACATGTTCTTAACAACCTCACTTCCCTCTTCAAAATTGATCACACTAACTAGAGGTTCCAATACTCTATACATAGACCTCCTATATTACTTGCATGTACCTTCAATCCATATAATAGCTTGAAGGTGAGTTCAGGTTAATAGAAAGTATTGAGAGAGCTTAGAAGATTTGTGGACTATTGATAAGTGTTAAGAATTTGTATCATGGTTTGACAAGTTTGAAATACCCAAGAGTTTAAGAGATGACTTTATACAACCTATACAATCAAATGAGACCTATAGACCCCTAGGCCTATAGGTCCTCATTTTGGAACTTAATCATCATCAAACCAACATAAGGGAGCCTCAAGCATATAAAATTAACATTGATACAAGATGAAACAGGACACTATCCTTGAAAGAGCACCTAGGTGTGTTTGATAGTGAAGGATGAGAGAGGAGATTGAGTTGACAAGTGTGGCCAAGGATTGTAATAGAGGGGAGGTTAGTATAGTGTTAGTCCCATAAAATAAACACACTAAAATCCTAACACCTCTAGCCTAGACACTAGGGAGAGCTTAGGTAATAAGAAAACATATGAAAAAATAACAAAAACATAAAATAATACACTCTTTTACCTTTCTTGGAGCTCCAAATGGGTTGCTTAATGGCTTGTTTAGCTTGTACATCAAGAAATATTCATCAATGGAGCTTTATTGGCTTCACCTTTCCTTGGCGCCTTGGATTTAATTTCTTGGTTTAATATTTTGGCATGGTAACATTACAGGTATAAGGCTTATGGAGTAAATCCTACATAATAACTCTACAATATCCAAGCTTAGAAATAAAGGGATATGGCCTTGTATTTATAGCCTCAATAATTAAATCTCACCCAAGATGAGTTAAGGTTGAGATTAAACATGGAATGGGTTCAAACTAACCTTAGGTGAGTTGAGCCTAACTCCAAGTGAGTTAGTATTTGTCATATCATTATGATTTTCAATTATTAGGTATGGCTCTTAAAATAGATATTTTGAGATATTTTCAAAGAACTTGACAACTCATAGAGGCAATTATGAAAATGCTTGATATTTTGATTTTTGAAATTTATATTGTTAGATATTCATTAATTGTAAATTGATAATCCAACTAAGAATTTAATCTTATTTAATTAAATAATTGATTTTAATTATAATTTTAGCTCTTTCAAGATTTGATCAAGTGCCCTACTTAATGGGTCAATATCCCAAATTGACAGTTGGTATGTTACAAGGCGATTAGGGATGAATCTATGAGAGTTTATTGTTGCATAAGAGATAGTATCCAAAATAGGGATGCTTCAGTATGATTTTGATCATTAATGAATGATGTGCAAAAAAATTTAGGACATTTAATGATTCCTAGGCTTAATTTGCAATGGTTGGTAGGAATCAATCTAAAGTTTGGTTAGAAGCTAGTTATGGTTAGATTTGGATGTTTATAGTTTTCCCCTATTTGGGAAGGCATTTCAACCTATAGGCATAACAACATCTTCTAAAAGAATGAAAATGTCTCATATTCCTAATACTTTAATGAAAATGGATGAGCTCTAGATTACCCTTTGAGAGAGAAATTAGCAAAGAAGGTTATCGATCAGTCCCTCAAAAGAAGTAAAATGATGGGACCAAAAGATAAAAATGGTGGAAAAGATTAATTTTCCCATAGGTGGTTATAATTAGTGGTGTAGTGAGTTGCTCCAATTGGGAAAATAAATAGGATTATTTTCTTAAAGGTAGTTATAATCATTGGCATAGCAAGATAAAAAGATAATGATTTTCCCAAAGGTAGTTATAATCATTAAAAGGGAAACAATGATTTTTCCAAAGGTGGTTATAATCATTAGCAAGATAAAATCATGCCCCATTTGGGTAGATAGAGATAATGATTTTCCCAGAGGTAGTTATAATAATTATCACCTAGATAAAATTAAACACACTAATTTTCCCAAAGGTGGTTATAATCATTTGCACGATAGTGTGGATCAAAAGACAACAATTTTCCCAAAGGTAGTTATAATCATTAGCTTATACAAGTGGACAATACACAATGATTTTCCCAAAGGTAGTTAGAATCACTGGAAAAATGATGGGATTAATATGGAAAATTAGAATAGGGAGCTTACATATTGAATTTGTACTCATGGAGTAAGACTAAGCCAATACATAGGAGAAAAATGAAAATGAGAAACCTAATAGTATGGAGATGCACATCCTAACTAGCAAGGATTAAAATCCACTCATGATTTAATTACTCTACATTTGGGAAATGATTTGGGTAAATAGGTAAGTTTTTAGGTGCTAAAGATAAGTATTGTGGCTTCATTTATTATAAGATTTCATGAGCTGATCTTTGATGTAGCACGTGACAATAAGTATCATGATATAGGACACCATGATAATTGAGCCATAATATTCATAAGGACTGACATGCGATCTAATAAATAATGAAAAATAATGCACCACTAATAAAATAATGATGATGTATGAATATAGATGGATTTATTTATAATGCACAAGGAATCAACTAATGAACACAGATATACTAAGTCAAGGCACAACAAAAAAAAACATGCAAACAAACAATAGAAAAACAAAATACCAATAAATAAAAAGGAAATAAAATGATCCAAACATCATGAAACAAAAACAAATTATGATTACTCACAATGTTAGTGAAAATAGAGAACAAATAAGATTACAAAAATTGTCCATAAGTTATAGGAGATAATGAAACAAATAAACAAAATGGGGAGAATAGAAGAAAGGGAAGGGGTAGCTGATTTATCTCCAAATACACTATGAAAGTGGATGTTGCCTACATAGTTATATGGACACAAGGTCCAACATGAACTTAAGACCAAATGTAATTCTCCCATGAAATGGAATAAAAGAAAATGATGATAAGAAAACATGAGGGATGAGGTATAGGAATATGGTAATGGTCTCGTAAAATGGAAAGCATGTGGGATGTTAGGCCAGTAAAGATGGGAAAACTAAATGACAAGTGGTTTCTTGTGAAATAATTATGGGTCTCATAATCCTTAAGGAAAATAAGTGGTTGATGGGGATATTTTTTTAATTTTTAGGATTTTTTAGATCTTTTACAAATGTTTTTGTAATTTTTTATGTATGTTAACTCGATCAAGAATAATGAGATACAAAATGGCCCACCTCACAAATGGAAAGAGAATCCAAACTTAAATTTCTCATAGAATGATGAGAGTGTAGAAAAGGGTGACTAAGTTGACCTCAACATTAATTGAGAACTACCTACATAGTTCTAGGATGGGACCTTAAGTCACTGTAGTTCCACCTAATAGTAGAGGAATCTGACTAGGTAGTATCAAGTTCATAAAGTGGGAAAAATAGGCAAATGGAATAATATGGCATAGGAATGGCAAGGTGGGAATTCAAAGCATGATAAAGGTATTGTTCTTAATTTTCTCATAAGTATTTATAATTAGGAAATAATGGCATAGGTTAATGATACTAATTTTCCCATAGGCAGTTATAATTAGTAGCATGATGTGATATACTAATTTACTCAAAGGAAATTATAATAAAAAACATTCATAATGGAACAAAATAAGAAATGAAATATGTAACTACCAAACCATTATTGTACTACTCCAAAATATGGCTTCTATCTAGAATATATAATCAATTATTGAAACTTTATTCGAATCATGTCATTGAAGGTTCCCAAAGAATTAATGGAATGGAACCAAGGTTAAAGGGGTTGGGTAAGGAGTTTTAAAACAACTCAGTTAATAGGTAAGGTATGGTAGAACAATATAGGGTATTAGTATAAATAAGAATGTTGATATTACATTACAATAGAAATGTGCCTCATAAACAATACTCTAGGTCTCTCAAGTGAAGTAATGTTTAGTGAAATATTCAATAGAAGTAAGTATGTGTTTATGGCCATTAGATGAGGTGGGGTTAATATTCCCAATGAGATCAAGTCCCAATGTATCCAATAGCCATGGTGTTAGCATTGGTTTTAGAGTCTTGGCTGGGGTATGAATCATATTAGCATGCCTTTAACATTTGTTGTACCTTTTGATGTAAGTAACTACATATGCATCCATAATTGTCCAATAGTAATTGCTATGTAGGAGATTTTTGGATAGGATGGCCCCACTTGTGTGGGCTCCACATACTCCTTCATGAATTTCCTATAATGATAATGTTGATTCTGTCAAAGTTAAATAATAAATTAGAGTTCCATAAAATCTTTGATAGTAAAGGGTTTGTCCAAGTAAGGTATATCATGTGCCATGGTGGGTAAAGTCCTTTTATTTTTTGCATGATAGGTCTGGTGGCATAATTTGGTCATAAAGATAGGTAAAGAGGTATGAATAACATATAGAGCTAGGACCAACAATTTCATAGATAATTATGATGGTTGAAGGTTCATGAGTGGGTGCTAAAATATTTTCAATAAGGAATTGATACTCTTTTGCCTTGTCTATCTAACAAATCATAAAACCAATGGTGGTCATGGCATTTGATGTTATGTTACTTGCCCTTGGTATGTGTTCAAATTGTATATTGATAATCTATTGTTTAAGAGTGTCGATCATGGCCTTGTATGGAAATATCTTGTCATATTTGGTCTAAAAGTGGTATGTAACATGATTGTTGATTAACTAAAAATCACCATAAACCTTGAGATGTTGAATATTCCATTGTACTTCTTGATAAATCCTTACAATGAGTGTTTCATATTCAGCCATGTTGTTAGTATAAGGAAAGTTGATCTGGAATGATTTAGGGATAAGATCTCCTTATGGTGTAATAAATAATAGGCCTATCCTCAATCCATATGATGTGAAAGATCCATCAAAATATATCTTCCAATTTTGCTCCTCAAGAGGTGTTTCAATGATGGTCATAATGGAATCATTTGGGAACTGGAAATTTAGTGGTTTGGTATCTACAAGAAGAGATTCAATAATCTAATCTATAAGCACTTATCCCTTGATATATTTTTGGTTTAAATATTTGATCTCAAAATCACTTAGAAGCATGATCCACTTAGCCATGTGAACTTGTAAAGTTGTCTTGGATAGTAGATACTTGACTAGATCTACTTTGTAAATAACCATGGTCTTATTGTTTAACATGTAATGTCATATCTTTTGAGCTATGAATACCATAGCTAAATAGGCTTTTTCAATGGGCTTATATTTATGCTCATATGCAAATAGTGTATGGATTATATAGTACACAACAAGTTCTTTTCCATTATCATCATGTTGAGATAAAAGTGCCCCTAGGGCTTACTCAGTTGTAGATAGGTACAATAAGAATGGTTTTCCTGGCATATGTGGTAACAAAATAGGTGGATTATTAAGATAGTCTTTGAGGTAATAGAAGGATTTGTAGCATTTGTCATCCTAATGAAATGTGACACCCTTATTTATTAGGTGTATAATTGATGACATTTTTTAGCCAACTAAGAAACAAAGTGTCTGATAGATTGAATCTTTCCCTACAAAGTGTGAAGATACTTCAAATTTGAAGGTGGTGACATTTCAATAATGGATTGTACTTTAGTAGTATTAAATTTAATGCCCTTATGATAGATGATGAAGCCTAAAAATTTTCCTAAAGTAACACCAAAAACCACTTCTTGGGATTGAATTTGATCTTGTATTCATGAAGACTTTCAACTATTCTTTACAGTGCGACTGGATGATCGACATGGGTCTTTGATTTACCTAATATGTCATCACCATAGTATTCAACAATATCATGCATCATATCATGAAATATGACAATCATGGCTCTTTGGTATGTGTCCCTAGCATTCTTGAGACCAAATGACATAACCTAGTAACAAAATGTTCTACAAGGAATGGTAAATGATGTCTTATATTAGTCTTTTGGTGTAATCTGGATTTGGTTATGTCCTAAAAATCCATCCATGAGTGAAAGCATTTTATACCCCATGGTAGAGTCAACTATCATGTTAATGTTTGGTAGAGGAAAGTCATCCTTTGGGTAGGCTTTGTTTATATCTCTAAAATCAGTGCAAATTATGATTCCTTCTAACTTCTTGCTAATTGGCACAACATTGGAGATCCATTCTGAGTAGTCAATCAATCAAATACATCTCACTTTTAAGATTTTTTCCAACTCTTTCTTTACTAATACATTAATGTGAGGATGCATCTTGCATAATTTTTGTTTCATAGGTTTGACATCATGATGTAAAATAAGGTGGTGTAAAACAAAGATGGGGTTTCAACTTGGCATGTTTGAGTAGGCCCAATCAAATATGTCAACAAATTCCCTAAAAAGGATTTTAAAGATGCAACATTCCTCCTCAGTAAGGGATGTGACTGATTTGATCCATTTTAGGTCATCTAAAGTCCCAATATTGACTTCCATAGTGTCTTTGATAAGGAGAGTCGGTTCATCTTTCATAATGGTTGGAAATGTTCTGAAATGGCCTACAATGGAAAAGTCATCTATTTGGACTGGTTATTCAAGTTATTTTAGGTAATATAAATCAGAATCTCCCAATGGTAGGGATGTCCATGTTATAAACACTTGTGTAAACTCTTAGATGATTTTGTCAAAGGCATGTTGTTCTTTAGAACTAAACTCGAACCTAAAATAAAGCTCTTCATTGGTGGTCTCCTGAGCTATGTTTGAGGGAAGGTAAACACCCCCATCTAATGGTGCCAAAAATATGTTTTCACCAGAAACTTGGCCTTTCTCTTTACTTTTACCTTGGTCTAAAAGTGCCTCAAATAAGTTTTCACTTTGGGGCCTCAATGTTTTATTTATTTACTTGTGGCTAAGGGTGTTCACCCATTTTTCAAAATAGGCTACAGGATCTAGTTTCATAGAGAACCCTTGCTTGTTGTCTCCCAATGGAACATTGTCTCTTAATCCTAGAAAATTACAAAAGGTCTCATCATTCTCAAAATTGTCTACAAGCACTATGGATTCTTGTCGGTCCCAAGCTATAAGTTGAGGGTGATAAAGAGGAAGTGGATTATTGTGAATAACTTGGGTAAGGGTAAAAATGGCATGGGTTTCAAATAGATTGGTATTGGCAAGGTCTTCATAAAAATTTTGATTAAACTCTACTTCATTTTTGGCATCATAATCACTAGTTGTTAGCATTGGAACATGAATAAGATACATAGGTTCACCCCAAGGTGGTTTAAATCCAAGACCATAGGTTCCTTTATAGTAACTTAAATATATTAGCTCAAGAGTACCATAATGATTTATCTTGAGGCATCCTCTTTCATAGGCTTGATTCTCTATGATCCTATTAGGAATGGGGTATTTACCATTCTTGTAGCAGTCAACTAGTTTGTCATTGTATAACTAGGTTTCATCATTGGCAAGTGGGTCCTATTCTTGCCTAGTGGCTGGTGTGAAAATGATAGGAACTAGACTATGAAGTTTTCCCTTTCCTTTATGTTACCATTTCATGCAAGGCAGTTTGGAATTAGGTTTTCCAAAGGACTTGGGGTTCTTTGGAATCTTGGCAATGTGAAATGTGTCATGAGTCAAATATTGTCCTAGGCCATTGGCCAAGATGTTAAAATTATTAGACATTTCAAGAGGTGGCATATGGATAGATGAATCAAGGTTATTTGGGTTAATACAATTAGCATATGGTAAATCAACAAGTATTTCTTTACCTTTGTCCTTTTTGGAAATCAGATCTAGGCCAAAGCGGTAGTTATAAATTTTGTACTCCACCTCAAAATGTTTATAATATTCATAGGGCTACAAATATCCATTGATGGTGACCTCTATGCCTGAATGAGAGAAATTGAAACACTAGTGCAATGTTGATGGGATTTCATGAATCTCATATATCCTAGGTCTACCCAAAAGTAAATTATACAATAGGTCTAGGTCTAACACATGGCAAAGTGTATCATGGGTCAAAGACCCAACAATAATTGGTAATTTGATGGTGCCTTGTGATTCTTGATCTTCATTATCATAGGCCTTGATAGTGATCATTTATATCTAGAGATCAATTGTTGTATATCCAAGATACTTGATGATCTTTAGAGACATAATATTTAAGCTTGATCTATTATCTATGAGGACACATTTCACTTTATGTTATGTAATGACAACTTCAATTTATAATGGATTATTATGGATAGGGCCAAGGGATGACATATCACCTTGGTCAAAGGTCAACTATTAGCTTGGGGTTAGGTGTCCAACCAAATCTTGGAATTTGTCTAGGCTTGTGTCATTTGGAACTTATGATTAACCTAGGAACTCTATTAATATGTTCTTATGGATAGTAGATGCTTGCAACAAATACAAAATATAAATTTATGTTTGAATCTTTTAAAGTTAACCCATAATGTTGAATGTCTTTTCCTTCACAATGGTATATGGATTGTTCCTATATAAAACATTAGGTTTGATGGGCTCATTGATAGGTGGTTGTGGGCTAGGAATGGTAATATTTGATTATCAAGTTATGAGTGCATAATCAAGATTAGATATAGGACCATTGTTGCTATAAAATTATGGTGAAAGGGGGCCAAATAAGATAAGCCTTGGTTGTTAGTCCACTTGTATGTGGTCATGGATCAATGATGAGATATCAGTACAAGGTCCAAAAATAGTAATAGTTAGTTTTTGGTGCACTTGTTTATGGTCCCAGGTCAAGGAAGGATCACTGGCATAGATGGGTTGACTAGAATTTGTTAGCAATGGTCTTGTTTTTTTAGCACTTAGACTTGGATTAATGGTGATGGTGGAAATGTAACCTCCCACTATATGTCTTATAACTTTTTTAGAGGCATGTGTAACTACATGGTAATTCTATTGGGTATTGAAATCATTCTGGCCTTGGCTCTTTCCATTCTATTGACATTGTTATTAATTTTATTGAAATTGTTTTTGTTGTTATTTTGGCCTTTTTTGTTGTTATTGGTTATTATTGTTATGTTGTGGAAATGGGTTTTGGTAGATACCCAAGTTTTGATTGGATGTAGATGCTCTATTATCTAATGTAATCTCCCTATTTTCCAACATATTTTCAATGAGGTGTTTGATTTTCACACATTAGAATAGATTATGCATGTGAACACGATGGTATTCATAGAACTCATTTTCTCTATGCTAATCTAGATAAGGAATACCCTCAGGGTAGTGCTTTGATATGGGCCAACTAATCATGTAAAACATGGCTAGTTTGAGAAACACAACTTCAATAGTTTTTCTAAGATCACTCAAGACTTGATGAGCAGGCACATTTTTCCTTAGAGGAGGGGTTTACAGAGGTAATGGTTATTGCATTTGTTGAATAGGTCTAGGTTATTACAAAGATTATGCTTATTGAATGGGTTGCTGATGGGGATTAAGTTATATGTGTGGCATTAGTTGAGCAGATGGTACTTATACCCTTTGGACATGACATGATTTATTTACTCCATTTCCAACAACATTTTTTTTGTTATTGAATTGCTTAGATTTTTCATAATTACTGACCTAGGTTGGTGTCAATGTTTGTGCTTGGAATTGGTTTTGTTTCTAATTTTAGCCTATTCCTTGGTGTTGGTTTTGATTTTGATTTGATGAGGTTAAATTAATAATCCCTTTATTACTAAGGGTCTTTTCAATAATAAAAACTTTGTCGATGATCTCTTTAAAATTATTGCATATCGTAGCTCTAGATGATAGGATATTCAATTGTGAAAATTTTTAGTAAACACAATAGCCAATTATTTATATGGTATGTTATGCATGAAATGGATAGTAATTATTCACCATCACTAAAGATAGCTTGTAAAGATTTCACCAGCTTTTTTCTTTTCCTAAGTTAAATCTACCAATGTAATCTCATGTTTGAGATTGTAGGAGAAATGCTACACAATTTTTTCTGAGAGGTCATCTAAATTAAATATTGAATTCTTTGACAATTTCACAAACCATTCCAAATCATATCCTACTAGACTCTAGGGAAACAATAGGAGGAGGTAAATGTCACTATAAGCCATTGGTTGGTAAATAATAAATAATTCTATCAAATGGGCCTTAAGGTCTCCTTTACCCTTGTATTTGTCAAATTTTAGTGGTTCATACCCTAAATAAAATGGTATTTATAAATAATTCATGTTGAATGGTTAGAAACACACATCATCTAACTTGAAATTATTTGTTTGTTTCCCTAATTTAATGGAGGCAATAGCTTCCTGCATTTATTGTAGTTATTTAACCAAGAAACTATATGGAACATTGGCCTAAGGTGGAGGCTAGGTTGTCAAAGATGGATTATCTTGACCAGGGTATAATGGAAGCATGGTTTGTGGAATGTTGGTTTGGTTAGGGAACCAAATAGGAATATGCATCTGTGGATTGGAATATGGTTGTTTAAATTGAATGTATTATGGTATGATATTCTAGTTTGGATTCACTATATATGCCTAATTTTAAGGGAACTATAGTTGGGATGGAAGGATATGGATCAAGGTGAAGTATTGTGCCTATTGAGGTTGAGTAATGAATTTCTATAAACTAGTCAAACATGGTTGAATAAGGGGGACTTATGAGCCATGGCTCTGTCATTAGATTTGTGGCACATTTAGAATGAAAGGCAATTATTACATGCTTGGTACTTATTGGATAGTAGTACCTTGTTGTTATGCAAACACCAATTATGCATTAAATTCTTATTGGATGTTTGACATTTACCATTGACCAATGGCCATAAAAATTTTATTAGACAATGTTTTCTATTATAAATGAATGTTGGTCTATGATTGGAGAGGTATACTTATCACTGCCTGATGAGGTGGAATATTTGTTGCATATTATTGAGGTGGTAGAATGTTATACATCTGTTGCATTAGTACATTGGATTGTGCCTATTGTTATGGAATGTCAGTCATCACATGTTGAGGTGGAGTAACATTCTTCACTTTTTGTTGAAATGCATTGGTTATTTCTTGATTAACTAATCCTTGTAGTTGTGTTTTAAAAAAAGCATCTGGTTGAGGATTAGAGGTATCTTATCATGGTTGGGATGTAGGATTTCCTACCCCATACTATTGTGAACCACTCATGGTGTTAACTAAAGGCAATTGTTATAGACTAGGTGTTGGTGTGTTTAAACCACTTTGGCCTAGATTAGAAGACACTTGCATGTTATCTAAAGTGTTTGGCACACTATTTTGTGTAGAAGTAGTAGACACTTCTTCAATAGATGAGGCATTGAACATGTCTCCAACTAAAGTGATTTATTCAAATGAATCTATACCCGAATTGTCTTTACCATTCAATTTGATTAATACCCTTATTGAAGGAGCTAATTTGATTAGTGGAGAATTTGACATGGCCATGTTATTAAAGTTATGTGTTAAGTTTAAATAGGTTTGATATGTTATCTACATTTATTAGAAATGGTCCTCCATGAGGCCCTTTCATGTGACAAGCATATATGGGTCTTATTATGACATCGATAGAGTGCTTGAGGATTTCTAGAAGAACCATGTTCAATGGTTTGGTTATAATTCATGTTGAAATGAACACTAACTAGACTACGTAAATTTTCATGGGGGAAGTCTATTGGAAACTTAGACCCTACCTCTATGGCTCTGACTAAAAATTTATCCTTATTTTCAAAGAAATGATGCTCAAAAAAATAGGGGTCATATTTTTATGGCATTATAATGTAATACGGTTATTGTTGAACATGATCTACAATCGATGGTATGCTAACAAGGTACTTCATGGTTTTCTCTTGCTCTTTCTCTGAATATGGAGTCATATTAACCAAATAGTGGGCTAAGGTATCTTGTATTTATTCCCCTCATTGATTATTTTAAGGATAAGGATCCATCTCACAAACTACATCATCACCATAGGAGTCTTGAACAAAGTCATCTTATGAGACCATGTTATCATAACCTAGATTGTACATGGCTCTATTATGGGTGTAATAAGACATATCCAAATCAATAATTAATATTTCTCAAAAAATATTAGAGCTCTATAAACTCTTAAAAATAATGTCCAAAGGGCAAAATGGTTCAAACTTAATCTAACTTGGGCTAAAAATGGAGTTGTATCTCCAAAATGTCTATGTTAAAACTTGGTCCAAAATAGTCTAATGTCAAATGTGTTACACAAAAATATCAAGTGGATGAAATAAACCCAAAATGCCAAACTTAGGTACCAAGTGTTTCAAATAACTCTAAAATAGTTGTAAAGAAACAAAGGTTGCTATGTCTTTTGGGAAATAAGGCACAAAATCTAGGCTTAAAATAGGTATTTTAGAAAAGGTATAAAATATATATTTTAAACAAAACAAGTTCTAAAGGTATGAGTTTTAATCTAAAATTTTTGAAACACTTTGGCATAAACTAGGCATTCCAATTTAAACATAAACTTGGTCACTTGGCAAAAGACATGAAATAATAGGCATATGGAAGATTGACTACTTCCCCAAATATAGGAATGAAATTTTTTTTCAATTTTAATAGATAATTAACCTAAGTTATATAACCTAAAAGTGAAATAGAAATGCTCTAAGCCAAAATTACGCAAGGCCTATATATAAACCAATCAATGTTTGGATCTGAACTTGTCAAGGTTAATTAAAAAACTCAACTTATAAAACTAGGATTTTTTAAAATAGACAAGCTAGACAAGAATGAATATCATGATGGTACTAGGTATATATCCTAAGCCACATGTGGTTTTGGTTTAAAAATTGGAATTGGAATTTTGACACAAGGAAACAATTCTTTGAAATGATTCAAGTAGTGTAAGGATGTTATCATTCTCTAAAAGGTGTGGTAAATGGTTGGTTTTAATACTTTAAGGTACAAGACTTGGAATTAATTGGGCAATGTAATGACACCTTTTTCAATCAAGTGACACACACAAAGGTGTTGACAAAATTATAAACCAAAGGTGTGATATCAAACTACCAATATAACACCTCTTCAAACAAAGGAGTGATGTATAAACAAGAGTCATTTTTGATGTGGTATGATAAATAAATACTTTTTAGACTAAAATACCATGCTATAAATGATAAAATGACACAAACACCTAAGTGTAATGTCCTAAATCTTAAAACTGACAAGGTTGCATAATACTATCAAATTTCATCTATATATTCACTCTTGAGAGGATTTTAATTTTTAATCCAAAAAGTAAAAGCATGTGAAAAGTAGTTTTTTTAGGCCCCCTCTTTTCACAAGAGTTTTTACTATGACATTGAACTTTGGTCTACTCACCCTACATCAACAATATGTTCACAACAAGTGGGGTTATTCTAAACTATCAATTTTCACTCATTTCTAGATTGTTCCAAGTGTGGTTAACACTATAGATGTAATCACATCTTTTGGATCCATGTCAACTAGATCATTTTGAAAAAGTCTTGTCTTTTTCACAACCACTACATCCATCTATTTCTCAATGTAGTGTGATGTTCAATTTGCCCTTATGGTTTGTGGCTGAGTACCACTAGTGGATCTTATTTTAACCACTCAAAACAAGCATCCCAACAGGTTACCCTTAATTTATATGCCCCACCATGGAGTGGGGTTAAAATGATGTCGAGAGATGAATTACCAGGTTAACACTTCCCTAGAGAACCTATGAGGAGGTGATGAACTCCCTCCCACAAGCGAAAATACATAAAAATAAAGATAAGTGGAAAGACGTTAGGGTCATTTTTAGGTCACCCAAATCATATGTATTTTGGGGAGGGACTTAGTGACTTTTCTTCCACCCCTTTAGACCAAAGTCACAAAGGCAAAGAGTGAGCATTAATTATCACCTAAGTTCCCTAAAGGGGATGGGGGAAAGTATACATTTGACACTCATCTTGCTTTAAACAAAACACTTTAATAAATAAGCGTAAAAGAAAAACTTTTATGAGTGTGTAACTAATGTGATATTTTAGTTTTATATCACCAAAATGAAATGTGTTATGAATTGTGAGCCCCTTGGCATTATTTGTTTGATAATTTAAAAAACAATGAAGGTATGAAAACAACTAATTATGTTTTAAGCACCAAATACAAGGTGTAAGATTAAACTATGCTTAAAATTTTAATTTTTCCACCTTAGGACCTATAATTTATTAGAGGGTTTGCCTACTTAGAAACTCAAAGTCAAGTGAGAAAACAACATTTCAAAATTAGCTCTCAAGTTTTCTAGTTTTTATCTAAAAAATTGTCATTGATCCACATAGGGATCATTGTCAATCGACATAGATTGATGTCAATAAACAAATATTGATGTCGATACATAAATATCATTGTTGATCCATAGAGATCGATGTCAGTCCATAGAAATTAATGTTGATCCATAGGAAATAACATTGATCTAGAATATCATATATATGTTCCCCTGTAAAACACATAAACACAATATTTTTTTATAGAAAAATAATTAATAATATAATCTTAAAAACAAAATATCTCATTAGATCTTACAATTAATGGGTCAAACAAACAATATGTAGATTCTCAAATGCAAAATGAAGACCAAAAAAATCAATTAAAACCCCTATTAGCTATGTTCCTTTCGTGTTCTATTTTGCACATAGAGATCATGGTCGATTTTGGTAATTGACATTGATCTAGAAAATTGGCATCAATTGCTGCCACCTATGACTAAAAATTGACATTGATCCCTGTAACTTATGTCTTTTTTAAAATAGAAAGATGTGAAAAATAAAGTTAAAACTTGAGTTTTAAATATTTTTATCCATCCATTAGCAAAACTAAATGTATCATATCATTCTCCTTGCTTATATGGGATGTTTTATCCCATTGTACATGCCAACATGTGGATAAGGATTTTAATAGAGGGGAGGTTAGTATAGTGTTAGTCCCATAAAACAAATAAAATAAACACACTAAAATACTAACATCTCTAGCCTAGACACTACGCAGAGCTTAGGTAACAATCAAACATATGAAAACATAACAAAAACATCAAATAATACACTCTTTTACCTTCCTTAGAGATCTAAATGGATTTTTGAATAGATTTCTCAGCTTGTGCATCAAGAAATATTCATCAATGGAGTTTTTTTGGCTTCACCTTTCCTTGGCACCTTGGCTTTGATTACTTTGCTTAAGATTTGAGAATGGAAACATTACTTGTATGAGTCTTATAAATTAAATATTTCACAATAACTATATAATATCTAAGCTTAGAAATAAAGGGGTGTGACATTATATTTATAGTATCAAGAATTAACTCTCACCTAAGGTGAGTTAAGGTTGAGTTTAAACATGGAATGGGTTAAAAATAACCCTAGGTGAGTTGAGACTAACTTCATATGAGTTAATAGTTATCATGTAATTATGATTTTCAATTACAAGGCATGGCTCTCAAATTAGATAAATTTGAGATAATTTCAAAGATATTGACAACTCATGAAGGAAATGATGAAAAGGATTGATATGTGATTTTTGAAATTTCTATTTTTAAATATTCATTAATTAAAAATGGATAATTCAAATAAGTATTTAATATTATTTAATTATATAATTGATTTAAATTGGCATTTTATCTCTCTCAAGATTTGATCAAGTGCCCTGCTTAATGGGTCCATAGGCCAAATTGATAGTTGTTATGTCGCAAGGTGATTAGAGATGAATCTATGAGAGGTTATTATTTCATATAGGCTATTATCCCAAATAAGGATTCCTCAACATAATTTTGAGCAATGATGAATATGTACAAAAAAATTTGGTGGCATTCAGTAATTCTTAGGCTTAATTTATAATGGTTGGTAGGAATCAATCTGAAGTCTGATCTAAACCCAGTTGTGGCCAAATTTGGATGTCTACAACAAGTTTATTAAGAGTACCTATAGTACCCTATATGTAAGGAACAACTGAAAGATGGTTATTTATTGAAATTGGAATAATTTTTTTTATTCTTTAAAACATCATGCCCACTAAAAGGAGTAAGGTTTATAACACTAAGTACATAGCCTATAGTCACCTGTAATACCCTGTACACAAGGATCAATTGCAAAGATAGTCTAAAAGTATCATAAAAAATCTATAGACCTTGCATATACAATGGAATAAACTCTTTGATCTAGATACTTTATATATTATGGTAAATGAAAGGACTAATATTTAAAGTTATTAATAAATTCAATAGCCCTAATGAGCACTTATAGTCCTTACAAACTAGTAGGTGAGCTAAAGGTGCATATAATAAATAAAAGGCTAGAGTAGTGTTTGTAAATACTTTGAAACTATTTTGGGATCTTCAATAAAGTTTAAGGACCAAGTTAATATGGTATGTATAAGGAGATATCTAGAATACAAAAGACATAATGCTCAAATAGCCTCAAAAGGGCACCTACATATGGTTGTTATAACAGACTGGTGCCAAACCCTCACATAAGATACACAAGTATTTTAAGGGTTTTTTGAACCCAAAATAAAACTCCAAATTATTTAATATCATTAATAAATTTAGGATGTTAATGGTGAATTCCAAAAACACCTAATATAGTCAAGTAGCCCTAAAAGAGGCACCTATAAGCCTATTATACGAATAATTCATTTTTCAAGATAAAGAGAGGAATATAATATATGATAAAGGGTTTGAAACCAATTGGATACCCAACCAATTTTTAAGACTAGGAAAGGTTAGGAACATAAAATGAGTACGTTCAAAACTCATACATATAGTCAAGATGACTTAATCAAGCATCTACATGTTACATAAGGTAGGTTGGTCTTAAAGCTTAAGAATGAATAAGGATGTTTGAAAGGACTCTAAGGTATACCTAATATAAATAAATGGTTAATGAGGTCATGTTGAGATAAAAGGAAGAATGAAAAGATTTATTAAACTAGGTTTCACTTCTCTACACATAGTTAAGCACAAGTTATAGGTCTACTTGTTCTTTGAAGTTTTTTCTTGATTGAAGAAAGGTGAGGACTATAGAGGGGTCTACAAAGATGAAGGATATTTTTTGAGTGTTCTAATAGTTTTTTTATCACTTTAATATAAATACTTAGGTTTAATAAAAAGGTGATAAGGTGAAAAACCCAATCTAGACCTAATGTTAGGATACACACACAGGCTACAGTCAGTCTTGAGGGAGTTTGGTGTGTTGAGGATCATATAGGCATGTTCATACTTTGGAAATTTGTACAATAGGTTATCATGGGTTTAATAGGATGTTAATGTAAATTTCAAGCCCACACCAATAGTGTACATATTCATTATTTTGTCTTAGCCTTGGCCCAGTCCTTCGATAAGGGGCAGTACTGAGACTAAGTGGGTCCATTTGGTCTCAAAACATAAGAAAACCATTCCATACCTCATATATGGCCCTTTAGGTAGTAAAAAAACTTGAAAATGGTCTTTATACATTCCCATGTGGCAACACACCTTAGTTTCCACCTAAATTCCCTTGAGGGCTAGCAAGAAGGAGATAGGTCTTAAACCTCAAAACCCCTACCCAGTACACCACGAGCATACAAAAGAGTGATGAGAAATACCAAGGAATTTATAATAATGTAAGGGATTTTTTATATAGTATATGAATTATTCTCAGCAATAGAATGGATTTTTGAGACCCAAAACTCAGAGTAGACCTCTCTCAAATCTCAAGAACACTAAGCATGCCATTCAAGGAGCAACTTCAGATGCTCATACCATAGTTCACTCTTTGAATGGGGGGTATGATCCATTCGGTATAGTTTAAGGGGTTAGATAAGAAGGTTTTCCAAGTAGAAGGAGGTTAATTGATGATCTTTTCTTTATGAACAATCGTTAAGACCCCAAATAGGTTTTAAACCTCTCTTAAAACTTGATAGTGACCAGTCATGGGAAAAATACATCAAATACACATATAATGCCACATTTTTCTCCTTAAACCTCTTGTATGTATTAAGTAATCAAAATAGGTTCTTAAAATGTACTCTGATGTTGATGTTACTTGTACAGACTTCCACGAATACCCTAAGTTTACATGTTTTTGGTGTTTTCAAGTGTTCTAAGAAGGGAAGAGCTTCCCAATCATGGGATGAGGTCATTTTTTAGTTTTCCTAGCCATTAAAGTGAAAAACATTTCATAATATATTCTAGAGATGATCAAACTAGGCCCATTTTCAAAGGTAGTCTCAAACAAGTTCAAAATGAGACTAAGTGGTAAGGCCATTTATTGGTTTGCATACTTCAACTAATCACATGATTTTGTGATTTAACACATGTGATAGAATTATGAAGCAAGAAAATTGGGTCCTAAGCAAGGAGGCCTAATTGAGGTTTAATTCAAGAGAGAGAAAGGTATAAAATATAGTGTTCCACTCAGATTTAGAAGATTAAATTTGAAATAGAGATATAAGGCCATAATGGGTCATATAATATTCCATAATTTTATCAATATAATATTTAAAAATCCCTACACAAGGAGGATCACAAGTTTTTAGGGTTACAAGGAAACTAGGCCTAGTGAATGCTTAAGGAGAAAAATGAGTTCTTAGGAGTTGATCCAAAAATAAAAATGGTTTTTTTAAGATATAATAACATATTTAAAGACCATTTATGGAGTTTGGATGAGTTTAATAATATTCACTTGAGTTTTGGGCCACTTGGACAAAACTAAGTGTGGGAAATGAAGAGTTTCAAGACATCTATGCACACGAATGATAGAATGGTAGGTCAGAGGAGTTTATTAAGGCATGTAAGATGTCTAATTAGTTTCATAAGATAATTTCATGGCTAATTCATGATTTGAAAGTCCATTTTTCACTCATTTCATGCAAATAAGGGTAGTTTTCAAGAAATTAGTTAAGGTGTCAAGCCAATTTGTAACCCCCATGCCACTTAAAAGAGGATGGATCTGATTTAAGAGTGAGACACATCGCCTTGGAGGTTTATTTGGAATGTCTAATAAATCCCTTTATTATTTTAACTCTGATGGAAACTTATTAATCTTCTACTATTACGCCTCTCTCTCTCTCTCTCTCTCTCTCTCTCTCTCTCTCTATATATATATATATATATATATATATAAGTAGCCACTTTTGGCTAAGTTTATAGAATCCACACCTGGTATGGCAAAGCCCTATTAGTTTGAGTACTATATTTTCATTTGAATAAATATTTTAATCTAGTTTTAAGTTCATAAATTCTTTTATAAGTGTGTGAAGTAGTGCATAGATGAATGACAAGTGACAACCATCTACCCTTGTGTTGACCTTACTCTTTCATGTTTTATGCAAGTAGTTCGCTCTCTGAAAGGTCACATGAAGTGTAGTTAGTGTCTTTGTATATATTTAATGTCTTTATCTATATATAAGGCTAAAATAAATAATTATTTTATACAATTATTCATCTTGTTCATCCTCCTTGAAGAAGTGCATTGCATATCACCTTCATGTTTAAAATACTTATGTTAGAGAAATCTAAGATGTTGAAGTCAGTTTTATGAATCATCTTTCATAGTGAAAATAAATTCTAGTATATTATATATTAACTTGGTACATCACCTAATTAGGATAGGATTATTTCATGTTCTCTTTATATCTTTTTATCTCAACAAGCTAGTAGTATAGGTGATGATCTCAAATTAACATATCAAGGGAGATAACCCTTCAATCTAGAAGTTTACCCCTATTGTAGTCAACCCCAAGTCTAGGAGTAATTCCATGTTTCACTAAATTTATATAAGGATGGAAATACCTATCTAAGAGTTCAAAATTGAGTGACAACATTAACCTCTCATGGATTCATGTCTAGTCAAATTTTAACCTAGTAAATTGATAGATTGGCCTTTGAACCCATTAAGTGGGCAATTAAATAATTCATAAAATGTAAAAATGCTAAGCAAATACAATTAAATGTTTAAGTGAAATCTCCATGTGTAATTAGTGAATATTAATTTTATAAAAAGAAATTTTCAATAAAATTGAGGACATGATGATGTCATCATCCTCAAAGTCAAGGAATTGCAAATATCTCCTTTAAAGCCTTAAATTTAGAAATGGAGACCCATGATTAATAAATGGGATCTCTATCTCAAATATTAATTGCTTGTCCCCTCCTTAACTTAACCAGGGTTAAAATAAAGCTAACTATGCTTAAATATAATCTAATTACACCTGAGTTAGATTTAGTTGGAGAACCTATAAATAGAAGTGCCAAGGCCATTATTTTAAAAAGCTCTCAAGCCAAAGTTATAATGTTAAATTATTGAGAGACAAAAATTTATTGTGTAATGTTATAATGCAAAATAATTGATATATTTCTTCATCTTACCAAATCCAAGCCAAAAAAAGCCAAAGTGACAAGGATAAATGATGCAAGGAGCACCTTTGTTAAAGACACTTTGAGTAGATGACCCAACATATTCCTGCAAGGCCAATGTGAAACTCTTGCTCACAAGGAAGGTGAAAAATACCTTTTTTGTCATTTTTTGATTTTTACTTTTATTTTTATGTTGCTCCTTGAGTAGCTAGGCTTGAGGTGTTAAATTTATTTGTTTTTTTATTGATGTTTATCATACTAACATTTGGTTAACATCCCTCTTGGATTCCTATCTTGCATAATGACACGCGTAGTGGGACCATGTACCCCACATGAATAAAGAGATCATCTTTGGAACTCCTTAAATCTAATAAGCATTCATTTTAGACCTTGTTTTCTTACATTTTATCTAAACTTTTTATGTTTTGCCTTTAACTGTAGAACTAATAATTCGTTCCTATGAAACTGTAAACAAGGTAGGAAAAATAAAAACATTATTGAGTTAAATTGTAAAATATTCTAAAGAATAAAAATGTCTCTAATTGATCTTGGATCTGATAAACATTGAATTTTGGGTCTCAAGTTATGAATTCACCAAGGCAAACTATGAATTTACCCCATAAGAGTCATAATTTTTCCTTTGTTTTATGGTTAATTATGAAATTGTTTAGAAGTTGTGAAATCATTATTTACAGTGGTAAAATCATTGTTTATAGTGGAATTTTTTTTTTAAAATTTTAAAATCATTATTATAGGTTTTTAAATTACATTTTTGAGTTTTAAAATTATATTTCTCACTACAAAATCACTATTAAATATAAAAATTACACTTCTATATTTTTTGCAAATTTTTCTCACAATTACGAAATTGGTAAGTTGAAGTGCAAAATCATTGAGACAAATTGAAAAATTATTCGAGAATAGTGAAATTTCTCTCTTTAAGTCTATATTATACTATTATTTTTTGTGTTTTATATGTCTGATAATTTTTTAGTTCATAATCATTGTGTAACTGTGAAATTGTTCTAGAGAGCTAATTTTTGTGTCTTATTTAGCTAACTTGCAAGATTTTCACCTTGGCTTAGGCACAAATTAATCCACTAACCTTGTTTTTAGAGAATTGATCCAAGAAAAAGTAATTTTAATTGTTTTAAAATTAATGTTTTCTTTGAAAAATCAAAATTCACAACAAAGTTTAAAATTCATCCACATTTGGTTAAGATGCTTAAAAATCACTTAGCAAATTTATCTTTTAGCATTTCAAAGTTTTTTACATGTGCAAGCATGGCCAAGGGACCCATAAAATTTCAATCACATTTGAGTTGGTTCTATTAAAAAGAGCATACACTTTATTTATAGCTCTTAAGAGCTTTTTCACTTTTTTGGTTCTTTGTGTATTAGCTAGTTTTGAATTTTATAGATTAAATTATTTATATGTGGCAAACTAAAAACTTTGTGTGTATGCTCTCCCCCATCCCATTTAAGGAACTCAGGTGACCAAATTTCATAGTTTATCACCTTGTTTGTTTTATTTTATTAGAAAGAATGTCATATATGCCCTCCCCAAGCTCCAATTGACTTGGTTAACCCAAAAACAACCTCTAAAGTCTTTCTAATTTTCATTTATTTATTTTCATTTGGCTTATGGGTAGGAGTTCGTCACCTCCTAAAAAGTTATTTAAGGGTATGTTGACCTAGGGTTTCATCTCCTAACACCGTATCAATGTTGCTCCATGGTAGGGAATATAAATTAGGGCATGTGATATTGGGATTGTTAGGTGGATGAGTAGCTAGCCTCTTTGATCTTAATGAAAAGCTAGGTCAATTTGCATTAAACATAAAAATTCACTAATAAGTACATGAATTAAGTCATTGTGAAAAATAATAGACCTTTGCATAGTAATTTAGTGAGTTTAAACCTAATTGATGTGATTGTGCCCTTGTGTTATCTACACTTAGGACCATTTAGTGTGTTTCAAAACTTATATATTTTTATTCAACCCTACTTGCCACAAAATATTTTTCCAAATGTTGAGTGATCCTCACTCTAAGTTCATTCCATGTTCCAATGATTGAGAGATAGATGGGACTTAAAAACTCTACCTATACCTTTTCTTTAATTTTTGGATTTACACTTAATTATTTTTTAGCATTGGTATATCGATGGAAACTTTGGTAGAAACTATGCATGCCCTTATCAGTTTTAGGGATAGGACAAGCCATTAGTGTTATTTTTATTTTCTTTTATTTTAATGTGTGTTTTGAGACTAAAATTATTTGTGTAATCATAAAAATAGAAATGAGTCATAACCATCACATGTTTTCACCCCACTTTTACCTAAGAGGGAATACTTTGCCCATTTTTTTTTCACACTTTTTCCTTAGAGTTTTATCCCAAAACCATGTGTGTATCACATGTTTAAACTAGGTGTTATTACACTACTTATTTCATTCCAAATATTTGCTTTAGATTTTTAAGTCTGA
Organism: Torreya grandis; assembly: GCA_037957365.1. Lineage (NCBI taxonomy): Eukaryota > Viridiplantae > Streptophyta > Pinopsida > Cupressales > Taxaceae > Torreya > Torreya grandis. Next base: position 585,888 of record JARHVA010003741.1, on the reverse strand, counting down.
AAACATTTTCATACCATTTGATTGAAGGATCATTGTTACACTACTTATGTCATTTCAAAAACTTTTCCTTGTTTCAAATCAAGTTCAAATCAGGTGTACCTTTTGGTCTAAACATGGTGTAATTATGTTATCCATTTGGGTTTAGCATGTTCTCCATTTGAAAAAATCAAGTCTTTTTAACCAAGTTCAAAATTCATCTTGAAAATTTTAGATCCAAAATTAATTGGTCTACACCTAGGTCTTCCCTAATTTTGGCTTGGGTGTTTACCTCTTACCATTAGATTGTGTAACTTGGACTGATTCCTTGATCAATTTAAAGACCCTTTACCTATATCTAGGAAGTGTTTTATTTTCATGTGCCTCGAGTCAATTTTTTTCCTTAAACTAAGTTTGAAACTCACTTTTTAAGTATAACTCTAAGCATGGTTGGTTTACATTGGAACCTTGTTTATCACTTGAGCTTGACTGCTTTACTTATCACTCTTATTTTGATTAATTAATATTGACTTTCCAAACTAGTTTTGTGTGTGTGCCTAGAGTGAATGATTTATACCAAGGTAAAGTTTGTTTTAAAATCCATGTGTTGAGATTGAGTTAAATGTTTCAAACTAGTTGCCTTAGAGTTAGATTAACGTCTAGCTTTGTACCTTTTAACCAAATACCTATCATTTCCTTAAAGTTTTCAAATCTATTTCATGCCTTTTTAAGTCTAGATTTGTGCCTATTGACCAGAGACCTAACACTTTTCATTTTCTTGTTAGACCTAGATTATATTTGTTTAAAACACTTTGCTAAGCCCATGATTCAAATTTACCTTTCATTTAACCATTTGAGTAAGGAACATTAGAGTATTGGAGATTTTTTATACCAAGTTTCTATTGATAGCTTTCAAGAAGAGTTTCATTTTAGGCCAATTTTAAACCATTTGTAGAAATAGATTGAGTTTTCAATCTAGACCAAGTTTCAAGACATTTTCAATCCTCAACTAATATTTTTAGACCATGTTTCAAGTGTTGTGTTAACTTTAGACCTTTTATTCATGATAAATTAGTTGTAAGTTTGTATATGCCTCACTAAACATGTAATGGGACCATGTACAATCCATATTATGAAAGATTAGTCACAAATGATCCCTTTATTCAAGACCCATATGGGGATGACATATTTTGTGAGATGGATCCATAGCCCCCTTACACTACTCAATATGTGGAACAAGGTCAAGATCCATTAGCATAATACCTAGTTATTACACCTCTTTATCTAAATCAAGACAAAGAATAGACAACTCAAAATCTTGATAATGAGGCATTTATTATCAAACAAGTCTAAAAATATCCCTACTATATTACCAAGCCAATAATTTATGACCTGTACTTATTCAATCATCACTTTCTTGAGAATAGAATGAGATTTTAGTTAGGTTTGTAGAGGTAGGAGCCAATTTTCTCAAAGACTTTCTCCATGAAAGGTTGACTAGTCTAGTTAGAGTTTTAGTAATGTACCTCAAATCAAACCCATCGAGAAGGACTCTACTAGTTGCCATCAGGCACTTGTGCAAATGCCAAGTCAAGATCCTAATGTTCTTAAAAAGGGAAATGATCCCATGGAAAACCAATTCACATAAATGTAGAAAGCATATCAGACTTATCTTAATCTATCACATAGTTTCATTGTTATGGCCATATCAAATACCCCACTTATAGAGTTGGGTCCCTCAATAAGAGTTTTATTTGATTCATTGGGTCATACTAATCTAATTATGGACCCCTTTTCCCAAAGTAATATGTTAGGTGACATGTTCAATATCCTAATCACTAAGGAAATAATTATGTCTTCTACTCAAGACCATGTGCCAAATATAGTGGATAATACACAAGTGCATCCAAATATAAACCAAGGTGGGTTAAATGCACCACAAAATAATTTAAATCAATAAGTGACTTTTGCCAATATTTTGAGTGGTTCACCACAATAGGGGGAAGGAATGTTGAGTTCCTAACCATAGCAATTTATTCCCACTCCTCAACTAGATACTTCTACAAGCACACAACACCAAGGGATAAGTGACCAAGCACTACCCATTGTCTTTACCCCAAAAAGTGGTGAATGTTACCCTACTTCAATATCTGAGGCTAATATTATATGACCATATACACAAACCAACATGCCACCACAACACATGGTGGGTTTATTGTATACATTGTGTAATCAACAACACATTTTTATTGGTCAACAATAAATACCAAACATCCAAAAAGAATCCAACTCACAATAGGTGTTTATTAAAAAAATAGGTGCCACTATAATGCAAATACCTATTAGTAAATAATTTCCTTTAGCCCAATATGTGCCACATATTCAAATCCATGGCTTTTGTCAATAGTAGGTACCATTTATGCAACCAAGTTTGACTAATTGGTAGCAATTTCCTACTCAAAATTAGAAAGTACAATAACTTCCACAAGGCCATATACTTCCATAACAGCATCAATTCCCTCTGACTCAAAGCCATATTCTGAATCTGATCTATAATATTTTTGAATAATACACATTGTATTAGTAGCCTAATCCCAATATATGGATGTGTATTCTTGGTCAATCGGTCCATCAAACCAACATTACATAATACCCTATTCCCCCATTATTACCCGAATCAAGGTAACCCACCTTTAATCACCCAACCATAACCACAACCACTTTTTCAATCAAGTTTATTGTCCTAAGAATTGTAATAGATTAAGGATGCAATTATATCCATTTATATGGGAAAATAGACAAAGAATTCAAATTTGATGACATGTGCTCATATCCATTTAACATGGAGTATCTCCAAATACCATTTCCTTCAGGTTATGAGCCATCAAAATTTGAAAAATACAAGGATAACATAGACCCTAGGGAGCATTTAAAAGAGCTTTTTGTTGCCTTCTAGCAAGTGGCCTATAATGGCATTTGCATGCTTCTTCTTTTTCCTTAAATTCCAACTGTGAAAGCCTTGGAGTGGCTTATTAAGTTTTTAAATAATTTTGTATGTAACTTTGATGATTTTTCAAAGAATTTTGTACAAAATTTCTCCTACAATCTCAAGCATGAGATTTCATTAATTGATTTGAGTTAGGCCAAGCAAAAATTTGGGGAGAACTTTGCAAGCTACTTACAATGATGGAGAGTGCTTGGTAGTCACTTCACCCATAATTTACTATATAAAAAATTGGAAGTTCTAATTACGTAAACTTTTCACAACAAAATTTCTTATCACTTGCAGATTCAATACACTCAAACATTCAAGGAGATCATTGAAAAACCCCTCATTAATAAAGGGATTATTAATTTATCTTCTTCAAACCAAAAAAATATCCAAAACCAAAATTTAATCCTAAGTCAGAACCCTAGCCCAATCCAAATACAAGCATTTGCACCCACTCAAGCTAATAACTATGAAAAAACTTAAGTCATACAACTGAAACAACAATGTTTTTGATAATGGAATCACTAAGCGGCATCATGTTAAAACACTACAAACATAATTTTCTTAGCCTATCCCATAAATGTAGCTTACTCCATAAATACAAACTATCTATCAAATATAGTCTATGACACAACCTAGGCCACCTCCTCAAATGCTATAGCCACCACCTTTACAAACCCCTCCTCCAATAAGAAGACCCAATGCTAGAGTATTTAGTGACATTGGTGATTCTATTGAAGTAGTGTTTTGTAAATTATCCATGACTATTATGATTAGTTGGATGATTCTGAAACACTTTCCTGAAGGTGTACCTTATTTAGATTGATATAAATAGCATGAGTTTTATGAATACCATCATGTTGATTGACATTATATACATTGTTATATGTAACTAAAGCACCTCATTGAGAATATGTTGGAAAATTGAGAGATCCAATTGGATAATAGTGTCTACTTCCAATTTAAACCTGAGTTTCTACTAAACACAACATAACAATACCAATAAATAATAATAATAATAATAACAAAGACCACATCAACAAAAAAAATAACAATATCAACCATAAAATGGATAGATTTTAAGGCCAATTTGACCCCAATAATAAATAGACCTATCATGTAGTTGCACACAATTATAATAAAGTTTAAGGTCATCTTTTGGGTGTTAAGAACTTGTATGCCATAACTCACACAATAATAATCCAAACTACATATATTGAACTAAAATAATTATTATAACACAGCATTCCTTTTATGGAAGGAATAACTCTAAATCACTTGCCACTTTGAGGGGGACCTTAAAGAGAAATTCTCAATTACAAATGACTTTTTGGATGCATTACAATGGCCTTTGTCCATTTATTTATACTATCCTATTCTACCCAACTCATTATTATGCATGTGCTATTAAACTACTTATTCACTATTCTACTAGTTATACTACTAATCTATCCCTTCTTAGGTATATTATATTACATCCCTCTTAAATATTTTTCACTCTTAAAACATGATAATAAATAGGAGGAGGACCGAATGAAGGCCAAATAGTACATATGAAAATAAGTTGAATACTAGATAGAGGCACATCCATGTGTCCTTTCTTGATTTTACTTCTTTTACCTATGCTCGGATATGAACATGTACATCAATAGGGGTCAACATGAGGACTATAACTAAAGGTTGAATTTTAATTTGAACCATGATGATAATATCCTCAAAGAAAGAGTAAGGGTGCTTAAAATAGTTCATCTGATAAGCCAATAGAGGATACATGCTATCCCCCTTAGAATTTTTATATGATATATTTAAATCTTTAATTCTTTACTTAGGCTCTATGGTTGATATCTTAGGCATGTCAAGTGCCTAATTGGGTTTATTTATAGTTTGCTCAGGTACTTCTAGTGCTTATTCAACCTTATTAGAGGTGTTTGAAATGCATATAGGTCTTGTTTGGGCTCATTCAGTGTCTAGATATGATAGTGTCAAATGATGAGAACTTATATGAGCATAGTTAAGCCCTATGATTCTATCAGAGATTGAGGTTGAAAAATTATAACCTCTACTTAAATATCATCCTGAATTCCATTGATGAAGCATCTTTGATAAAAATCATCAGATAGGTCATCAAGTGGATTGACAAGTTTGTTAAACTCTATCTAATACTCTCTGATTGTGCCAATTTTATGAAGTTGTATCAATGCTCAAGATAAAATATGAATACCCATGATTATGATTGATTGGATGTCAGCTTCAACTGAAAATGCATCCTTACACAAAGACTTATATAGATTTCTTTTTTGTTTTTTTACAAAGAATCAGCTACTAAAACTATTATAACTTTCACAATAATAAACTAAATTCAAAAATTCTAAATGTTCTAAAAATATATAAAAAAGGTGAATAAACCCCATAAATGTTTTAATATGATTTGGTACCATTTAATATTAGTTTTAATAATAATAGTTATGATTTTGAGGGCAAAAAATGAAAATCAAGATGTAATAAAGCTCTAAAATGTGCCTATTGAAGACCTCCAAGATGCAATAAAGCTCCAAAATATAAAGATCATGAAAATGTCCCTAGAAATCACTCTAATACCAGATATTAAGAACCTGCATGCCATAACTCACACAATAATAATCCAAACTGCATATATTAAATTAAAATACTTATTACAAACACAACAATTGTTTTATGGAAGGAATAACTCTGAATCGCTTTCCACTTTGAGGGGGATACCTCCTTAAGAGTAATGCTCAATTATAAATGACTTCTTGGATGCATTATAATGGCCTTTATCCATTTATTTATACTATCCTAATATACCCAAATCCTTATTATTATGCATGCTGTATTAAACTACTTATTCACTATTCTACTAGTTATACTACTAATTTATCCCTTCCTAGGTATATTATAGTGGGTTGTCATATATCTACCATTACCATCTATCCTAGATTGAATACCAATAGATCAAAACCATTACCTAACAATTCCCATCATCAGCCTAATGTCGGTAATCCTTCTTGTAACCACATTGAATCATAATAGCAACTAAGGATTACCATCTCAATTTTGTATGTTGGTAACCCTTCATTGACTAGCAACCATAATGAAGCACACCAACAATCAAGAATTACCCTCTCTGGCCCATCTCCATTGTATTCTAGTTATGATGCTCCTTTACCCAATTTGAATTATGAAATCATAACTCGATAGTCTAAAATCACCATCTCATGGCCTTAACCCCCTACTAATGAGCCAATCCACCCCATTATATTATCTACAGTAAGCCAATTACCACTGTTAAGGAAAAAATGTATGATATTATGGAACAACTCCAAAATACACCCACATAAATCTTTATTCTATATTAGTTGATTACATATACCATCCACAAGAATATCCTTATTAAACTCCTAGGCTAGTTATAAGTGCCCAATCATATTACACCATACAAACTTCAAGCTTGAGTTAGAAACCTAGCCCCAATCCAGTAATTAACCTTTTACCAAATTGATATGTCATCCCTTGGCCCTCTCCATAATAAACCATTGTACATTGAAGTTGTTATAATGTGGCACAAATTTAAACATGTCCTCATAGACAATGGATCAGGCCTAAATATTGTGTTTCTAAAGTTAATCAAGCATCTATGATATACAGTAGATTACCTTCAAATAGAGACTATTACTATCAAGGCCTATGACAATGAAAAGTGGGAATCATATGGAACCACTATTTTGCTAGTTATCATTGGGCCTTTGACCCATGACACACTTTTCCATGTACTAGACCTGGATTTATCATACAATTTGCTTTTGGGTAGACCATGGATACACAAAATTTGTGTAATACCTTCAACCCTACACCAATGTGTCAAGTTTCATCACTCTAGGATAGAGGTAACTATCCATGGAGATTTACATCCATATAAATATTGTAAGCATTTGTAGGCTGAATATGAAAGATACAATTACCATTTTGGTCTAAAATACAAGGATATACTTCTTTAATTACCAAAGACTAATTGCATAGACCCAAATATCCTTGCCTTGACCTCACATACACCTCCTATTTAAATTTCAAATCATTTTACCATTTTAGATAATGGCCTAGGAGAGTATTTTACCCATGATACCTTATATATACCCAAGCTTCTACAAAACCCCAAGTCTTATCGAATGACAAAATTTAGGCTAGTATGCATTGAATGGAAACAAAATGGAAAAGGAAATCTTCATAGCCTAGTGTTTATTATTTTCACACCATCTACTAGCCAATAACATAACCCACTTTCTAATGATGATTCTTTGTTATGCAATGAAAATTTCACCAATTGATACCAAAGTGTAAAGGACCCCATCCCTAATAGGATTATGGATAACCAAGCTTATCAAATTAGAGGCCTAGGGGCAAATTAGAAAGGTACTATTGAGCCTATTTCTATGACAAAATACAAGGGAACTCATGGTATTGTATTTAAACCATATGGGAGTGACCCCACATTTCTTATTCATGTTCCTACTATTAGAGGTACAATTATTGAGAGGGGTGAATTAGTGATGCTAAATAATCTAAACTTCAATTACAATCCTTTTAAACCCATAACCAAATAACATTATCATTCATGAGGCATACACATCATTTATAGAAATGAACAAGAAAGATAAGAAATATCACACACATAACATAAAATCTATGTGGGAATCCCTCTTGGGGAATAAAACCCATTAGAAACTACAAAATATACTATAGTCCTATAATAAAAAAATCCAAATTTAGACCAAGACCAACTGATCAAGGAACTCCCATCCCTTAATTTAGTGAGACATCCATCCGACAAGGAGGAACCAACCCCCTAGGCAACCAAGCACCCACTCAGCTACCTTAATCTGATTTCCACCTCTAATCTAATGTCTTCTACACCTAATGATGGACTTATTTTTCTTGCACTCTTTTTCACCCTTCTATCTCTCTCAAACAACCTCTAGGGCTTACTCACTCAATTAGCCTCTCCTAGGCTTATTAGGTCTAATGACCTATGTGTTCATCTTTATCAACTTGATTAACTAAACATGTATGATATTTGTCACACTTTTATGGTCCTCAGTGACTTATAACTTATCTTCCAAACGTTCTCTCCTTCACTCAATTCCACACTTTCTCAACTCTACTCTCTCTTTCAACTCATCACACACACTCAAACTTTCTCATATAAGCAATGAATCCAAACACTCCTTTTGGATCATACTAGGATTCTTCACTCATCCTCAATATACTTTATACTTTAGATCATCCATTTAGCACACACCCTCTAATCTCTTCCCTTCATCTCTATAATCTTCTCTCTCAACACATCCACATACAAGTTTAGAAAGTATTACCTTGGTCTTCACTCTTTATAGAGTCTTCATGAATATCAACGTCTAGGTCAGCCCTAATCCTTACCTTAACCCTTAATACATCTACATGATAACACATAGCTCAATACCATCCTCATAGGTTGGCCATAGCATCTATGGGTCATACTTAAGTAGCTACACCTTTCAATTAGGCCTTAATAGCCCTTATAGGTCTCATAGAGACCTATTACCCTTTTTAGCACTTCATCAATCAAAAAAAACACACAATATCTCTTTAAAATACATGATTCCACTTCATATGACCTATAAAACATCTTCAAATTATTTTTCCCACCAAAACACTCTTCTATTAGAGCACACATTTCTTAAACACAATTTTGTACATACAACCACTATGAATGAACATATAGTCAAATTTTAGTATCCATAAATTTTACTATTCAAACATTCAAACCATCTATTTATATTCCCTAGATGTGCCTTTAAGTCCTTTATAACTTTTATTTTTATTTCATCAATAAATTCATCTTGGATCAAAAGATATAGCTCAAAAATTTTAGACTAGTTTTCCCTCGTTAATTTGAATATTCAAATTCCAACGGTCATTGAGCAAATGTTAAACATCAAAAACTTTGAACTCATCTTGTTCTCTCTAGAAACTTTGAACAAATATGCACCATTAATTTCCTTAGGAGTATCCTAATATTTACCTTACGATGTTCACTATTGATCTTCGATCTGAGCTCCCATGATTATGCCACTTGGTAATTATGCATGCCTTTTGAGCACATTGACTCATTAACTCCAATGAACTTCTACCACTTGGTATCCCTACATATAATCTTTACTATTTGACTTAATACAAATTATTAGATCATAATTTTCATGATCATGTGCTCACCATTTATCTTTATTTGTACTAACACTCATGTGCCATAGATCTTATATCAACTTAACAAGATTGAGACACTTATCACTAGCACATGCAATCTCAAGAACCTTTGAAAATTTGACTTCATGCACATCATTGATCTCTATCTAAGAAGATCATGTGATCCATTTGATCCTTATCTAATCAAATAAAATTCTCATGATTATATCTTTTATCTAATTCAATACTCACCATTATATCTTTGATCCAATTCAACGCTCACCATAGATCTTTGATATCATAAATTTGGATATGTATGGGTACTTAGTAAATTATATCTGACAAGACAAATTTACACCTTAATAAATTTTACTACACTCCTTGTCTAGACCTGAAATTTGAACCATATGATCTTCTCACATAGTGTAATCATCCATGTATCAAACTAATCTTGAAACCTTCACACGTGTGAAATATGACATTATCAAAATACTTACTCACCTCATCTATCAAGATGACTATTTGAGCTTAGACACTCATATGACTACTCTAATGAATTTTGTTCACTTTCATAAGCATTCCAATCACTCATAACACCCAATAGAGTCTCTAAAACATGTTAATATCATCTATATCATCCACCATCTACCTATCCAAGTCAAACATTGAAGAACCATGTAGGAGCACTAAAGCTCATTGAAGCACATTTTGTCATTATCATCCTAACACACATGACACCTCATCAACATCCTTAGTTACCTTGGATACATAATTGACAAACCTCCAATAATATCCCCCTTTGTCACTAATGTCAAACACCAATACAAATCTTATGCTCAAACTCTGTCTCTTTCTTCAAGCACTTTCTCTTGCTTTGACACAATGAAAAAGTGGTATCAACTCCTAATCCTATAGACCTAAAAAGACTTAAAGGACCAATAATAGTAAAGGACCACCTCTGAGAGATGATATATATTCCCCCTAACTTTGTGCATATCTCTTCTTACCTTAATCTTCTCAAACATGCTCCATGACTCACTCTTATTTGATCATTCATAGCTTCTATGAAGATAAAACATACATGAACATCTAAAACTGCATGAACTTACCTTGAAAACATTAAGAGGGACTCCCCCTAAATCACCTGAGCTTAGGAATCCTTTTGAACATCTTTAGATTATTTCTAACAATGATTAATCAATATAATTGCCTTCATACCTTCACTCTCAAATTCTACTACATAGTCCTCTGATCCTAGGACCTGACTATTTACAAATCTCCCCCTTTGTTTATGTATGAGGATTCAATATGTTATCAAATCACCTAACTTGGTTTGATAAAGACATCATATTAACATGCTTGATTTCACATCTGTAGAAGACTTATTTATTTCTCTATCATGACTAAAACATCTCCAATATGTTCCCCCTCACATCATGCACAACTCTTCAAGCCTTTCAAAGTATCTAAGTTAGCTCCCCCTAACTCCATGGCATACTTGACATATATAAAACTTTGATGACTTCTATATGATATCAAAAATGTGAGAATGGATTCTCCTCATACTCTATATCAACCTTGTCTTTAATCTTTCAACATTTAATCAATCAATTTAAGCAATTTACAAGTTATTACCTTTAGGACCAAAAACCTTGAACACACATTGAGAACATTTGAACAAGATCAACAAATTTTTCTATGCTATAGAATATCTTGACAACTCACCATCCTTAATTAGATAATTGGAAACCTTCATTCTCTACCTATAGACCTTTAGAACCAACATTTTCATTTTTTACCATTTGACCAACTAGACCATCATTTAGATTTGATCAAAACTTTGACTTTAGGATCAGTGTTTTTGAAAATATCTTATCATGTCCTTCCATAGAAAAATAACACATCTTATTATGACCTTTCTTGTCCTAAAACATCAACCAAAGCTCAACTATCATCCACCAAGCTTCTTCTTGCTTGTCAAGTGTCTCCTTAAAGCCTAGATAGAGACACCCTAACCCATAATGTCCTAGAATAATGTGAAATTAGGAGTTTCCAACAACTCATATTCCTTATCCTCCTTAGTCATCTAAAATTTATATTTCTTCTTTTTCTTATGCTTAAGAGGAACACCTTGCTCATCTAATACAACATTCTCCTTCCCTTTTAATCTTGAATTGACAATACATGGAGACAACAAATATTCATGACATACCTCATCACTGGACATTGACAACTGATGTTCTTCACATGAAACTTGTTAAATAATAGAAAGATGTTTAATTAGATCTATGCACACCTCAGAACTAGCCTCAACTAGAATCTTGGTCTTCTCCTTGAGCTTGTCCTCTTTATTCAAAACATAAATAGACAATGAAATATCTTGGTATTATTCAACCTTTGTAATATTCTCCACCACAACAAATATACCACTTCAATATGGAGAATCATCATGACTCACACTTTCCACTTTTGGTTTCCATGAGTTAACTATCCTTCTTCCTTACACTCTAGGAGTTTGATTAAACTTGTTTTTACCTAAAAACCTTTTCTTGTAGTACCTAGAAATGTGACCAATCTTCTCACAGTTATAACAAAGCACGCTTTTTGAAGGAAACTCAACTTGCCTTACTTTATTTGGACAACATTTTTCAAATTTCCCACATCATGATAGTTAAAGTATTCAACCTTGCTTACACCACTTGACTGATAATTCCACTCACTCTTAGCAAGTGTTATACACTTTGTATCCCTATGACCAAATTGATTACAAGTGTAACAATAACCATTGAACATGGAAAACCTCATGGAATTTGGTTGTTTGATCTAATTTATCTTCATTCTATTAGTAACTTCATTCCATGACTGATTATTGACCCTCAAGGTCTGATTATCTTTGTTCACATTAGTCTTTACCTTGTCTTGAGTTATATTCTTTTGTTCTTATTTGTAACCCAATATAGTTTTATCACTCACATGCTTTTGACTATTCATAATGTTGTATATATCACTTAAACTCTTTTAAAACATCATAAATGACTTCATCTTACTAGATGTCTTTTCTAACTCAGCTTTCAATGACTCATTTTCAATCACATACATTAAATACTCATCTTCTTTAGATTTCAAGCTTGTAGCTAGGATTTCTAATTAACAACTAGGATGCTTGACTATATCTTCATGATCCTTGGTGTCTTCATTCATTCTTTCCTCAAACACACTAAATTTCTCTTCATATTTCTTGATTTGAGACTTCATCTTCTTGTTAATCTTCTTCTTAATCTTCAGTTCTTCAAGGGCATTCCTCAATTTCGTCTCATAGTCCTCATTATATTCTTTATTATATGTATCACTCCAAGTAGACTCTTTTTTATATGAGTAATTTCTTCTTCAGCCATGTATAGGACTTCATATTTAATATCAAACTTAGAATCAACGTCTTCACTCTCATCTAATGATCTTCAATTTGTATTGGTGTAGAGACTCTTCTTGTTCCTGAATGACTTCTTGGTGTCATAATTTTTGAATCCTTTCTTCCTCTTATCAAACTTGAATGTCTTCTTTCCTTCATCTTGGCTTTCACCATGATCTTCATCATCATTATTCTTATGCTTATAAGGTCACTTGTTAGCAAAGTGTCCTACTTCTCCACAATTAAAAAATGTAAAGGGTAGTTTGCCCTTATACTTCCTTGAGCTTGTTTTCAATTTACTTGTAATAAAATCTATTAGTTCATCATCATATATCTCATTATACTTGACTTCCTTATCTGCATTTATTTTCTTATTTGGCTTTATTTATGTCTTTAATATTGCTTCCTCCTTTGGTAGTTTGTCATCATTGACTCTAATCTCGTAGGTAGTAAGGATGTCATGCAATTCATCCATCTTTATCTGATTAAGATCATGACTTTTTTCTATAGCAGACACTTTAAAATTAAACTTGAGGGAGAGATATATTAATACCTTTTGTATTTCAGTAGCTTCTTTCCAAGACCTATGATAATGTTCACAATCTCATCAACTCTCTACAAAAAGGATGCCATAGAATCTTCTTCCTTTATCTTGAGACTCTCAAATTATCTTTAGTGAGTCTATAACTTAGCCAACTTGAACTTTGAATCCCTTTCATAAATGTTTTTTAATTTGTCCCATAGTCTCTAAAAGACCACAGGTGATGGCATTCACTACCTTATAATTATTCTCACATAGATTCTTATTAGCTACACTAGTTTTAGGGGTTAGGGGGGTTGAATATCTATAAACAATAGATTGCCAAATGTTAAACCCTATTGACATCATGTAGGTATTCATCTTTACACTCCAAAAAACATAATTTGATCCATTGAACATTAATGATTTCTTTGTAGAGAAACCCTATATCTGTTGACTTGTCATATTTTACCTTGGATCACCTTTAAGTGGTTAAAATTGTAACGAAGGTCTATCTTTGATGCTAATTGTTAAAGGTACAGTCACTGGGGGGAAGTGAATCAGTGATGCTAGATAATCTAAACTTTAATTCTAATCCTTTCAAACCTTTAACCAAATAACATTATCATTCATGAGGCATATACATCATTTATAATAATGAATAAGAAAGATAAGTAATATCACACACATAACACAAGATCTACATGAGAAACCCTTTTAGAGAATAAAACTGACTAGAACCTATAAAATGGAATATAGTCCTATAATAACAAGATCCTAATTTAGACCAACACTACTTGATCAAGGAACACCTATCCCATAAAGAGGAGCTAACCCCCTAAGCATCTAAGCACCCACTCAACTACCTTGATCTGATATCCATCTCTAATCTATTGTCTTCTACACCTAATGATGGACTTTTTTTGCTTGCACTCTTCTTCACCCTTCTATCTCTCTCAAACAGCCTTTAGGGCTTACTCTCTAAATCAACCTCTTCTAAGCTTATTAGGTATAATGACCTATGTGTTCATCTTTATCAACTTGATCAAATAAACATGTCTAATCTTTTTCGCACTTTGATGGTCCTCATTGACATGTACCTTCTCTTCCAAATGTTCTCTCCTTTGCTAAATTCCACACATGCTCAACTCTACTCTCTCTTTCAACTCATCATGCACTCTCAAACTTGTTCATACAATAAATGAATCCAAACACTCATTTTGGATCATATTAGGATTATTTTCTCATCCTCAATCTAATATGTACTTTATTTCATCCTCTGATCAGACTCCCTTTGATCTCTTTCCTTCATCTCTATAATCTGCTCTCTCAACACATCCACATACAAGTCTAGAAACCATTGCCTTGGTCTCCACTCTTTATAGAGTCTTCATGAATATCAACATCTAGGTCAGCCATAATACTTAACTTAACCCTTAGTACAACTAAAATTCTAACACATAGCTCAATACCATCCTCACATGTCGTCCATAGCATCTATGGGTCATACTTAAGTAGTTATGCCTTTCAATTAGGCCTTAGTAGCCCTTATAGTCTCATGGAGACCTATTACCCTTTTTAGCACTTCTTCAATAAAAAAACAAATAAGATCTCTTTAAAATACATGGGCCCACTCTATATGACCTCTAAGACATCTTCAAATTATTGATCCTACCAAAACACTCTTTTACTAAAGCACAAATTGCTTAAACACAATTATGTACATACAACCACCATAAATAAACATACAGTCAAGTTTGAAGCTAAATAAATTTAACTATACAAATATTCAGACCTTATATATAGATTTTATGGATGCATCTTGAAGTCTTTATAAATTTTATTTTTACTACATCAATAAATTTGTCCTGGATCAAAAGATATAGCTCAAAAACTATATATTGGTTTTCCCTCATTAATTTGAATATTCAAATTCTAATGTTCACTGAGCAAATGTTAAACATCAAACACTTTGACCTCATCTTGTGCTCCCTAGATACTTTGAACAAATACACACCATTTATCTCCTTTTGAGTAGCCTAGTCTTTAACTTGTGATTCTCACCATTGATCTTCAATTTGAGCTTTCATAATTATGCCACTTGGTAGCTCCACATGCCTTATAAACACATTGACTAATTAACTCCAATGAACTTTCACCACTTGGAATCCCCATGTGTAATCTTAACTATTTAAATCAATACACTTTGCTAGATTGTAATCTACACAATCATGTGCTCATTATTGATCTTTATTTGTAAAACACTTATGTTCCATTTATCTTCTATCAACTTAATGAGATTGAGACACTTTTTACTAGCGCATGCAATCTTAGGAACCTTTGACAATTTGAATTCATGCATGTCATTGATCTCTATCCAACAAGATTATGAAATTCATTTGATCTTTATTTAGTCAAGTAAAATGCTTGCCATTTTATCAAATTCAATGGTCACCATAAATATTCGATATCACAATTTTGGCTAAGTATGGGAACTTAGTAAATTATGGCTGAGAAGCCAATTTTTCACCATAATAACTTTTTATACACTCCATGTTTTGACCTAATATTTAAAACATATGATCTTATCACGTAGAGGAATCCATCCATGTATCAAACTACTCCTAAAACCTTCACATATGTGAAATATTATGTCATCAAACTTCTTACTCGGCCTTATCTATCAAGATGACTATTTGAGCTTAGACACTCATATAACTACTCTAATGAATTTCATTCACTTCCATAAGCACTCATAACATCCCATAAAGTCTTTGAAACATGTCCATATCATCAATATCATCTATAATCTACCTATCCAAGTCAAACATTGAAGAACCATGCAGGAACACTGAAGCTCATTAAAGCACACTTTGTCTTTGTCTTCCTAGCACACATGACACCTTGTCAACATCCTTGGTCACCTTGGATACATCATTGATAAACCTCTAAAATGTACACCAATGACTAGTGATGATGATGCCATCAATGAACTAGAGTCTGATCATAGCATATATGAGACCTCACTAGTACCAACTTATTGGACCCATATACCATTTGTACCATCATGCCAATAATCTAACATCCCCCACTTACCCTTTATTATCCTAAAATCATATATTGGGACAATTAAGAATCTATAGTGCCTTTAGATGAGTTTGAGAATGATGGGGCCTTTTGTGATTTTCTAGGCCTAAGAGATAATGTTCCTTTGGGAGACCATAAATAAGGATTCTCTATCAAATTGGATCTTGTTGCCTATTCAAAGAGCATGTGAACACCCTTATCCAAAAACCAAAAAAATAATTAAGGTCCCAAAGTGAAAACCACTTTGAAGTGATTTTGGACTAGGTTAAAGGTAAATAAAAAGTCCAATCTCTTGGTGAAAACCTATTTTAGGTGCCACTATACGTGGATGTTCACCCTTGTAGGAATGAAGCTTAGGAAACTACCAAAAACTTCTTTTAAGTGATTTTGGACTAGGTTAAAAGTAAATAAAAAGTCTAATCTCTTGGTGAAAACCTATTTTAGGTGCCACTATACGTGGATGTTCACCCTTATAGGAATAAAGCTCAAGAAACTACCAATAGTGAACTTATTTTAGGTCTAAACTCGATATAGAAGAGCAAATTACATTTGATCAGATTGTCTAAGAATGTCCTATAGTTTTTGTTACATGTAAATTGACACCATTAGGAGATTTAGATTCATCTTATTTGGGAGAAATTGAAGGACCAATCTAACCATAGGATTTTTCTATTACTAGCTAATTTACATATTTGCCAACTATTCTATAATATGGCTCGACTCTCCTTGTAGAGGATATTATATAAGTCAACCTTGGGGATCTATATGATCTCACATAGATTAAATTACGTTCATACCTCATTGAGGAGGAACGTGAGGTTATTATAGATTTTTTAAGAGATTTTATAGATATTTTGCATGGGCCTACTCTGTTATGATACGTTTAGAGCCATCATTGGTCCTACACTATCTTGTGGCTCATCTAGATGCTAAGTGAGTTAAGAAAAAACTAAGGAAAATGCATCCTCATATTGTTGTGTTAGTCAAGAAAGAGTTGGAGAAACTCTTAGAAGTGAGAGGCATTAGGATGATCGACTATTTGGAGTGGATCTCCAATATTATGCCTATTAATAAAAATCCATGAGGTATTAGATTGTGTAATAATTTTCAAGACATCAACAAGGTGTGCCTAAAAGATAAATTTCCTCTATCAAACATTGGCATGATTGTTGAATCCATAGCTAGGTATGAAACTCTTTCCTTCATGGATGGAATTTTGGGGTATAACCAGATCAAGATTACACTAGAGGACCAACACAAAATAGTGTTTACCACTCATTAGGGAATGTTTTGCTATTAGGTCATGTTGTTTAGCCCCAAGAATGTTGGGGCAACATATCAAAGGGCTATGATTATTATATTCCATGATATGATGCATAATATTTTTTGACCAATTTTTGGTCTTGCAAACCAAGATTTAGCACACCCTCCTTTTCTTTACAAAGGTCATCCAATCCATGTTTGGCTAGATCATCCCTTTATTGCCTTATGTAAAAGATGTTCTTTTCCAGACCTTTCTAATGAAAAAATCCAAGTGTTTTGTCATTTTTCTTAGTCTAGTGCAAATTAGGTTTGTACAAGTGCAATGCTTGTCTACTTTTATAAGGAGAAGCGATTGAAGGACCTAAAATGGTCTACGGTAGTTCAAAAAAGGTAAGGGATTTCCTTTAGAGGGAATGTTGATGGCTTGAAGGATGTTTGAAAAAAGTTTGAAGGGTAAGTACCCTTGCGGAGGGTACCTTGAGAAAGGTGAAGACCATTTCAAAAAGCCTAAAGGACACTCTTGGTTAAAAGAAACCCTTGTAGAGGGCAAGCAACTAAAGAAGGAGACAAATTACAAAGTCTTGAAGGGCACATGCCCTTCAGAAAAAGAAGCAAATCTACGGAAATAATTCCTTTAGACAAAAGGTTTAAAGAAAAGCATGGAAAAAAGCTCGATAAGTCAAAAAGTAAGCAAAGAAAAGGCCAAGGCAAAGAATAATTCAAAGTAAGGATAAAAAACACCGGCAAAGATAAAGTGGAAAAGACAAAACAAGGAATAGTTCCAACTGCTGACAAAGACAAAAGACAAAATCAATGACCACTCTAACCATGACAAGTGGCATGGAGGACTCAACAAGGAGAATTAATACATTTGGTGAAATATATCTACCAAAAACCAATAAAATAGATTGGTTTTTAAACTATAGAGGAGAGTAGCCCATGTCTTCATGCTTCACCATTAATGCACAGCTAGTTGCACCCAGTATTAAAGAGAGCATGGTCTAGTCAACATAGCTTGGGGATGGTTTTGTCAGTTTCTAGGAGTATCCCATGATTTTTCAGGCCTAGGACAACAAGGGTAGTGACTTGGAAATCTACAACATGGCTCTCCCTTACACAATTAGAATAATATAGTAGTAGCATGGGCTTGTGGTCTCTATACAAGTGTTTAACTCAGCATGGGTTTCCATCTCTTGATTTTTCAGCTATTTATTTCCAAGTTCTTTATATATTTGTAACTTTTCATTTGAGAAAAATTATCTCAGCATTGTATGCCAAAGCCATAAAGGAATTTACCTTGAATCAAAAGAAGCATTTTTACCTCCATTTGAGCTTGCACTTTTGCATATGTCTATGGTTTTATCTTATGTTAAGTCATTTCCTTTTCATGCTTTCATAAGTTTATGCCAATATACCTAGTGTATTATGAGTTCTTCTCTTGTGGGTCAACAAGAAGTGTCTAGCTCAGAGTATAAGTGCACATGAACAAGCTATCCATAGTGTGTCTTAGAACACCTCTGGTAGTTCTTCCTCCCTGCATCTTCATAGAATCCCCCATTGAAACACTAATGTAGGAAAGGTTCTCATTTGAATGAAGTGTATGCTTGTTTCTCTCTGGTTTAAAGTGTATGTCAAAGCTGAGTATACCAACCATTTTAGTACATCACCACATTATTTTAGGTTCTAATTTTAGTATTTATCTCCATTTTCATCCCCCCCATTGTTAGTAGTAGTAAATCTAGGGCCTAAAGGTGCATCAAAGAGAGATAGCCCCTAATCTAGAGATTCATCCCTCATGTTTGCAACCCACAACAAGAGGAATGTCTCCATTGTGTCATGGGAGGAAGAGATCTGAGCCTCCTTTTAGAGAGTGCAATCCACTACATCAACAATATTATTGAAGACTATGTCAATAACATACTAGGTAAATTTAATACCTATGTAGATCATCCAACCATACTATAAAGGATATTTGAAAGGCTTCATGAGTATAATGTTCAAATTAATCCTAAGAAGTGCATCATTGGTGTTACTCTAGGAAAAAAATTAGGATTTATTATCTCTTACTAGGGCATTGAAGTTGATCTTACCAAGGTTTAATCCATTACCAAAAATCCACCACCTTCCACTTTAAAGTAGCTCCATAATTTTTAGGGAAAAATCCAATCTATTAGACACTTTATTTCATAGTTGGCCAATAAATTCCATAATTTCACTCATTTATTGAAGAATGATCTAAATTTCTCTAATATAGATAATGTTAGAAGGGCTTTGAGTACTTGAAGGAATACTTAGCCAATTCACCTATTGTGTTATCACCAATACCAAGAATGTCATTTCTACTTTACCTATCTGCCACTAAAAATGCCCTAGGGAAATTTTAGCCCAACATGATGAATATGGGAAAGAACATGTAGTGTATTATCTAAGTTTTACATTGGTAGCATATGAACATAACTATACACCAATTGAAAAAGTTTGGTTAGTTATGGTCTTTGTATCCTAAAATCTCTATCATTATATGCTCAACAATAAGGCCATAGTCATTGCCAAAGTAGATTCCCTCAAGTATCTACTATCAAAAATAGATTTACAGGGCCACATGGCTAAGTGGATCATGCTTATGAGTGAGTTAGAGATTGAATATGTCAACCAAAAGGCCATTAAGGGATAGGAACATATAGAATATCTTGGTGAAGCTCCCATTTTAGATACTCGGCCACTTACTTTTTCATTCCTAGATGAGTCCATCGTGACTATCATAGAAACACCTCCTAAGGACGAATAATAGAATCTATATTTTGATGGGTCATTCACATCTCACAGATTAGGAGTAAGATTATTCTTCATTACACCATAGGGGGATCTCATTCCCAAATCATTTCATATTAGGTTTCCTTATAACAATAACATGGTTAAATATGAAGCACTTGTTTTAGGGCTTCATCTAGTAGTACAATGGAAAATTTAACATTTATTGGTTCATGGATATTCCTAATTTATTAATAATTAAGTTATAGACCAATTCTAGACCAAAGATGATAAGTTGGTACCATATAAATCCATGGTAGACATTCTTAAGAAAAAAATTACTCTAATTTAGTTTGAACACATACCTTGAGATAATAACAAGATAGTAGATGTTATGGCTACCATTGGTTATTTGATCCATAGACATAACAAGGCAAGAGATTACTAGTTCCTCGTTAAACATATTCTAGCACCTACTTATGAACCGTCGACCTTTGAAATGATTTTTGATATTGTCAGTCCCAATTCTATTTGGTATTTCAAATTAATAATTACCTCCAAGACCAAGTACTTCCACTAGACCTTTCATGTAAGAAAAAATATATTTCACATACTAAGCCTCTCGATATACCTTACTTGGCCCAACCCTTTATCATAAAAGCTTTGATATAACTTTTCTTCATTGTTTGAATTTGATAGAATCTGGATTAACGTTTAGGGAAGTTTATGAAGGAGTTTATGGGGATCACACTAGTAGGGCCATACTTACCAAAAATTTCCTACGTACTATTTATTATTGGCTAACCATGGAAGAAGATGTAGTTGCTTATGTGAAAAGATGTAAACAATGTCAAATGCATGCAAATTTGATCAACACTCTGATAAAATCACTCAAACCAATGACTACACCATGGTTTTTTTCAAGGTGTTGACTTTATCTCATAGTTAATATTAACCCTACCTCCTTAAATTGACATAAACATATCCTTACCACCACAAAGTACTTTACTAAGTGGTTTGAATCTATACCCCTCACTCACATGATAGGAAAAAAATTACAAATTTATCTTCAACCATCTCATTTACCATTATGGTATCCAATCTAACATTATATCTAATAATGGTGGATCATTTAAGAACAAGGATGTTAAGATGATATGTACCAATTTTAACTTTACCCAACATTTTTCTAATACATATTACCTACAAGGTAATGAATAAGTAAGGGAATATAATAATACCATTGTCAATATCCTTAAAAATTTTGTCAATGATGGTGGTCATGATTGGCACTTATATATATTTTGTGCCCTCTGGGATTACCATACTAATTACTATACTCTAACAAGATCCACACCATATTCCCATGTTTATGGCACTGAGTCCATTCTTGCCTTCGAGGTTGATTTTCCTTCTTTGTGCATCTTATTTAAGCACATCCTTGATGGTGAGGATTATAGAGTCATTTGTATGCAAGAGCTAGAGTTACTAGATGAAAAATGCATGGCTACTATAAATAGCCTTCAAGCATATGAGAATTGGTTATGTGGTTAATATAATAGGCATGTGAATCATAGAGAGTTTGAGCTTGGTGATCTTGTCCTCGAATAAAACTAGAAAAACACCATGGCTAAAAAAAATAAAAAAGGCAAGTTCAAGCCTAATTGGATAGGATCTTATGTAATTATTACTAACTATAGATCTAGAGCTTACAAGTTAGCTATGCTTTAAGGATATGATCCTAATGAACTAATAAACATAATACATCTCAAACATTATTTTGCTTAAGAGACCTGATGTATTATCTATGAGGATTGTTTACATCATGTCATAATATCACCTGCCTTGTACCATATCATATATTATTCCTTCCATACCTTCATTGTTTTTTCAAATTTTATTTTACCCTCAATAACCCACCCTTTTTGACCTTGGTTATAATCCATTGGTACCTTGGGAACCTTTAGTGTTTAGATTCAGGTGATGCTTCAATGGTTTATTCAGTCTCGTAATTCATTGAGAACATTTTTTTCAGAATGAGGTAGCATTTTGACATAGTATGATAGTGGTTTGTCAATTATATTCTTCATTATTATCATGTTTTATCTCATTATTGGTGTTATTGGTTATAACTTCCTTTAGGCAAATTAGTATCATAGACCCTTGACATTATTTCCTATATCCTAATAACAACCCCATTTTCTCCAAATTATTGCATAATTATTTTATACCTTGTCATTTGCTTATGCCTAAACGTACTGGTAATTAGTCAGATGCCTTTTGATGTAAGTGGTACTACAATGACTTGAGGTCCATTTGGATTATGTAGTCAATGCTCAATATTTTATGAGGTCAGCTCAATCATCCTTGTGTGTTATGATCAATGTAAGTTTAAGCACTCTCACCATTTTATGAGCACCCTAAGCCACACTTTCATCTTTTTATAAGTTGAACCATTTTGTATCTCATAATTCTCAATTGAATTGAGATACCTAAAAAAATCCAAAAACATTTTAAATAGTTCAAATCCCCTAAACATTCAAAAAGACCTAGGAAAATACTAAAAATCAAAACATCATGAAAATTGGCTTATAATTTCCATACGAGATATAAATCCATCAATTTTTTTTGGGATGGACTTTCTTATTTGGATAGCTTCATTTTTAGACCACCTTGGTCTTTTTCTTCTCATTTCTAGGAAAACTACATTAGCCTAAGGTCTACATGGACTATGTAGGTAGTACTTAGATACATAGGTTATCTCGAGTTAACTTGACTAGCTTCATTTATTTTTTACCATCTCCTTTGGCTTAAAGATTATAAGATTCCTAATTATTTCATAATAAACCACTTATCCTTTCGTTTCCCCATACTTATTAGCCTTATTCATATAGTATTTTCATTTTATGAGTTAATATTATGAGAATTGTGCGTATGAACTCAATGCATTAATGACCACTTGGATTTTCTTACACTCTTCATTTTGTAACCAACTACAGCCAACACTCTCTCTATTTTGTGAGCTCATTCTCATTCCAATCTATAGATTTATTAGACACTATGAATTACCAATTTAGCTCATTAGTGGATACTCATATCTTAACCTTTCACCTATTTTTATTCTAAACCATGCTCTTTCACTTATGCAATTTTGTTGTGTTGACATTTTCATGAATATGAGTGTCATCCCCCTATTTTCCTATGCAATCACAATTTTACAAGATTGTTCCTATTTTCCTCTACAAATCAATTATGTTTTATTATCATCATTTTTCTTCTACCATGTCTTGGAAGAACTACATTTGGCCTAAAGTTCATGTTGGATCTTATGTTTATAAAAATATATAGGCAACATTCACTTTCCTACTGCATCTGGGGTTAGCTCAGCTACCCCTTCCTTTTCTTCTATTCCCCCCACCATTTTGATTGTTTTTGTTATTACTCCTTATAGCCTATGGGAAACTAATTGTTGTTGTACCATTTGTCACTACTCCCTATTTGCCTTGGGGAATTTTAGTGCCCTTTGCTCTTGTATTATTTTACTTGTGCCATTTCTACCTATCCTAAGGGTCACCCTATCACCAAGAGTAACACCTCTATTACAGATGAATGAATAATTTGTATTATGTTTGTAATAACATTATGATTAACCATTATTTGTATATTTTTATTTGTTTAGCTCTATTTGTTTGTTTACCTTTGTGTGTTTAGAATGATTTATTTATTTCAATTTTGTTTGATTTGGATTGTTTTGTTTAAGTTTTGTTTATCTTGCCTTGTTTGTTTATTTTATTTAGTTGTGTCTATTTGTTTATTTTTATTATCGGTGTTTTTTTTGCTTGTTATTATTTCTTTATAACCTTGTTTCTTATTTTGTTTGTATAGTTTGTTTGTTTTTTTATTGGTTTTTATTTTCCTTTTTTACCTTTTTATTTCTCGATTGCCATAGGATCATTAAATTTTATTTAAACTTGAGTCTTGATTATCCATATATTGTACTTGAGTTGTGAATTTATGTACATTCCTACACTTAGTTTATTGCATTGTATTCACTTGGGATTTGATTGTTCATATCTTGTAGCCTAAGTAGTTTATATTTTTAATTTAAACTAAGTTTTCCAATCCTTTAGATACAAATTATTATTATAGTTTTCTATAACTATGATATCTAATAGCATTTATATTTTGAATTTAAATTGATTTTTCCAATTATTTAGATACAAATTGTTATTATAGTTTTCTATAACTATGATATCTAATATCACAAGCTATAACAAAAATTAGGCCAAAAGATATATCAGACAATATAATAGATAGTACTTCTTGTTCACACCTAGAAAATCCTAGACCTACCCAAACACTACCCAAATGAAGAGTAATTAAATCAAAACTAAATATTAATCACTACTAGTTAGTACATGCATCTCTATCCTGGCAAGTAGCCCAAATTCATGTTTATATTCTATGCCAGCTTACTGTTACTTTGAGTATAGATTTAATATATAATCACCCTTTCCTGATTTGCCATATTGGGGAAAATTATGTACACCTTCCCTAATCATATCCACCCTGGTGGGGCAAATTAGAATTGTATCACACTTCCATCCACTCTACTGAGGCTTTTTCATTGTGATGATGAATATAACCACCTTTGGGAAAATAATTCTTTTTACTCATTTGCCCTACTATGACACATCATTATGCCATTGATTATAACCACCTTTAGTAAAATCATTATTTATACCCCCTTTACCTATAAATTGCATCATTTCCTTATTTTTGAGAGAACATTCAATGACTTTATTTTCTGTCCAATCCCTTGAGGGGGCATCTAGGGCTCATCCATCACCCTTTAGGGCATTAATCGAGGCCTTAATAACTTTATCATTCTTTGAGAATATGTTATTGTGCGTATATCTAGAAATGCCTCCTCAAATAGGGGAAAACTATAAACACCCTATTTTGGCCACAACCATGCTCTAACTGGACTTCAAATTGATTTCTACCAAATAGTACAAATTAAGCCTATGAATCACTGAATGTCCCAATTTAGTCTGCACATCAGACATTAGTACTTAGAATCATGTTGAGGCATCCCTATTTTGTGTATTATCCTATATGCAATAGTAACCTCTAAATATTCATCTCCATTCAAATTTTGACCTAGCAATTATCAAATTGGCCTTTGAACCCATTAAAGGCACTTAAACAATTCAAAAAATGCAAAAAAATTAAGTAGAATGAATTAACTAAGTAAATACAATAAAATTCTTAAGTGAAATTTCCATGTGCAATTAGTGAATATTAATTTTTTAAATAAATTTCAAAAAAATTGAGGTCATGATGATTTCATCATCATCAAATTCAAGGAATTGGAAATATCTCTTTTAAAGCCTAAAATTTAGAAATGGAGAGCCATGCTTAAAAATGGGATTTCTATACCAAATATTTATTGATTGTAACCTTATTAACTTAACTAGAGTTAAATTAAACCTAACCATGATTAAATATAACCTAACTACACTTGAGTTAGAGTTAGTTGGAGAACGTATAAATAGAAGTGCAAAGGGCATTGCTTAAAAAAAGCTCTCAAACCAAATTTATAATTTTAAATTTTTGAGAGACAAAGCTTTCTTGTCTAATTCTATAATGTAAAATCATTGATAGATTGATTCATATTTCCAAACCCAAGACAAACAAAGCCAAAGTGACAAGGATAAATGATGCAAGGAACACCATTGTTAAAGACTTTTTGATTAGATGATCAAGCACATTCTTCCAAGGCCAACATGTAACTCTTGATCATAAGGGTGGTGAAGAATACTTTTTTTATCATATTTTGCTTTTTTACTTTGATTATTCTCTTATTCCTTGAGTAGCTAGGCTTGAGGTGTTAAATTTCTTTGTGTTTTTATTGATGTTTATCATACTAACACTTGGATAAAT
The DNA here is from genome assembly GCA_037957365.1 of Torreya grandis. NCBI lineage: Eukaryota > Viridiplantae > Streptophyta > Pinopsida > Cupressales > Taxaceae > Torreya > Torreya grandis. Next base: position 559,707 of record JARHVA010003741.1, on the reverse strand, counting down.
TCCCTCTTGGATTCCTATATTACACTTCAGACCTATAAATGTGTTTTTCTTATGATTGATATGTAAATAAGATTAAATAGGGAAACTTTGCTTACTTGAATGTTTGACTGAATTATTTTGGTAATTTGCCTTGTGAGTTGTTAGGTCTATGCTAGGTGAGGAATGAATGAGTGTTGATCTTATACATATATAAATACCTTTTAGAAAAATATCACATTAAATCACTTAGGTTGACCATAGGTACACATTTAATTTATAAATTTGATGGCTTTAGGGCATTGGAGACTTATATTAGAAGAGGAAACTTACATGGACATAGGAATCTAGCTAGGATGCAAGTGTCTAGGAAGATATAAAATAGGCACATGTCCCAAACTTATAGAGATAGAAGATAAATAGGTTTATATTAATCTAAGCATGATACAAGTATTGGGTTATTAGAATAACATTGTTTGAATTAAGAGATTAAAAATTTGGCACAGGGAGATAGTGTATGCAATCCTTTCAATAGCAAGAAGGTTTAGACATTGAAGGTACATCCTTGATATGTATTTTTCAAGTGTACAAGATTGAGGTGTTATATATTTTAGATTTAGTGTCTACATAAAGGGGAAATAAAAATTACATTAAAACAATTTAGATATATATATAGACTTATATACCAAACCATTTATTTATCTTCTTTACTATATATTGTAATTTTACTAGCTAGAAGGGTGAGGCCCCAATAGATATCATTATTTTGTATTAAAAATGTAATGTGAAAAATGTATTCACTTATTATAGTACATGTGAAACATACATATATAAGGCCTAAAATACTAAAATAATCTATAAGATCATACATACACTAAAGTAAGCATATGTAGAGTGGCACATAGCACTTTATAATGCCAAAAGCAAATATTAACCTAATAAAATAAAAAGAGATAATCTAAACATACCGACTTACAATCTAGGAAAAATAACTACATTTTTTTAATAAAATTATCCACTAAGTTATTTTGAAAATAATAATAATACCTTATAGAAGAAGGAAAGATGATGTTGGTTATGTAACTTTGTGTGTATTTTCCCTTTGATTTTGAATTACTTGCATGGATGAAATATTTTATTTATTCCAAGTCATCCATGTTGTATTGATGTGATTAATGGGTTAAGTTATCTCTCAATATTGAAATCCAAGTAGGTATAGAACTAAATAGTGCATCCCCATATTGAAGTTTAGCGTCATTGTCCTTATACATATTTAGCTTCTTTTGAGTTGCAATCATATCCTAAATATTTTTATAGGTACACTCAGCTTTTAAAAATAGAATAATGTACCTTTATTTATCAATTCTCTCTATTGTAAATACTTTCCATGTATAAAATAAGTAATCTATGGGCTCTCCCTAATTTTTAAGACTAAAAGAAGATTCTTGATATTCATATTATGTGTCACTCATGATCTATTTATGCTCTAAAATAAAGCAATACTCTCTTATATGATCTTTAATAAAATATTCTATCATAGGCCAAAATAATATTCCTTAGTAATTTTTTCTATTGTCCTCATGTAGAGATCTTATTTTTCATATTGGAAGTATGTGCAGGTTTTCCAAAATTGTTGCAATCATCCTCTAACAAATAAGGTATTATGTGAATAGGATGGCATTGTCATCCTCCAATGATTCACCAAGAATATCTTTACACATTTTTTTTCATGAGGAGCCATGATTTCATCTTTTATGGATGAATGTGCAGCAACATATTCTACGGTGGCCAATATGACATCAATGTCCCCTACCTTTATGAATTCACTTATGCTCATTTATATTATGTTTATAAATACATTTGGGTAACAAGTCTCATGCCTTCAATATTACTTTATCCATATCTAATATCAAAGTGTGAGTTCTCATGTTGTTTAAAATATTTAAGATAATTGCATATGGGAGGTTCATTAAGAAAGATTAATATTCTTCCTATGATATTTGTTGATGTGGGTTTTATGCACACCAAGGAACCTTACGAGCTAACCTATAATGTTTTAGGATCCATGAATAAATATTCACTCCAAGGAATGAGTTGTAAAATATTGGTTTTTATAAAATGATTTTGGTGGAATGGCTGGGAGTACAGTAGTTGTTAACCTTGGATGATTCAAATATGGATGGGAATCCTAAATCTATTTGAGATGCATAGATTGGTGATGGGAATAAACTAAGATGTGCATGGATTAAAAAACTATAAAAATAAGAGAAAAGGATAAGGAATAAAAGAGGATATATAAATAAAGATAATGGATTCTTTTAAACTAGCTCTAGAATAAGGACAAATACCAAGAACCAATGTTTATAGCTTGGTGTTTAGGCATATAGAACATATAAACATAGTGAATGAGTCTAAGGGATAAAACATAATTAATTCAAATTCATTGGCTAAAAATTATTATTATTAAGGTTACTATTTTATATCCTAATAAGAGATTATAGCCAATTAATAAAAATCACCTTCAACTAGCTATTGCTCAGTCTAGGAAGTTGCATCAAAATGGTACTTCTACATAAATTCAAATATTAGCTTAGGAAACATATTCAATAAATGATTACCAAAATTCATCAACCTAAAACTACTATTGTATACACTTGATTGACATAATTCTACTAATTAACCATAGGCCATCTAAATTATTATAACACATATCAAAGAACTAAACTACCAGCTAAATTGAACCACATAATCAATGAAATATAGGAATGGAAGAGACAACCATACAACACACACTTACAAAATAACTTGAAGGATTTCTTATCTATATTGAATTCCAAAAATTATCTTCCCTTTCTAATGAGGAGATTAAATGTATATATAGCCTTGGGATGGGGATGCATCATCTCCTAAGCAATGTCTAAAGTTACACCACCTTAGAATAGATCATGTGCCCAAATGCATATATAATAATCATGTTTACGATAAAACCAATTATTCATAAAATAAAAAACTGGTTATAATAAAATTATAGTTATAACTAATGCATGCAACTATGAAATAAGTTTCCTATGAAGTGACAATTTTAGAAGATGGCAGTTGCACATAGGTAACCATTGTATCTATTACCATTACTACTAAAGTTATAATTGTAATTGAGTTTGTCACTATAGTGGGCCTACCATTGAAGAAGTGGTTGCAATTGAAATGGATTGTGGAGGCATTGTAGAGGAAGATGCCCACTTATTCACCTAAATATGCAAGTATAGAGTATGACTTGCATAAAAATCAATTTTGATTGCCTCAAAATCCAATAGAGGTCTTTTAAAAAGTTGGGGAAGCTTGTCCATCAACTTTATATGCATTTTTAGTGCAGCCCGAATATCTACATAAAGAGTCTCATTGCTAATAACCCTACTTATAGCAAAACTTATCAATTGTAACATGTCATCATTAGCATTTTACACTATTATTTCAACCTCTGCCTTGAAACTATTCACTACAATCCAAATAAGGTCTTTAAAAATGGACCTAAGGACCAATTCTCCCTATTAGTTAATTACACCATTTATTCTCATATCTCCCAAAAATTTTAAGTCCTAAATTTCATAGCTAATGAGATACATCACTAAAGTTCATATCTCTTGATGTCATCCAACTAAACCATCTCTCCTAGTAGCTACATAATTTTGGGCCTAGGCAGTGTCTCATGAAGTTATCAAGTTCAAGTGGTCATAAGCCTTATTTTTGGCTATCTAGATTAAGAAAAAGAGTTTGCCTTCCATTTTCTTCATCTTGTCAACAAAGGGATATACATCTCCACATTTTGGCTATGATTCCCCTCTTGCACTCATTATAAATTGTATAACAATATAAGACTTTTGAGTTGCTCCTTGTATATTATCTATGATGTCCCTTAAAGGTTGTATGGTATTCCTTTCTTGTAGTTCCTCAATAGCCTAATCATAGCCATTGAAAATTTCCTTTATTACCCCCCTTGTAGAGTCCACAAAAGTATAGGGGTCATTTATGTAATCGACCACATCGAAGGGGTGCATTCTTATTCTCTTGGTTAAAGAGAAAACATCCTTTCTTCATTATAATTCTACCTTCCACCCTTCAGCCATTATAGTTTTCCTTTTAAATTTCCTCATAGTCTTTGTTTCTCTGTTAAAATTAAACTTGACTACTAGTTATTCAATAATAACTAGGTCTTACGTACCCTCTTCTACTTATTACATTATTTGAATCCATTTGGGGATGTTTAAGACAACTAGTTGTTCTATAATCTCTACCTACTCTACAAGAATGGAGGATTGAAACTTCCCTAGGGGAACATAGGCTTGGGATAATATGTACCTAGTTGAGGAAAGGGGGAATTACTCTCCTCCATCTAGTGACCTTCTTGGGTTCCACTATGTCAATTATCAACTTCCCTTTTTATACCCCTTATGTGTTATAATTGTAGAAAACTTTATTTTGATTGTATGACCAATTGGTAGGCCCAATTGAGTGGATATTTGTGAGGGGACAACTATGGAAGCAAAAATAGTGGTGGAGACCAAGTTTTCAAAATGCACCCATTCATTGGGCCTAGAGGCTTCAAGGTTTGTGGAAGCAAAGGAATAAGTGGTAGGGGTGTTGAGAAAATTTTGTAAATAGTCAATAATTTATGTATAAATAACCCCCATGGTATTTAGGATATTGGCAAGGCTATATAAAGGTTGATTAGGGTGACATAGCCTAAGCCATAGGGTTTTAGACTAGGGTTTGTAAAATTAGCATTGTAATTTCCTAAGCCTTATTTATTTAGCCTAAAGAATAAAAATAATGAGGGACCTATGTACTTACATTTTTCATAGTAGAAACTATGGGAACTATTGATATAGATATCATTGTTCTTCTTGGAGATGAAGAGGCTAGAAACATATTCAATGATTGCCCCTATGTTGAACTTAGTGGTTTTGACTCTGCTTTATCTCTAGTGTTTCCATTTAGGTCTGAAATTAATTTAGTTGAAATTAGTTGGTATCCAAAATCTTGATGTCACCTAACTAAGCCTCTTTTTCTTTAAGCCATTCATCCTCAAAGTCACTTTCTATGGTCTCACCAGTGCATTGAGATAATGATGTCTTTGTATCATCTTCTCATTATTATTCTATAAACCACCTATTTTCATCTTTATCACTATCTATAACATCCAAGGGTTATGCCCCTTTATAACCTTTTCTTTTATTTAATTCCTTCCCTAACTTCCTCTCAGATGCCTCTTTTGTTGGTGTATAATGTGGTGAGACTGAATGAGTTTTTGGCTTCTCTTTGTATACAAGAGGAGGTTAGGAGGGACTATAAGTCTATGTTGGAAGAGATGAGGTGGAAAAAAATGAATTTTATGGATAAATAGGTGGATTTGAGGTGAGATTATAAATAACCAATAGGGGTAAACTTGGAAGACTAGACACTTATCCAAGATATGGGGATATTGATGGTATAAGGCCCCATTTTGCATAGTGCTCATCTTTAGTAAAGATGACTAAGGAACTATGAATCATATGTTCTAATTAATTAAATTATGTTGTTAATTCACATCCATATAAGATGTTCAAGGATTTAAGAAGGTTTTTCATGTGTCGGGGACCATGGGAAAGACCTATTATCAATCATGTTTTGATTGTTCACTTATGAAAGTATGATGTTATGCTTATGTCTCCTTATGAAAATTAATTATGTATATATGGTATATTGACTTAAATCATGTTTAAATTATTACTCCTAAGTTAATAAATTAACAATTAATGGTATATTGAAACACATGAAATTACCTATGTGAATGTGATATTCTGTGAATATTTGACTATGGATAATTAATTAAAATTGACTTGTTTGATTAAATTTTATAGCTTTGGCTATTAGGTTTGAGGAATTTGATGTGTGCATCGAATGTGAAGGAATAGGAAAAAGGGATAATGAAGGAAAGAGACTATGCCAAGCATGGTTTTATCACTAATCAGTACCTTAACCTTTCGTAGACCCTTGCTAAATTAATTAGATACCTATTCCATCATCCTTACTATTTTATCTTATGTTTAAGAAGCTAGTTTTTAATCTTGATTGGTGAAACTTATTATCTCCTGATCATAAGATTTTTCATCCAATGTCTAAATTATATAGTGTTCGATTGAGAGATCTTCCATTAAATTCCTCAATTAAAATTTAATGGGGATTGAGGTGAGATAACCCTATAAGAAAACTCAAAAGTTAAGAAGAGCCACCATGTGCCTTAACTAAACATGGAAAACAATGTCCCTTAATGAGGCATGGTTTGGTATATGACTGGTGGTTGACTAATCCTAAGATGTCTATATATAGAAGTTGAGCCCCTCTTATTGGGGACTTTTTTTCCAATTTAAAATAGAATTAGACTTACTATAGGATAAGGAAATCTAGTAGATAGGATCAGCTGATTAGGAGATCTAAACCTAGATGTGTAGAGGATAGCACCTAGGTGGTCTAGAGATTGATAGGTGGGTTTTCTAGTAACTTATAATCTATGTTGTTAATTTAGAATGAAATGATTGTATTATCTTTTTGATGTTTGCTTCTAGGAGAATAAAACCACTTGATTTATTCTACCCATTTTATTATTATCCATGGCTAAGCATTGGCCACCATGTTGTGCTTGTCCTTTGAGGATTTTTGAGAGGATTTCACCTCATAATTTGCATGAAGTGTTTTGATTTTATGCATGTTTTGATATGTTGTTATGACACTATGTGATGGTGGTCTATGAGAAGCATTTTCATGATGGTAGTGTATCAAAGTCCTCTTGTGCAAAGCATAATTGAAGGTTTTTTAATCCTCCCATGAATTTCATGATGATATTGGTTGAAGTCCTCTTATGCATGCATAATGGTAGGTTGTCAAACTCTCCCATGACCATTACAAGGAAGCAATAAAGTGATGGAATCCTCTTTTTATTTCATAAATTGTTATATAACTTGTTATGTTTTAATAACTTGACTGCATATACTATATTATTGAATGTTTTGGTTCATTTGAATGATCACTAGAATTTTTTTTTATTGTTATTAATATGGAAATCTCTTTGGGAGTAACTGGGAATAGGATTATAGGTATTGTTTGGTCTTCCTTTATGTTAAATACCCTTGATTATATACCAATCCTTTCCTTTTCCAAGTGATATAAAAATGCAAAGAGATGGGAGTCTCAAGCTCAGGGGTGTCTAAAGCAGTAGCTTGATGATGATAAAAGGTTAGGATGTGAGCTTTCCTTCTTATGGCTAACAGATGCTTGGGAGTGGTTATCAAATACCATTGAATACTATTGGGTTTTTTGCTTTAGATTAGAGAAAGAAATGTATATTTCCCTTATGATAATAGAACCATGAATTTTTTTTATTTTTTAAGTTTCAATAGCCAACCTACTTGTAATATTCTCATTGAGGATCAATTTTGGATAATATTCCAACTATGGAATAAAAATATATGTTTCTTATGTATTAAAACTTTAGTGTTAAACTGAGTTATATCTACATGAATACTTGGGTTATAGGACCTTAAAAGGATCCAATATGTATGAAATATAATTTAGCCTTTTGGACTCTTTTAATTAAATACAAATGGATTTCCTTGCTTAAATCTTGGTCTTGAGTGGCTTGTTTATAAGCATTATGCCTTCCTTTGTAATAAAAAATTGTTGTTATTATATGGATTGAGCTTGTGAAAATATGAGTGGATCTCAATAAATGGTCATGAGTTTATTATTATTATTAATATATCTAGACTTTTTAAATCTTAAGGGTGATGTTATTTGGGATAAAAATGGATGACTTGTAAAATATCCCTTTAGACTTAGCAATTGAGTAAGCTACAAACTATAAACCTTCCTTATAATGTATCCATCTATAATTAAAGAAGAATTTAAAGATAAACTTAGCTTTATCGTTATAGTTATATCAAAAAGGCATGAAGCCTTTAGGTTGGATTTAGGTCACCCTTACTAAGGTTTAATGAGTTAAGAAGGTCCTACAGACCAATCCCCTTGATGTTGAGGTTTTTAATTATTAATAAATCTCTATTGTTCATTTTATATTATTGAAATTAATGGACCTAAGGGCCATTAACTGATCAAAGGAATATCTTGAGTTAGTCATCTAGCCTTTGGTTTGTGTAATACCCTTAAATCTTAAAAACCCTTTGATTGAAGTAAAATATGTTCAAAGATTTTGGTTATTTCCTAGACTAATGAGAATATTGGTTTAGTGTCGAGCCCATAATTTGTACGATGCAATTTCATCTTAATAGCATATCTTTTGAGGGAGAAATACTTTATCTAAATTCAGTAGTTGGCAATAACCTATGTAGGAATTTATATGGCCTTAGCCAAGTCCTATCTCTCTAAGTCATTTTTGAGTTTTACTCTAGCTCAAGCTTTAGTTGATTTATGACTCGATTGTACCTAGTTTTGGCCTTATAATGGCCACATCCATTTGATAAACTTCCTTGCATGGTGTTTTTTCCTTTATCTTGGCTTTATTCATCTATCAATCTCTTTATGAAGCAACTAAACATGGAATTTAACCAGAAGTAACAAGAAACTAGAATTCAGAAACAACATAGAATATGAGAGATAATACCCAATTGTATTAATACTCTTCCAGAAGGAAATACAAAAAAGAAGATGCCACACTCTTCTTCACACACCTCTAGGGCTCCCACACCTCTAAGGCATACAAATAGTAAATCTCTTCAATAGTTCTCTCTCTCAACTACGGTCACAACAAACAACTCAAACATAGAGTTATTGTTCACCTCCAACCAATCAGTATCACTACTGCCAGTACCATCGAGTATACACACATACTCAATTGAGTACATAATGCACTCCAAGTACATCACCTTTACACAACCTGCAACACAACTGATCTTACTTACACATGTAGATCTCACCTGATCTTGCTATACTACAGATCAACCTAGCCTTGCACACCTATCGACCTAGATCATACACACCCTGAAGAACCATTGTCCTTGCCTCACCAAGTCCTTATGATTCTCCAAACCAATACCCCAGTGGATCTTCTACCAGATCTTGCTATCCCATAGATCTACCTGATCATACACACTCGGCACCCATATGGAACTAAGAGGAGCTACCCTTGCTCTCTTCACACTGAAGGAGCTAACCAAGCTCAACTCTAACTAGCACACTTTACAATACAGCCCATGAGTCTATTAAATAGATCTCATACAAACAATAATTAGACTTTCTAATTACAATAATTAGAAACTGTAGCTCAAGACTAAAATTAGTCTTTAACATGAAAACAACTGGTTCATTAACAAACTATTCATGAAACTCACAGTTATGGAACCACATAAGAGACCGACATCAGTCACTGTTAGTCTAGAGGTGACCGACATCAGCTGATACTAACCAATGTCAGCAGCTTTGCACACTAGATATGATTGACATCAGTTGGCTTGATCTACGTTGGTTGCACTACAACTCAACTACCTCCTCCTCTATGTTTACATCAGTGAAGCTTTTAGCTCCACAACCTAACAATCTCCCACTTGGAGATAAACAACTGTACTTATACCTGTACCTGTACATCATCTAATCTATTTCTTGGCTTGTATCCCTCTTCAAGATCAATCCTGAAGACCAACCACCACACATCCTGTGGTGCTTCACCTACCCGACATTACCAACTTTACCTGTCTGCACATGACTAATGTCGGTCGCTGTCTGATTGACATCGATTCCACTTGACTGATGTCAGTAACTGTGTTTTCTTTTGAGTGATGACTTTTTACCTGTGAGCTCTCTTTGGATCAAAACCCTATCCAAACTGCCCTACTTAGAGTTATTCAGCCTTCTCCACTGATCTCTATCCATCATCTCCTCCATGAACACCAAGGCTTTCCAGTTCTTTAGTTTGTCAAAGACATTTGTCTTCTGCTTAAGAACATGCATCTCCTTCTTGCTCATGTGACCAAGCCTACAAAGCCACGTCTTCACAACAAAAGAAGAATCAGTAATATAAGTAGATAGATAAAGGATACCTACTTTCTTACCACCTGCTAATTCAAGTGCATCCAATGTGAGAGTTACTATGCATCTCTCATCACCCAACTTTCTTTAAGAAATTAGCCTCATCTTCAAGACTGGGACCTGCATGACCTCCTTCAACACCCATGTGTTGGTTGTCTACAATTTCAGCCGCACTTCCCCTTTGCCAATACTTTGACAAGGCTCACCAACCCCTAAATAAATCTTTCCAAAGTCTCCATGGACCTTAACATGGAAAATACTCTATTTGGGGCTACATGGAAAGAGGCAATAGAATCTATAAACCAAGATTCTACTTTATCCAAGGAACATATAAGAGCAACCAGTGCAAAAATCCATGCAACAATACCTGCTTCTTTATTTCCTTCATGTTGATCTTCCACCAACCAATAATCTTTCTTTATCTACTCTTTCTTTCCATAACACCGTAATTGATCATTCTTAGTTTTGAATTCTTCCATACTTTCTTCTGCCATTGCTATACTCCCACTTAATCAGAAACCCCTGAGAGTGACCTATAATCAACAAACACTTAACAAGCTCCCTACAACCTCGCTCTGATACCACTTGTCAAGAATTTAGAACCACAAACAGCTCTAATACCACTTGTCAGGATTAGGAAGCACAATTGATTACCTTTGTATAAGCAACTAAACACAGAATTTAACCAAAAGTAACAAGTAACTAGAATTTGAAAATAACACAGAATATGAGAGACAATACCCAATTGTATTAATACTCTTCCAGAAGGAAATACAACAAATAAGATGCGACACTCTTCTTTACACACCTCTAGGGCTCCCACACCTCAAGGGCATACAAACAGTAAATATATTCAAGAGTTCTCTCTCTCAACTACGGTCACAACAAACAACTCAAACACAGAGTTATTGTTCACCTCCAACCAATCAGTATCACTACTGCTAGTACCACTAAGTACACACACATACTCAATCAAGTACACAATGCACTCTAAGTAGATCACCTTTGCACAACCTGCAACACAATTGATCTTACTTACACATGTAGATCTCACCTGCTCTTGCTATATCGTAGATCAACTTGGCCTTACACACCTGCCAACCTAGATCATACACACCCCGAAGAACCATTGTCCTTGCTTCACCAAGTCCTTATGATTCTTCAAACTAGTACCCCAATGGATCTTCTACCAGATCTTGCTATCCCATAGATCTACCTGATCATACACACTCGGCACCCCTATGGAACTAGGAGGAGCTACCCTTGCTCTCTTCACACTGAAGGAGCTAAACAAGCTCAACTCTAACTAGCACACTTTACAATATAGCCCATGAGTCTATTAAATAGATCTCATACAAATAATAATTAGACTTTCCAATTATAATAATTAGAAACCACAGGTCAAGACTAAAATTTGTCTTTAACATGCAAACAATTAGTTCATTAACAAACTATTCATGAAACTGATAGTTCCAAAACCGTACAGGTGACCAACATCGACTGTTATTAGTCTGGAGGTGACTGACGTCGGCTGATACTAACCGATGTTGGTAGCTCTGCACACTGGATATGACCGACGTTGATTGGCCTGACCGATGTCAGTTGCACTGCAACTCAGCTACCTCCTCCTCCATGTTTGCATTAGTGAAGCTTTTAGCTCCACAACCTAACACTCTATTCAAGTTTTTCATGAACTTATTCCTTAGATCCCACTACTTTTAAGGTGACCATTTAAAATCATAGAGCACTCTAATGTTACCCATAGGTTATAAATGTTCCCATCTGGTGTATTAGATTCTACCAATTCTAATAGAAAGAGGATGAATAGTTATTCATTTGAAACCTCTCAATAAGACATCTATAGAATCTGATAATTGAGTTATAATATCTTGTTCTAAGACCTTATTTAGGATTAATTGAGGTAGATACATAGGGAAATCCCTAATACCCTCTATCTTGATGATAGTGCAATCAAGGTATAGCCAATAATCCCCAGTTTTACTAATGGTTATCCTGATTTGATCAGATAGTCTAGGCATGTATTTACCTTAAAGGGAGTGATATACCATTGGTTAGAATGTTTTAGTTAGCCTAGTCATCTTCTTCCTAAACTTTTGTATAAAGAGCACATAAAAGTCACCAAAAAATTGGTTCTTAGGATAATCAATTAATGGCTCCCAAGGGTACTCAAAAGCTAAGCAAATAATTACAATTATGGATTTGGATAATCAAATTGGCACTAAGAATATTTATTATAGTAATGATTTTGGTATATGTGAGGATGGTGTCTAATAAAATCCTCATTGACATAAGTGATATCATGGAAACCATAAATTCGGTTTAGCAAGGCTATGGAAATATTAATTTTAGGCCTAAATATAGTAATGGGGATAGTATAAATAGGTACTTTAATCATAAAGGTGTTTGGGTCATGTGCCCACTTTTGCAACTTATTGGCCACATTATTTGCATACATCCATGAATTAACCAAGACCTAATTATATATCATTTTAAGGGAGGGGAACCTTTATTATTTCTTAAAGGCATGTCCACTAATTTATTATAATAATGTTTTATGTTGTCATAAGTGTATAATTTTACTATAAATTTGGCCGTTCACAAATAAATCAAATACCAGGTCAATACAAGGCATTACCTCAAGCTTAGTCATAGCATCATATGGGCCCTTTGATTTGATTACCAAAAAATTATCTCTATATCTCCATGTGAATTTTGATACTTGATCTCTTAAACCATAAGGCTTTGTTTCATTTACCTCTTCCCATATAGAAGATTAGTGTTTGAATTCATAGTTGAGAGCAACTTCATCGAACCTTGTGTATGTGTACTACATAAGTCCTATAATGGATAATGTAGATGGAGGAGGTAGAAGATGTGATGGGGAAAACATTTTTATACACTTAAGGGGTTATATTTATTTGATAATTATAGGATCACATGATTTTAATAGAGTTTAAATTCATGTTTGTAGTTGTTAATTTGATGGCAATATAATTATGATCAACTTTGTAAATTAAATATATTGCTTTTGGATTCATTAGCTCTATTGAATTGAATACATTTAGTTGGCCAATTCATGAGGATTAATGGCATCAATTTTTTTGGATCCTTTCATTCTTTACCCTTTCTCATATTTGAATTTTATTTTGTGAAGTGCCACTATCTATGATACCCATTGCTAGGTGGATTTTCCTTCTTGTCCTGAGTGTTTTATCACCTCCATTTGACATTTGTCACTTTTATGATTTTTTTGAAAGCCTTAATTTTTTTTTAATCAGCCTCCATGTCATTTTATGGGATCACATCATAATTCCATTATTGTATTGGTTCTCAAGCTCTTTATTTACTACTCTTTACCCACTTCTGATCTTGGGCCAGTAGAATTATGACACTTGGAAAAATATCATTACTTCACTTCCCTGGGGATATCATGCCATATATCCTTACTATGTAGGCTCTTGGTGAGTGAGATTATGACATGTGTCATCATTCCAAAAATCCATTTACATATATAAATGTGGTTGAAAATATATGCTAACATTACTTTCTAGCAGTGCCATGTGGTAGTCAGTCGATAACTTATTTGCACAAAAACTTTATACATGGGAGCTTTGATCAATCAATCACTGGGTGAGTGGGATCATGACACCTATCAAAATCCTAGTGATCTACTAATGTGGGAGTCCTTATAATTTTATAAATATTATAATGGTCATGGGTCAGTAGGTTGTCACGGCTTATTATAAACCTTTAGAAAATAGAAGTATAATGCATACTTCATTTGTTTCTAAGGATCTAGGTGAGTGGGTGGACATTGCATGGAAAGATCCATTGACTTGGAATGTGTTCAAGCATAAAATAGAAAAAATAATAAATATAAAATAACCTACATAATATATAATTTGAATCAATAAACACTTTGGCAAACATGAAAGTCAATTAGCTCAAAAAATAAGCAAAACCTGATATGCTCTTTGATAAACATGTAGATTTCATGAACCATTAGAATTAAAAATCATTGAAAAACATGTGTAAAACAAACCAAAGGGAAAATATATATCTCAAAATAAGCCTAAGCATAGATGTGGTCTGTAATGTAAAAGTGCCAACATGCATGTCTAGTCTTTAAGAATAAATTTAGGCTTCTGCATAGAGTTGACACAAAAACCCATTCTAAGGTGGAATAGGCCTTGAAAAGAAGATATTTCTTGTCAAAGTGGGTCCCTATTTAAAAATTTTAAATGGGGGTGTGTGTTTCTATGCTAATTTCGCTTTCACATTCAAAAGATAGAAATGAGAAACTAAGAGATGGTCTAGGGTTAGAAGATACCCAGATATAGTCGTGCGCACCGAAATCAGACGTTGGAAGGTACTCCTCTTTGGCTGTGGAGGAATGACACCTGCAAAGAAAAAGAGACTAAACACAAAAAAATGTTAGTCGAAGAGACGGTGGGCTGTCAAGCAAACGCTTGATCCCTGAAGTACGAAGACTTCCTTAAGGGATATCAACCCACTAATAAAAAATAGAATATTTGACTGAAGTAGAAATAATGAAAGATAGAATGAAATCAAATAAAAGATAAAAAGAAAAATGCATACTTGATATGCAGCAAACTACTCTGCTCAGTCACCGGTGTCGGTCTCTGTGCCGGCGTCGGTCAAGAAGAGTGCCGACGTCGGTTGAAGTGCCGGTGTCGGTCAGGGTAATGATTGGCATCAGTCAGGGAAATAGTTTTGGATAGTGTCTGGTCAGGTCTAGACAGAGTTTTTGGATTGTAGAAGGGTCTAAAGTTTTTGTCTGAGGATTCGGGAAGCCAGTTTAGGAGTCATAGGGATTTGTTTGAGGGTTTTGTACAGGGATCTGGGTAGAGTTACAGACTGTATTTTCCAGACAGAGTGGGTAGAGGTGATACAGGTGGAAATAAGGTCAGGGTTATGGTCTAACTCTAAATCTGGGTAATGAAATCAAATGAAAAACAATAACCAGAGAGTAAAACAAAAACACAGAGCAAAGCTTACCTGTTATACACTGAAAATAGAGTTAGAGACATGATTGATGTTGTCGCTGTGTCACAGAAGTTTGATGTAGCAGATCTCCAACAAGATGACTGAAGTAGAATACCTATACTAAAGAGAGAGAGAATGCGAGAGATTGGATGCAAATTGGTTGGATGCAAGAATTGGTTGATTGTTTGAATGAAGAGGTTTTCTGATGAAGTCGAAGGAAGGTTCAATAACCAATCGAGAAACAGATTGGCAACCAAATGGATAACGGATAACGGATAACAGCTCCTGCATTCGGGTCGAGAATGCAGTGTTAAGGATAACCGATGCCAACAGGGCTGTCGACGTTGGCCGATAAGTGACCAACATTAGCGACATCGGCCGGGTAGTGACCGACATTGACAGATGCAGAATGGGGATAAAAGGCTAACTTTAGCTTTCTACTCATTTTTACATGCTGCCAGGGTCAAGGCTCGTAGCAAAATGGTCGACAGGGGTTAAATAGGCATGGAAAACTAAAATGGGGGTTAAGGGGAGGATGACAAGGGTTAGACACAATTACGGTGTCTACATTTGCCCCTTTTTGTCTTGTTGGTTGTTCTGGATGAACTGCAAGACAAAAATAGGAGTTGGTTGCCTCAGGTGTGGGATAAGGTCGATTCCGTCTTGTTGGTTGTTCGAATGAACTGCAAGACAAAAATAGGAGGGGGATTGGTTGCTCAGATTATGGATGAGGTATTCCCCCCTCAAAATAGGAGTTGAGAGAAGGGAACCTAGAATCAGGTGCTGATTTGACAAAGATTGGATGAAAAAAGGGGTGAAGATAGAGTGAGAACGTTGCAAAAGTTGTGATTGCACATGCACCACTTCATGAGGATGGTCAGGTCAAATTGTCACAGGTCGAGGGTCGAGGAGTGCCAAAATTGAAGTAACTGAGCCCTAGCATTTTGTCATCTGCTGATTGGGTTATTTAATTGAAGCTAAAGCCCTAAATGGTCATCATGTTGCAGGTATCCTGGGCTCAAGAAGTGCTCCTAGAAACACGAAAAAGTCACAAGTAGTGGGGATCAATCGGCTTGCGATCCTATACTTGTGAAGGTCAAAAGTGGTCTGCGTACAATTTTGCTAGCCAATCATGAGGTAGCATACATGCAAAAACAACCAAGGCAACATCACTTTGGAAGTAGTCACGGTTAGAGGAGATGGTCATGATCTCCAAGGTCTGATGTTCGATGGATGGAGGTAAAAGTGATCTCAAGGGTGCCCCAAAGGGCCAAAATGACTTGTACTGGAGGGTTGACTAATTGAGGGCATGATTTTGGTCAAGGTGATGAAAAAATAAGGGTTGAAGTCCACCGACGTCGGTGATAAAACCGCCATCGGTGGTCCAAAGGGACCGACATCGGTAGGATATCGGCCGACGTCGGCAGCCTAGGGCACGACGATGCCGACGTCGGCGGCCTATCAAATCTGACAAAACTAGATTGGTGGCCAACCAAAAGTCATTTGTGATTTAGTTGACTGAGAGAAAAGAGCTCTGGAGCCAAGTGAGTGAAAGTGACACTAGGTTAACCGAGGAGCAGTGTGAGGTGTCAAAGAAGCATTGGTGGAGAGAGAGAGACGCGTGGAGAGAAATTGGAGGCTACAAAGACGTGTGTGGGCCAGGAGAAGCTTAATGCAGAAGTGATGGCAAAGGGTAGTAAAGGACCTGCGGGAGGTCCACCACCAGTGGCACCCATCGTGCCACCACGCCGGCGATGTCGAGACGAGGTAGGAGGGTCTCTAAGCCCTATTTAGTTAGTTTTTTGTTTTGATTTGTCTTTTGAAATTTTTGATTGCTTAGGTATAAATTGAGGGGGGAGGGTAGCTAGGAAGGTGGGTAGGAGGTCTATGATAGATTAGGAGTAATTTAGGAGTGATTTGGAGGGTTGGGGAGTCAAGAATGGGGAAGGGGCAGGCGAGCCAGTGAGCTCGAGAGGGTGCCCGTGGAGAGAGTGTGGCGCTAGTACGGGCTGCTACAGGATGTACCACCCCCATTTTTGCAGTATAGGCAGGATGATATAGAGGCGCTGCTCCCACTACCAGAGGAGACAGAGGGGCCAGATTTTGAGGAGTTGCTGGTGGGGCCTGGAATGGCTGACCTAGGTTGTACAGAGGCTTACACAGCATGGTGGGTAGGTCAGTACATAGGAGTTCAGGCAGGGCCACAGCCAGATTTATAGGCTATCATCAGGGAGTGGGATGTAGCCCATGAGGAGAGAAACATAGCATGGTAGGAGAGGGATGCGGCACAAGCCCAGGTGATCATTTTACAGTGATAGGTCATGATTTTAAAGGGGCAGCTGGCGGGGGTGATAGGATAGGTGGCTGCTTTGACAGGACAGGTCACTATGTTGCAGGGTCAGCTGGCCGCAGCCCAGGTACAGGCATCGGCAGGATAGGGCTTGAGGGGACAGGGCTTGATGTAGTAGCCATCTCAGTAGCTAGTTTAGCAACCCACACAGTTAGTGTCAGTGCAACCAGGGTTTTCACAGTCGTAGGGTTCAGCACAGGGCATGGCAACAGGGCAGATGGGTCCACCGTAGATTGTATCTCTAGTTAGATATAGTGATGCGCTAGACGAGATCACGTATTATGAGAGGGCCATCAGGGGGTTCCCTCAGATACAACGATACTCTGAGATGAGGGCAGAGTAGAGCCAGTAGCGTTCTATGTCACGGGCGACCACTACAAGTTCGCACAGGCAGCCCAGATCAGAGATGGGAGAGGATACAGCGTCTTCTTGGCCACTGCCACCACCACCACAGCCACAGCCTTGAGGGCAGAGTTTTGATATGATGTATATACCGGCCTGCGTGCTGATGATGCGAGATGTATTTGACTTTTGAGAGAGAGAGATGCACAGATTGTGTGATTGTATAGAACATTATTGATATATATGATGAGATTTTGGATCAGTGACCTGTGTGATAGATGTTTTATAAATATGTGTTTAATGTTTATTGCATTTTGATGTGATGCATGTTGATATTATGGTTTATGTGGATGATGCTAAATGAACTGGTTATATGATGTTGTTTAATGATATTGATGTTGATGTTTGATGTGAATGGTTATGATTTTTAGATTAGATGGTGATGCTTAATGACTATGGATGGACATGATGAAAATGAGTATGCTAATGATAATATATGACTAGCTGTGATGTGATTGACAGGTGATGAGAGAATGGGATGGAAGAAAGTGACGAAGAGGATGGCCGAGCTAACCCCAGAAGACCCCATGTCAACTGAGTGCTACCTACATATCCCTTGTCCTAAGGGCCTCAGGCCAATGTAGTTCTCCCAAAGAGGGAGGAAAAGGGTCAAAGTGATTGATTACTTGTGGTCGAGGACAAAGAGGATAGGGTTTGTCCATCAAATAGACGAACAAATGAGGGTGGTCGAGCTAACCCCAGAAGATAGTTGTGTCATCTGAGTGTTGCCTACATAGCCCTTGTCCTAAGGGCCTCAGACCAATGTAGTTCAGACTAGGAGACAAAGCGGTCGAGAGTTGGTCTAGTCATGAGAATGGTCTAGCACGTCCATATGTCTGAGAGAACATGCTTGAAATGATGAGAAAAAGTCAAGGTTTTTCACCCCTAGCAATTGCCCATATTAGGTGATGGACATATGCAAAAAATGAAATGAGCCTATTTATGTGCCAGCAAGTAATGGTTTATGTTGGACATAAATTGAGTGGTCTACAGTTTCCATGTGTATTGGTGTCCATAGAAATCAGTGTGAATAGGCTAGGTGGTTGGTCGGAAAGAGGGTTGAGCTGATTTAATAAATGACAAATGATTGGATGTGACCAAAGTGTAAAAGAATTGAAAGGCATACTCGCCCTTTTATTGACAAGGACCAAAATGATAGCATAGATAGGGGTTGTTAGAACTAAGAGCCCCATTCATGCATTACGTCGTTGACCAGAGGTTGTGTTAGAGCGGTAATCAAATCACTTTGACACTAAAGTGATCTCGAAGTCCGTTGAGCAGGTGTTAGGATAGGAGGATATAGGGTAACCCATTTTAAGAGCAGAGATAACCTTACCCCTTTTATAGGAGACCCTGAGACAATTACAAGCCAAGTCCATGACCCGTGTTTTTTTTTTTTTTTTTTTTTTTTGGTGCAGACTGATCAATGCGGGAAGTCTATATAGAGATGTCATTTGCTTGGTGGTCATTTGTGAAGCTGATCGATGCGGGAAGATTCTAAAAAAGTGTTGTTTATAGCAATATTTAATCATAGCCATCCTTCGAGGGAGTGGTCTATATTTTGCTTTATATATAAGGGCTTTGAATAGCTATCCTTCAAGGGAGCAGTCTATTAGCTACAGCAATGATAGTACAGCTGTCCTTTGAGGGAGTAGTCTGCCTTTTTGATTTTTGATTTTTTGACCTTGGATATTTTGACATCTTGATTTGTTTTGACAGAAATGTGAGTCATGGACCAGACTATAGAAGGTCAAGTGCTCCCTTTTATTAGGACAAAGCATCCCTACTGTATAAAAGGGGTATATAGGATTTTGTTAAGGGGAGTAGGATTGAAATGAATGAGGATTAAGAGGATGAGGATTGCTCAAGGGATGAGCTCAAGATAAATGTCAAGTGGATGAGGACTCGACTAACAGTAGAATGGTCGCAAATGCAACGCATTAAGAGGCTCAGGTTCTGGTCGTCCGTTGAGAGAAGACAAATGATACGTCCCTGATCCATACTTGTGCGTGATAATGAAAGGTCTGAGCCAATTAGGGGAAAACTTGCCTCATTTACTTTACTCCATATTGGTCACGTGTTGATTCTCTTTGAGGATGAGGTCTCCAATATTGAAATCTCGTTCTCGCAAATTTTTGTCATAGGCTCGCTTGATATAATTTTGATAGACATGGAGATGACTGAGGGCAGCAAGATGGTGCTCGTCAAGTAACTCAAGTTGAGCTAAGTGATCTTGATGAAAGTCATCATTGGAGAGAATGTCATGCAGGGAGATGTGGAGAGACGGGATCTGTACTTCAAGAGGTAGGATAGCCTCTATTCCATACACAAGCGAGAAAGGGGTAGCACTTGTGGAGGTTCGAATGCTAGTGCGGTAGGCCCACAAAGTAAAGGGAATGTGAATATGCCAATCCCTTCCAATCTCGCTGACCACCTTCATGAGAATTTTAGTCAAGATTTTGTTGGAAGCCTCAGCCTGCCCATTTGCTTGTGGGTAGTAAGGCAAAGAGAAACTGAGGTTGATGCCAAATGAGTCACAGAGTTTTTGGATAGTCTTGTTTTTGAAGGACTTGCCATTATTGGTGATGATTTTGTGAGGTACACCAAAATGACAGATGATGTGGCTGCTGATGAAGTCGACAATCTTGTCAGCTTTTATGGAGATGAGAGGAATGGCTTCCACCCACTTGGTGAAATACTCAGTGGCAGTGATGATGGATTGATGACGAAGAGATGAATGAGGGTTAATCTCATCGATGAGATCTATGCCCCACTAAGAAAAAGGCCAAAAATCTTGAGCAACTTGTAAGGCGTGACTAGGAAGATGAAGCAAGTTAGAGTGCTGCTGACACTTGATGCAACGCCGAACATAGTCACTACAGTCTTGATGAAGGGTGGGCCAATAATAGCCCAGATGAAGGATGCGCTTGGCAACCAAATTCCCACTAAAATGTCTGCCACAAATCCCTTCATGGACTTGCTTAATGGCCTGAGATGCTTTAGTGGAGGTGAGACAGCGAAGAAGGAGGCCGTCGAAGCCTCACTTATAGAGAAGACCCCCTAGCATGGTATAGCGAGCTGTGCGCTTGATGAAAGCTCACCGCACATTGCTAGAGAGGTTGGGAGGAATGACAGAAAGAGATAAGTAGTCCACAAGTTGCTTATACCAAATATCTCATAGGCTAGAGTTTATGGTGTTGACATGATTAATGTTAGGAGAGATATAAGAAGGTAACGGCACACGATGCACCGTGACAAAAAGTCTAGATGCAGATGAGGAAGATGGGATATGGGAAGTGAGAGAAGCCATGGTGTCAACAAACTTATTCGTGGATCGAGGAATAGTCTACAAGAGGTAATGGTCGAAAGTTGCAAGGAGAATGTCAGCACAGTTTTTATACCTTTGCAAAATTTCATTTTTACAGAGGTATGAACCATTGACCTAATTGACGACAAGTTGCGAGTCACTGAAGATGTTGATGGACTTGATGCTGAGAGAGAGGGCAGTCTGAAGTCCCAAAATTAAGGCCTCATATTTAGCCATATTATTGGTACAATTAAAGTCGAGCTTGAAAGAAAAAGGCATGGGCTCACCATCGAGTGGGATGAGAATGACTCCCGCACCCCCACCAAGTTGACATTTGGAGCCATCGAAGAACATGGTCATTTGGTAGATAGTGTCATCGGTGGAAAGCGTAGTGATAGACTCATTAGGAAACTTGCACTGTGAAGGTTGATTGTTGGGAAGAGGGGCATCCGCCAGTTGATCAACGATGGTTTGCCCCTTGATAGATTTTTGCTAGATGAATTTGAGGTCGAACTCAGCAAGCAGCATGAGCCACCGAGCCATACGTTGATGTTGATATGGCTTGGAGTGCATAAACTTAAGAGGGTCGGTGTGAGTGATGACAAAGGTTTTGTGGTTAAGAAGATAGTGGCGAAGCTTGGTAGTGGCAAAGACTAATGCCAAACAGAGTTTCTTGGTATGAGTATACTGAGTTTCATAGTCGACCAGTGTTCGGCTGATATAGTAGACCGCTTGCTCACGATGATGCTCGTCTCGGTGCGCAATCATGGCACCTAATGAATGGTTGGTGACAGAGATATAAAGGTAGAAGGGTTGATCATCTTTAGGTGGAATGAGGACTGGTGGAGAGACTAGATAGCATTTAAGGGCTTCAAAAGCCTCTTGACAGTCCTTATCCCATGTAAAAGAGACATCCTTCTTAAGGAGATGATGAAAAGGTTGGCAGCAGTCAGAAAGCTGTGAGATGAAATGGTGAATGGACTGGAGCTTCCCTTATAGACTACGAAGCTGCTTGAGATTGGTCAGGGGTGGCATCTCGAGGATAGCACAGATCTTGGCAGGATCTATCTCGATGCCACGGAAAGAAATGATAAAGCCGAGAAGCTTGCCAAAGAGGACCCCAAAGACACATTTCTTGGGGTTAAGGCAGACATTATATTGAAGAAGGTGAGAGAAGATGATTTTGAGAATGGTCAAATGGTCACGGCGAAGTTTGGACTTGCCGAGAAGGTCGTCCACATAGTCCTCCATGAATTTATGGAGGAGATCATGGAAAATGTAGGTCATGGCACGCTGATATGTGGCACCTATGTTCTTCAAGCCGAAAGGCATAACTCGATAGCAGAAAGTCCCCCTAGGGTGATGAAGGTGGTCTTGTGTTGATCTTCTAGAGCAATCAAGATTTGATTGTATCCTGGAAACCCGTCCATGAGAGATAGCATCTCATGGCCGGCCATGAGATCAACAAGCTGGTCAATGTTAGGAAGAGGAAAGTCATCTTTGGGACAGGCTAGGTTAAGGTCGCGATAGTCTATGTAAATCTAGATCCCTCCAGTCACCTTGGTGACAGGAATGATGTTAGAGACCCACTGCGGATAATCGATGGGCTAGATGAAGGAGACAGAAAGGAGGCGCTGAAGATCCTCTTTGACAAGGAGGGCAATGCGAGGATGCATCTTTCAAAGCTTTTGCCTAATAGGCTTAGCCTCTGGTTTGGGGACAATGTTATTGGTAGCGATGGTGGGGTTGATGCCAGGCATGTCATGGTAGGTCCAGGCAAAGGCCTTGATATGATCTGAGAGGAACTGGGTATAGTCAAGCTGATCCTAAATGTCTAAAGATTGTCCAATCTTTAAGACATGAGGAACATCAGAAGAAGGGAGGTTGATGTTAATGGTTGATTCATTTAACATAACCTGGGTCTCAAAAGGGAGAGAGCGCTAGATGAAAGAGTCATCAGTGCCCATGTAGGAAAGAATGGCGTCGCCATCAACACAGTGGACAGTGTGAATGGTTGCCGACTCATCTTCTACCATGCTCAGAAAAATGAGAGGGAGAGACCTGGACACCCCATTGAGCTGATAAGTCAAGGGTTCTAGGTGGATGGTGTTTATGGAAAAAAAAACTATGAGGGATGGAAACCACCGACTCCGTAGGTGAAGGAGGAGGAATGGGTGAGCCTGGAGGAGATTGGTCAATGGTTGGTTTAGGACAAAGGTCTGTAGGGGTCTGATTGGGGTCGTGATATCCCAGGCCATACCATTTCTTGGCATCGTCATTATTGAGTGGTTTGATGGGCTGATGGGAGCCCTGCTCATAGCGTCTGAAGCCAAAACCCTTCCATGCACACCTGTAATGGTAAATGTGTGCAAAGGTAGGGTTGCCAAGAAATGAGAAGTCTGATGTGAAAGGTTGAGGTGAAGAAAGCAGATTGCAATCAGTAGGAGCTTGATCAGGCCCCCCATAGACAAGGTTGGTTCAGAGGTGAGGAGGACCATAAGGTACGATCATCCCGATTTGATGGTCGTAATTAGGGCTATGATGAAGGCGTCCATACTCTTGTGGAGTTTGGAACATGTCTAAGGCCAACAAGTGATATTCCCCCAATGAAAGTCTTTGGAAGATGTCTTCCATGGGATCTGTGGTTGTCACTTAAAGGGGATGTGTGAGGCCGACCGCCGGTTGTGAACTGGTTGACACTTCCACGGATGGAGGTGGTGCCAGGGTTGATGGCTTGATAGGAATGAGAATGTCATTTGGATGGTAGGTGGTGTTACAAGTTTTAAAGGGTGAAGGGTCAGCGAGAATGGTATGGACTTGTCCATCGTGCTCAAATTTCACACAACGGTGCAGGGTGGAGGGGACACAGGCAATGGCGCGGATCCAGGGTCGGCCTAGCAAGATGTTGTATTGAAACTCTCCTTCGATGATATAGAAGAGCTCCGGGACTGTGCGTGGACCAATGCGAATGTGAAGGATGACTGTGCCAATGGTCGTGGCAGTGGTGTCATTAAAGGAATGCAATATTGCATCAGTTTTGGAGACGTAATTCTTGGGAAGAGCCAACTGTTCAAAGGCATGAGTGGAGATAATGTTGATGCTGGCACCTCCATCGATCATAACGCATTTAATGAATGTCTGATCAACATAGGTAGTGATGAAGAGGGTGGCATCCTGATCTTCCGTGTTGGATGTGGGAATCTCAAAATCGTTGAATGTGATGGAGGCAACAGGAGCTAAAGAGTGGACAAGGGCAGCAAGTGGTTGCGGGTCTTTGGGTTGAACCTCTGCTACCTGTAGGGCTCTGATGAGGGATTGATGATGCTAAGGTGAGGTTTGGATGAGGTCATAAAGGGACATCTTCACAGGCATCTGGTGAAGCTATTTCAACATAGAGTCATGAATTACCCCTGAAGAGGAAGAAGAAGAGGGTTGAGGCGCACCAAGGATAGAAATTTTAGGCTTGGGTAGTTGAGGTGGCTGGACGAAAGGGTAGGTCCAAGGAATGGCAACTTTTTCCTTCACCTTGTCCTTTTATGACCTGGTGGTTATGTGAATGGCATTGATTTCAAAGATAGGGGGTGAAGGAGATGAAGGGGTCATGGTCTGCTGATGAGATGTTGATGGGTTTGAAGAGGTCAGAGGGTTATGAGAAGGAGTCAGGGGTCGGTCAAGAGTGTCCTCAAATAGAAGAGTGTCTTTCTCCAGATAGCGGTGAATGATGGTCTTGAGGGATAGCAAGTCTTGGTATCGTGTCCTAGCATACGATGATATAAGCAAATCTTCGTGTCATCGAACCAGGAGGGCTTAGACCTGAGAGGTTGGAAAGGCCTGATGGGCGGAAGGGTTATGCTGTAAGTCTACAAAATTTGATGCAAGATCAAAGAGTATGAGCCCACTAAAGGGTCTGTGCTCGTCGATGTGTGCGATACGGGTGACTTTTGCTTGGGTGGAGTCGGAGGAGGCTTCCGTACCACCTTTTGGATTGATGGTGTGGCGACAGGTAGAGATGGTACTTTCTTCATGAGAATTACCACCCTTTTGGGAGAGGGTAGGCTAGCGGTAGGCAAAGGAAGCAAAGGAGGCAACTGGTTTTGATTAAAAGTTGGAGTGGGAAGGATTATGGTCAGGGTCGAAGGATGGGGGCCCAAAATGGAGGGCAATGATGATGGAGGAGGAGGCATTTGCCTCTGTGGTTTAGCAGTCTTCTGTGGCTTGGGTTGAAGACTAATATTGGTCAAAGTCTGGTCTAGGTCCACCTTCACTTGCGGATGAGTGAGGTTGGAGACAGGGTGAACGCCAAGTGACTTGATAGGTTTAGATGGGGTAGATGTGGGTTTTGGTTTTGATGGGGTCGGTTGAGGCTTAGAAACGAGAGTCTGGTTTTTGTTAAAGGTCTTGGGAGATTTTGCCATGGGAGGATTAGCTGCATGAGACGAGAGGGCATGGGCATGTTAAAGAGCTATGAGACACTCCCACAATCCCTGATGCTCCACTTTCCTAGAAGGGAGAAGTTCGAGTTTCTCCACTAGTCGAGAAAATGGCTGAGAAGATGTGGGATGAGGTTTGGGTTCTTGAGAAGATGTGGATGGTTGTGGGGTTGAAGATGAGACTGGTGTAGCGGTCTCAGACCCAAGGCATGATGGAGTCATGATAGGTTCGTCTATGGTTGGATACGAAGGAGAGGTAGGTTCTTCCTTGGGTGGAGAAGAAACTGGAGAATGAGGCTCCTCAAGTGGGTAAAGAGCAAGGATGATTGTGCCCTCCACTTGCGGTCGAGGAGTAGGAAGGGTTAGGTCCTCCATGGGCAGCAGGAAGGAGGATGGTGAAACTGGCGGTGATGGTAAGGTCAAGGCATCCTCCAAGATGAGAGAGGTTGATAGAGAACTAACTGGGGAAAGAGGTTCGTCCTCACGTGATGGACTGATAGATGGACTAACCTCTTAAGGTTGGTTGGGGATGAAGGGCAAGACCGTATTGACTGTTCGTATATTGTGTTTGTGAATGTTGTCAGTCAAGGTCTGGATATTGTTCTGAGTCGATGGATGATTGGGGAATGGTTGCTTAAAGTTGTCGATGCCCTAATTAGGTGGTGCATTGGGATTATTGAGGATGAGGTCACCCTTTTCCAACATGTCTTGGATGATGTTTTTAAGGGTTTTACAGTTGCCTGTGTCATGTCCTTTAACACAGTGGTAGTTATAGAAATCATTTTCCCTATACCACACAGGGATGGCACGTGAGGGATCAAATTGTGGAGGTGGTCAGATCTGGGGGAGATTGAAAACCCCTTGTTTGATGAGTTTTTCTAGCATAGACACGTATGATTCTCTGAGTGGAGTAGACTGTCGCTGTATGTATCTCTGCTGAAATTTGCAGGTGGCACTCTGAGATGTGGATGGCTCAGGCTGATTAGTTAAAGGCGAAGAGGAGGAAGATCTAATGACCACAGCGTTTGCTGAAGCTTTAGATTTAGGATTGGATGAGGAAGGTTTAGAAGAGGGGTCATTGGTCTTGGAGTTGGGATTCTTGCTCCGCAACTTGACTTTATTCTCCTCGATGACACGTAACTCAAGTTTGCGGGCCATCGTGAAGGCTTCATCAAAAGTGCGAAAGGTCTGAACCCTCAAGGTGGAATAAATATGTCTGGCGCAGGCTTGGGAGAAAAGTTTAATAAGATCAGGTTGGGGTAAATAAATGGAGAGTTGATTAATGAGGCCTCTCCAGCGAGCAATGAAATCAGCAATGGATTCATCCTCAAATTGGCAGATAGAATAGAGGTCTGTGATTGAGACCTTCTTGGTGATGTTGATAGAGAAATGATCGAGGAAGAGCTGGGCCAGCTGAGTGAATGTGAAGAGGGAATGGCTGGTAAGGGAGTTGTACCAGTCAAGCACAGCACCTAAGAGAGACATAGGAAACGTACGTAAGAGCAACACATCATCGTGGGCGATAAGGTAACAGGCATGTCTGAATGCCTGTAAGTGCTGTTGTGGGTCTTCCTTGCTTTGAAAATGAGAAAACTTAGGAAGTTCCCACTGACTGGGATATGGTCAAATCAAGATGGAAGGATGGATGGGCTCGTTGCAAATTTGTTCATATGAGAGAGTATTATGTGAGCCAGAAACGGAGGTCTCTAGGCTGGACATTTTATCCATCAGCATTTTGATGATATCTACTGATGGATTGGCAGGTGGAGTGCCCCCTAGATTTTAAGGCGCTTGGAAGAGGCTAGAAGAGGCATACGACGTAGTCAATTGTACCATTAAGGGTGCAACGTACGGATGACTAGTCATAGGGATAGAAGAGAAGACTAAGGATGGTTGGGTAGAAGGCATGGCTAGGCTCAATGTTGCCATGGGGGGTTGGTTAGTGGTAACATGGGCCAATGGATAGGTAGCCACCCTGGTGTTGATAGGGGCCAGGGTAGGCGGAATAGAGACGACCAGATTCTAAAAGGGAGTAGAAAGTGGTTGAGTGGGCTGAGGTTGATAGGGGGCTGAAACCCCAGTGGAAGTGGGTCCAAAGATGGAGGGAGATGCCACACTTGGATGGTTGGTCAAAGGTTGGTCATTGGTCGAGGCCATAGCCTGGGTGTCAAAAGGTTGAACTATGGATGCTATTGATACAGCCACAGTTTTGAGAAGAGAGGTCGGCATTCCATAGATTGGATTGCCCAAGGAGTCTCACGTTCGGCTATTCACGAGATAGTGCTGCAAGGCTTTGACGTTGAGGTCCAAGAATCGTGTAAAATCTTGGTCCCCTTCTGGGACAATAGGCATTTGGGTCGGGGATGGTCTATTAGGAGTTGTTTCAGTCTCCGAGTTGAACTCCATTATAGGACTGGTTATGGACGGGGTAGACGGAAGCAGGTGATGCCTCGCGTGATCGACTAGAGCCTTGGATTGACTACAAGTCAGAACCATTCAAGGCAAGAAAGAACGTCCTTACAAGCTCAAACAAGCAAATAAGAATAGAAAAGATGAAGAACACAAGTAGATCCTAAAACCCTAGGAGTAAATTATTAGGATTATAGTGGCTTATGCCTTAGAATGTGTGTAGAGGAAGATTGGATTTTGAGTCGAGACCTAGAAGAAGTAGTCTATTTATGGTTTCAGGTTAGTTATGGTGCTCAAGAAGTCTGTGTTAGGTTTCGTACAAGGCCTGGTGCTAAGGAGCAAGTTCCCCTCACTTCACAAGTCCAGTGATAAAATGGGCCCACTTAGCCAAAATATACTTCCCCTATAGATTAGACTCTGCCAGAGAACAGAGTGGGCTTTCCCCTTGGTGATGAAGTCCAAGTAGGATCATCGGGACAGGTAAGGTATCCGCTGGGGGATGAAATCCCAGTCGGGCCTTGTCTCAGGTAAGTTAAGATGTTTGTGTTGTGCAAGTGGTTTGGTCGTGTAACATCAAGTGATCTAGATTAATTCAATATGTGTTTATTAATTACTAAGTGTGGTCTAAGAAATGCAAGTAA
The DNA here is from genome assembly GCA_037957365.1 of Torreya grandis. Classification (NCBI taxonomy): domain Eukaryota; kingdom Viridiplantae; phylum Streptophyta; class Pinopsida; order Cupressales; family Taxaceae; genus Torreya; species Torreya grandis. The sequence continues at coordinate 531,090 of JARHVA010003741.1, read as the reverse complement.
ATAAAAATGAAAGTGCAACGTGTTTTAAGCCCAAGTCAAAATGTTTGTTCGTATGAAGACGAATGGAGAAAGAGTCGAAGAATATGAGTTTTGACTAGTCTAAAAGTGCAAGAAAGAAAAGAAAAGTTCTTTTTATTCCTACTTATGATGTCATTTAGAAAAGATGAAAGAGGCAAAAAGGAAGGAACCTAATGCACCTATATGAACGAAAGAAAGAAAGAACCCAAGGAAGGCCCTAGGGTCCCACCGGGTGTGCCAGAATGTTTCTACACTAATTTTGCTTTCACATTCAAAATATAGAAATGAGAAACTAAGAGATGGTCTAGGGTTAGAAGATACCTGGATAAAGTCGTGCGCACCAAAATCAGACGTTGGAAGGTACTCCTCTTTGGCTATGGAGGAATGATACCTGTGAAGAAAAAGAGACTAAACATGAAAAAATGTTAGTCGACGAGACGGTGGGCTGTCAAGCAAACGCTTGATCCCTGAAGTACGAAGACTTCCTTAAGGGATATCAACCCACTAATAAGAAATAGAATATTTGACTGAAGTAGAAATAATGAAAGACAGAATGAAAGCAAATAAAAGATAAAAAGTAGAATGCGTACCTGATATGTAGCAAACTACTCTGCTCAGTCACCGGTGTCAGTCTCTGTGTCGGCATCGGTCAAGAAGAGTGCCGACATTGGTTGAAGTGCCGGCGTCGGTCGGGGTAATGACCGGCGTCAGTCAGGGAAATAGTTTTGGACAGTGTCTGGTTGGGTCTGGATAGAGTTTTTGGATTGCAGAAGGGTCTGAAGTTTTTTTTGAGGATTCGGGAAGCCGATTTAGGAGTCAGAGGGATTTGTTTGAGGGTTTTGTACAGGGATCTGGGCAGAGTTACAGACTGTATTTTCTAGACAGAGTGGGTAGAGGTGATATGGGTGGAAATAAGGTCGGGGTTATGGTCTAACTCTAAATCTGGGTAATGAAATCAAATGAAAAATAATAACCAGAGAGTAAAACAAAAACACAGAGCAAAGCTTACCTGTTATACGCTAAAAATAGAGTAAGAGACATGATTGATGTTGTTGCTGTGTCGCAAAAGTTTGATGTAGCAGATCTCCAGTAAGATGACTGAAGTAGAATACCTGTATCGAAGAGAGAGAGAATACGAGAGATTGGATGTAGATTGGTTGGATGCAAGAATTAGTTGATTGTTTGAATGAAGAGGTTTTCTGATGAAGTCAAAGGAAGGTTCGATAACCGATCGAGAAATGGATTGGCAATCGAATGGATAATGGATAACGGATAACGGCTCCTGCATTCAGGTCGAGAATGCAGTGTTAAGGATAACCGATGCCAATAGGGCTGCCGACATCAGCCGATAAGTGACCGACATTGGCGACGTCGGCCGGGTAGTGACCGACATCAGTAGATGCAGAATGGGGACAAAAGGCTAACTTTAGCTTTCTGCTCATTTTTACATGCTGCCAGGGTCAAGGCTCATAGGAAAATGGTCGACAAGGGTTAAATAGGCATGGAAAACTAAAATGGGGGTTAAGGGGAGGATGACAAGGGTTAGACACAATTACGGTGTCTACAGTGTGTTGGGGCAAAACAATATCCCCAATCACATATGGAATCAATCCTCCATCTTTATTTTTCTCATCAATGTTAGAGCATTTCTCTACTTACTCTCTGTATAGAGCATTTTTATAACATGCCTGAAGACTATCAAAATATATAGGATCCAAATGAATACCTAACATTATTGATATTTCATTAAGGTGAGCAGGTTTTGTTATCATTTATTTTGATTCTACATCAGCATCTTCTCTAATCTTTCCTATTGCATTATGGTGGCAAAAAAAACCATCATTGAGCCATTCATTTTCTATATTAGAGGTGTTGTTTTTATCCATTTCCTTATGTATATCCCCATAAAATACAAGATATTGGAGAGGAAGTGAATCATTGTTCAAACAATGAATTTCCTTCACCTATGCATAGAAATTTTGAGTTTATTGAAGTTACCTAGGTTGGGGACAATGATTTCCTATTTTATTAGGCATTAGGATGCTTGGTATAATAGCCTAACTATGATAATTTTCAAATAAAATCCACCTTTTAAAGGACATTAACTCCTTTGTAAATTATCCTATAAGGCTTTTTATCTCATTAATTACATAAGGGTCTATGTATGCACTAAGGGTTATGTTAGGTGAGCTCATGTTTTTTAAATCAAAAGATCAATGGGCTTTGGGGAATAAGTATCTAGAAGGTAAAGGATAAATTCACATAGCTTTTATGATTACATCTTCATCTACTACATAATGATCAAACTCTTCTGGAAGAGTATTTCCTCTTAATGCTTATATCATTATAGCCAAATCAAGGATAAAAACTTTTATAAAATATAAATAGGCCAAACTTGATGATGGAAAAAAATTATATATATCATCTCCAATTTAATTTTAAATTTGAATTTGAAATCAACAACATGCCCTAAATCAGCCTTCTTGATTGTAGCTAAATGTTCTATTAAGGCTATAGCATCTACCCTTTCTCTAAATTGATCACACAAATTTTCTCCTAGCTCATCCCATGTTGACATTGATTTCACATGCAAAGATATATACCAATCTAAGGCTTTTCCTTTGAATGATGTGGCTAAAATACTAATAACAACATCATCATTGATAATTTTATAAAATGAGCATAAATTGGAAATATCTTGGATGTGATCAATGGGATTAACAAATCCATCACCATTTAGATCAAAGATTGATTTAAGTGCTAACTTGGGAATGAGATTCCATTATTGAAGATTAGCCATATTTTTTAAATTTTATTTATAGGATAAAAATATTCCCAAATGAGTAAGGTCTACTTTACTTGAATATGGGATCTTTGGCTAGTGCAGTCTCTAGGTGATGGAAAATCACCTCAACAAGCAAATAAATATGAAATTCTCACCAAAATATTAGATAAATGTATAAAATCAAGGGAATTCATTATTAAAAAAAAAACTAAAATCTAATCATGTCCTATTAACTTTGGAAAACTATTAATGGTTGACACCAATTTGGGTGGCATATTGCTCTATAATAAAATTTCAGAGTGTAAAGCTCAAGACTAAACAAAAAAACCAAAGATAATTTTATCAATTCCCATTGGGGGTGCCAAAAATTTTGATGTTGAAAAAAATTTACTTGATGGCACCCATAAATCATCCAAAATAAGGGATTACCACTCAATATGGAATTCCTCCTTGCATATAACCTCCAAAGATAGATGAATCTATTTCTAATTCTAATGATTATCTACTCCAAACTACTATACATAAATGGATTTATTTATTAGGGGAGAGTTAGAGAGTTGCATAAAATTAAACATGGTGTACACCATAATAGAAAATGGGAATATTTCCTTCCTATGAAAATGTTGACACCTAAAACTCTCACTCTAGGTTAAACAACCTCCTATGATAAGCTTTACACATGTGGGACCAAGTACATTCTATAAAGAAACCTATGATATTTTAGAAGTTGGTTCTTCATTCAAAGTTGGGGGTGAAAAGGGGAGAGAGAAATGTAAATAAAACTAAACATAAAACTAAGGTGATGCACTGAGACATCTAAAACATTTATACTATAATTGCATTAAATAGATCAAACCCTTAAACACTACAAACCATAAAGGAGCATAAAGCATAAATTAAGATATATAATGAAAGAAAAGATTGATACTATAGAAGCAAAAGAAAAGAGATAACAGACAGAGATAATTTCTCATGCAAATTAACATATATTATCACATCTTATTCATTGTTAAATGGAGAAACAAATACATAAGGCCTTGAGGGAACACACAAAACTTATAGTCACCCTTGTGAGGGCACCTATTAAGGTCAGAGAATGATAAAATTTTAACTACTATTACTCCTATTTGATTACAAATTGTAGTGTACAAAATAGATAATGCAAGAAAAATGGTAACTAACACTTTCCAAAAAGAAACATCATATAATATATAGGTGAGACAGCCTCTCATGAGGATGACACCTAGAAATCTTAGAACTCATGCCAATGATGACATTATTACAATTAAAAGAGAAACTTAGGTTCATGACTACAGTTAGCCTCTAGATCCCATATATTTCATGACCACTCCATATTGTTAGGGATACAACACCTAGAATGGTTATAGTGATACCACATGAATAGGATTATCTCTAACCAATTGGTGGGTCCCCTTTAATTTTCTCTAGCCAATGGTGCTACTCTAAATCCTAACAAACCAAAACTTCCCCTAGATAAGTGTGGGCATGACATGTGTCAAGTTAACACTCCATTGGAAAAAATGGGCACTTTTTTGGCCAAGCTAAGTATGGGTACACCATGTGTTGAAGATTCATTCACCAAGTGAATAGCTTAGTGGGCCTCATTAATTTACTGACTAGCCAATAGTGTTGCTTGAAGATCTAACCCAAAAAGAAAATGCTTTAAAGAGCATGGGGATACCATGTGTTGAGTTGGCACTCTATGGGAGTGAAATGAGAGCCTCTTCAATCTAGATAAGCATTATAATACCATATGGAAGAATTAGATGTAGGTTGATACTTAGGCAAAAATTCAAAAAGGGGCCTCAAAAAAGGGGGAGGCTAAAAGGAGAATCACTAGAAGGTACTAAGGAGCTGTTAGCTATGTCGATCAATCTAAAATAAAAGATGAACTACTCCAAAATTTAAAAAACATGGATTTTAATCCATAATTATTGGTGAGTCCCAAGGGTGTCCACCTATGGATGAGAGAACTAAAACTTTGGTGTTCAAACTAGTTGAAACAAAATTTCAAAATAGGAAGAAGGCTTGAGAACCTACAATTTTTGAAGAGCCATCTGCAAGGGCATCCACTCTTCCTCCTTAGGTTGGGTCTTCCTCCTGAGAGCCTTTAAGGCTCTATCTAGATCAATAATCTCTTTGAAAAAGATATTTCTTAAACTAAAAACAACTACTAACATGTGGAATTCAAGCTAGGTGAGTGGTTGTAATATCTTCACCACATCAGAGACACTAGGTGACTAATCAAGAGCCAAAAAATGGTCTGGTCAGTCTATTTTTGTTCTAGTAGTGCTTTGATCCAATCCTTAAGGAGGATGATATTATCTACCAAGAAAGGGGAGGGGAGTCCCAATTAGACTAGTCATTCAATGTGCCCCTGCCTACCTTGGACCACCTACACTAAGGCATTTAGGAATGGTTTGTACTTATTGGTTACCTTGTTGTAGCCTAAAAAATCATTGACCTTTGTTACCACTTGTCTACAGTCAACCACCCATGTTGCCTATAGTGTCTTATCTGAAGCATTGTAGATATTTTGGTGAGTTGGGAATTTGAGACCTTAGGTGTCATGAAGGCAATAACCTGATCAATAGATATGCTCACCTGTGAGCTCAAATTCTATGATTCCATAATGAAGGTGAGGGTCAGCTTCAAGTTTACAACCACACCCTTGATCCTTTCCTAGTAATATTTTTACAATTATTAGACCATAGGGAGGATTTTTGTGGCATGTAGATGAGTAGCAAGGTCATTCTTTAATTTATTAATTTCCTAGTCCTTGATTAAGCATTCCTACTATACCTTCTACTATAATTGTTGAAAATACCAATTGGAATCCAAGAGCTATTGACGGGTCTATGCTAGTTGAGTCTCTTTTTTCTTGTAACTTAGTTTCTATGACCACTTATAGGTTGGATTTCACTTGGAAGCTCTCACTAGATGCATGCTTCTAAAGGTCAAACCTTACTTTATTGAGCTCTACATCCTTGGCCTTCACCTCAACATTGAGGTGGTTGATTATAACCGTCACCTTGGTGAGTTCTAGCTTGGTCTTTTCTAGTTGTTGAGTCACCTTGATGTAGTTCATGGTTACAAACTTTTATGTTTCCTCCATCAGCTTGACCCTATTAGTGGGTTTAGCCTAGCTAAAATTGAGGCTAATAGCTTCTATGGCATAGTCTCTTAAATGCATCTACTCTTAGGGCTTGACTACTTGAGGGTCCAGATGATCAATCATAAGGGATTACTATGTAGGGTCATAAAATTACTACATGTGGGTCTATGTAGGGGCTATGGCTTACTTTCCCCTTTTCTTCTCCATTCAGGCCTTATAAGCCTTCCTTGTTACTTGGTTATGTTAAGCAACAAACCCTATCCCTATGGAGGTGAGTGAATGGAGGGTGATGATGGAAAGAGAGAAAGATAAGAGCTCATGGGGTGGGTAAATGGTAATTGTGCCATGATAAAGGATGAGTTGGATGATGAAGGTAGAGAGTTTAGGAGAGGCATGCAAGAAGAAAATGGGACCATAAAATAAAGTGGTGAGAGTTTGGTAGTGGGTTAAGTGGGTGAAGAAGAGAGTGAGGATAGGGAAGTAACTCACTATGTGGTGGAGAGTTCCATAACCTAAGGTGAGATGGAATATGAAGACATAGATGTAGTGAGGGAAGTGGAGGTGGAAAGAAGGGGATTTGATAAGAAAATCTTCTTTTATGCCAGCTCTAGTGGAGGGCTAGATTTGGGTGCCTCAGGTTGCTTATAATGGAGGGAACCAATTGAAAGGTACCCAAAGGGGATTTATTTTTGTTATGGGGTTATGGGATATGGGAATAGGGGAGGTGTCCAAGTTGAATGCTTGTGAGTTTCAAGACCTCAACCTCCTTCTATTGTGGTGTAACTTTTGCTTGTTACCCAGGGACATCTCTTTCTTCTTTTTTTCTTTATCTCCTCTTACTACTATCTCAAGAGAGGATTCTAGTTCCACTAATCGCTCCTCTAGATGATGATCATTCCAAATTTTATCAAAAGTCTCATCTATGTCTTTAGAATCATAGTTAGAGTATGGCTTAGTGATCTCATACTTGTATTTTGTAAAGGCAACTATTTTTTCATCACTCCAATTTCACTGGGCAAGTTTATTTTTCATCCCATTCAATAATTTTTTAGATGGGTCATATGCCTAGACTACATTATAGAGGGACTCCCATGGTTTGATGGCATCCAATTATATATGTGATAGATCCACATAATTTTGGAGGATGTTCTCCACAAATGACCTCCTCTATTCTAGATATGGTCAGTTCTAATTCTTGGGAGCTTTGGTGGTCTTCAAGGATGTTATGAATCAATCTAGGTCATAGTTACATCTATAATATATTAAATTAAGGCTAAGCTCTGGTAGCTTGGCTATGAGTAGGCATCCATGTTGCCTCTTTACCACTATGATTTCATCTCTTGCGAAAGGGGCATCATATAGACCCTTCTTATTTTTCTCTACTCTATAGATGGAGTCCACCATGTTGATTTGGTGAGATAATTCTAAGGCCAAGTTTTTATCTACTTACATAGGTGGGATTTGGAAGGTTTCTCCCTAGAAACCATGTACTTTAATGAATGTAAAATGGGTTCTCCAAAACTAGTAGATTGGGACCTTGCTCCCAATGAGCCATGAATACTACTTGTGTATCATTCTAAATGTAAGGGCCTCTATTCTAAGGTCGATGAGAAATAGAGCCATAAATATATCTAATAACTCATAGTAGTTCCTAGTGACAAATAGGATGTGGGTCCATATGGTGACTAGGGTCACCACATTGGGGAAAAATCCATGTCAGAGGAATTCAAATTGAGGTATGAAGAGAATAACTAGGAATGTTGGTATAGAATGAGATGAAAGAGGAAGGATGAGTACTGAAAGGTACCCACCATCAAAAAATTATCCAACTCATTCCTCATGGAGGTGGTGATGAATTCTAAAAAATCCATCTTGAACACCTATCCATTTTTAATTATGGTTATGAGGAAGAGTGTCCCCTAACTAAAAGTCATTGATATTGGCATTGGATTCCATCCCCAAGATGAAGGCCAACATGGACAGAGTATCTTCAATTACTGTGAGGGGAAACTCACCAAGGAGATGGGTAGAGGAGGCATCTTTATGATGTTGATTTTGAGGATAAATCCAAGGAAGTGCACCTTGTCTTGGACTCAATAGTCCCAGACACTCTGAAGGTTCTCTATGTTGAATATATTATCCTTAGGGTCATTTGGGAGTTGAAGCATCTTCCTGATGCTATCTACACTAATTTTCACCCTCAAATGGGCATTGCTAGCAATTATGTTAGTGTTGGTGTCTTATCTTTTCATGCAAAGGGAAATGATCTCTGGGCATGGATGAACATAAGGCACCATGTACTATGCTAGTGTGTAGTCCTACATCTTGCATCTAAAAAAATCATACTCCTCCCTATAGACCCTTTTAGCATTAAGGCGTGGGTTCCTTCTCTCAAAATTTTTGGATTTATGGCTAGCTTGGGATCAAATATATCATCTAAAAAGTTAGTGACTAATGCTTTATCCCTACAATTTATTTTGGGTGCCTTATTGATGTTTGTTAGCCTCTCTTTTCCCTAGTCAAGAGTAGAAACATAGGATTTGCTCACAACATATTTAGGGGGAAGGTCACCCATGCTACCTGACCCATATTCTCTATCCTTTGGGATTATTTTCACTTCTTAATGAATATTTAGAAGTCTCCATTATTGAGGATTTTTTTCTTGAACCATTGTCTATCTTGAGGGATGTACTAAATTAATGGTTCTCTACCCACCTCTTACTTAAACTTTAGGCTTGGCTCTTTCTGTTCTTTTAAATTTATTAATGCTCTTGAGTATATCAATGCATCAAGTGTTTGGCTTATATGAGGTGAAAGTAATATGCTATGAGGTGGGTTAATTATGGAAAATTTGAAATCATGCACCCCATAAATGATAAGGATGACACATAGACTTGAAGAACCACTCTTAAGAGATTTGTGACAATCATTATTGGGAGTCATGCCAAATGGAATGTCTAACATTAATTTTAGGTGAGGCAAGTAGATAACCATCTTTCAAAGAATTTTTTTAAAGATTCAGGAGGACTCAGGTGAGGACGCATGGCATCTAGATAAGCCACTTGTGCAAACAACACTTATTTAAAGGAAAAGGCATGGAAAGAGAAACAAAACTAATGGAAACAAAACCAAAGGAAAGGAAACACACAAATAGGAAGGTAAACTAACTAATTATATATAAGGGGGAGATAGGAAAGCTAGTTAAAATGTTTTAAATTGATCCCATTAACTGGGATCTCCAATGCATTATCATCTTCATCTTTTAATTCAAAATCATTCCCCTACATGCTACCAATGATGCAAAATAGTCCTATCTAAAGAGAATAAAACTTTACATGTTGGCCCAACTTTATTGCCCTGTAATCATATCTAAGAACTAAATCCCTAAGTTTGAATCTTGGGTCTGATGAATTCTTGTCAAACCACTGTTTGATCACTTATTTTCAAGTGATTTTTGCATCTCTTTCTTGCTCCCTCACTTCTTGTAGGTTAATTATTTTTGTGATCCTAACCTTCATTTCTCTATTTTCTATAATCTCAATAGCTTTCAAAAGGTGTAATGTAGGGAGTTCTGATGACACCAACATGATTACCTCTTTTTTATATACAATATCATATAGGGAGGTTTTCAAGATCTATTTGGGAGTGATGTGGTCCACCCATAAGGTTGTTCTCATGTGCATGTGTCATTCCCTTTGTTTCTCAAAGCCCATCCTTTTGATTAGTCTTATCATATTCTTGTTTTTTGACTCTACCAACCCATTCCCTTATAGGTAGTAATTAGAAGAAGATTTTTAAAATATACCATTCTGAAGTATGAATTCATAAATTTTAGATGCAAGGAAGGCTTTTGAATTATTAGATATGACTATCTTTGGCATGTCAAACCTAACCACAAACTCTTCCAAAAAATTTGAGAATCACATTCTTGATCACTTCTTTCAGTGGGATCACTTTGGTCCACCATGTGAAGTAATCGATGGTTGTCAATATATACTTGTGACCAATGCTAGAGATGAGATTTATCATCCCAATAAATTTTAAGCCCCACTATGTAAAGGGTTCATTGATCACAATTGGGTTCAATGACATGGCTGAATTCTTATTTTTTTCCAACAAAGAATTGGCATTTTTGGCATTTTTTGACTACCTTATGGTAGTCTATGAACATGGTCAGCTAGTAATATCCCACATGCATGATATTTGTCATGGTAGTTTTTGCTAAAAAGTGACATCTTGTGGTAGTGAAGTTCATGTTTTGGATAATCTTCTCAGCCTACTGTCTCTTGACACATTAAAGCATGTATCCATCAAAAAAAAATTGAATAAAACTCCTTAGACCAATGTGTAACTAGACCCCTAGAGTTTGTAGAAACACCTTTTATGTGTGGGAAGGATATATGGATACTAATCAGTTTGCATGAAGTAAATCTAGTTAGTCACCCATGATATGTCAATCTCAAATTAATTGATCAGCACTGCTTCTATTGTGTCTTGTTCCTCTAATGAAGCATCTACACATTAGGCTAGATACTCATAAATTCCTCTTCCTTTGATCACCTTTATTGACCTAACCTCAATGTCATACTCTAGGATCTTGGTAATCTATTTGGCTCATTTTTCCATGATATCTCCTTTTATGATGTATTTGAAGATGCTAGAGTATGCCATGTACACCATAATCTTATTTCCTGTGATAAGGTGCCTAAACTTTTTGAGGCCCTTGACTATGGTAAAAGCCTATCATTATATGAAATTATATTTCACTTCATACCCATGTAATGTTCTTGAATAGAACATAATTAGGTGCTCATTTCTTCTTTCCTCTTCCTTTTGAGTTAACAAAGTCGTTAGGCTATGCTCACTCCTATAGACGTACATAATGAATTCTTTGGAAAAGTTGGGGTTAACTAGTACAAGAATGATACATATTGCATCCTTGATTTTATTAGAGGTTGATCTTCCCTCGAGAGTCCACTTGAAATCTTAGTCCTTTTTCAGCATCAGGGTGATTGGTCTCACCAATTTTACAAAGTCAGATATAAACCTGTTGATGAAATTAAAATTTTTGAGGAATGATTGCACTCCCTTCTTATTTATTGGCACAAATAATTCTTAGATGGCCTTTATTCTCTCAATATCAATGGAAATCCCTTCTTTGGATACTACATACCCAATAATCTTACCTTATGGGACTTCTAAGACACATTTTTTAGGGTTGAGAAACACCCTAAATTCTTGACACTTTTAGAAAACCTTTATAGATTATCAAAGTGTCCTTCCTTCTTCTTAGAAAACATAGTGAGGACATCCAAATAGATGAGGATGATATTATTAATTATCCCTTTGAAGGCCACTTAAATTTCCTATTAGAATGTCACCCCAGCATTAGAAAGGTCTAAAGGCATCTTTACATATGTGAAGGTTCCCCACTTTATGGTGAAGGTGGTCTTGTGCTAGTCTTATTCATTCACCCAAACCTAGTTATACTCGAAGAATCCATCTAGTAGATAAAACATCTCTACACCCATTATTGTCTTAAGGATTTTCTCCATAGTGGGAAGGGGGTAATGGTCCTTTAAGGATTCCTTATTCAAGTCCTATAAATCTATGCATAGTCAGATCTCTCCACTCTTATTTTGCATTAGAACTAAGTTAGACACCTAAGTCAAATGCTTAATTGGGTCTATAATCCTAGAGTCAATGAGTTTTTTAAGCTCTTAAACCATCAAAGATTTGATCTTTGGGTTACTGGCCTCTGCTTCTAATGAATTGGTTTAGCTCTTCCCACAAAGTCTATAGTGTGATGAATGACCTCATAGTCTTATCTCTCAATTCATCATTACTCCATGTGATGACTCCTTTATATTTGTCATAGAAAGAAACCAACTACTCTTTATCTCTCTGAGGGACTTCTTTTCCAACCTTAAGCTTCCTTCCACCTTTGACATCGATCTCAAAGTAATCACCCTTATTTGTGATAAATTTTCACTTGTCTCTTCTTACATCGTCAAAATCAAAAATATTCTCTAGGGTGATGAGGCCCTTTGTCAATTTTTTTATCTTTAACTACATGATTTAGTCCCCATAGGCTTATTCAACCTTTATCTATAGTTTCTCCATAGATTTTCATGATTATTGGAGGAACATGGAAATCTAAGCATCATTCTCAAATACCTACCAATTTTAGTCATTATCTAAGATAACAGACTTGATTATTGCCCACATTTCCTACTCATTCATGAACAAGTCTATCACTAGGTCAAATTGGGAACCAATCATTGCCATTCTATTAGCATTCACATTCATGGTCCTTGGGATGATCTAAATGTTGAAGGCTTCAAAATATTTAATCAAATCCCATATACGGTGATAGTAGGATCTTATACACACATTCTTTGTAGCCACTAACCCTCTACCTTACTACTAGTTTAGAATAGTTGAATATGTTTAGCTACTTGATGCCCATCCACTCAGTAAGGCTAAGGCCATGGACTAGTGCCTTATATTTAGCCTCATTATTTGTATAGGCAAATTAAAATAAAAAATATTAGAGAGTCTATCTTCTAGAATGAGATGTTAGTTAGATGTTAGCTTTGAAATTGGTCTTGTATTTTACACCATTAAAAGGCAGAGTCTAGGATATGAACTCATTTTCAAGCCCTTCACTTTAATCTTATTTCTTCTTTATGACCTTGGGAATGGCCTAGTATTCATCATGGATGACATAGGTTCCAAGGTTGGTGGTGTCAAAATTTTCAAATGGGTCATTTTCAATGAACTCATCTACAAGGGATTCTTCCTCTATACTTTTAGTGTTTGTTACCTCTTCTCCCTCGAGCATATCCACTTATTTCATCTCCATTCGTGAGAAGGAGGTGTGCATTACTTTGAAGCTTATCATAACTTCATCCATTATGTGTTATGGGTGAAGTGGTTTAGATAAAATTTTCAACTTTAAACCATGCTTGTCCTTCAGTATCAGATGGGACTAGTCCAATGATCAATACATGCCTATATTGGTGGTGAAGTCCCTTGAGAAATATAGCTTAAAGATAGACGGGATGTCTATCACTACAATGGCCTATGATATAGTAATTCTAGGATAATAATATAACATGAGGGGAAGAACCATGATGATCCCTAAGGTTTTAAAATTCTTCCCATCTAGCTACGTCACTCTTTTATTCAATGGCTCATACTTCAATTATAGTGCATCTGTTATTTGTTTAGGCATCACTATTGTGCTTGTACCTGAATCAATCATGGAGTTGTAAAATAATTTATTCCCCACAATCAATGTTAGATAGAATGGGGTAAGTTTTTCTTTATTTACCCCCTCTTTGATATTAATGAATATGAAGGGCATCTAGAGTTTTGTGCTCATGCTAGCTTCCTTCTCCTTTATCTTTATAGGTTCTATAGTCAACTTTCTTTGTGTAAGATTTTCCTATTTTTCCAAGGCTTAATTTAGTATAGACTTTTGTTAAAGAATCAATAAGACATCCTAGAGGGAGATGTTAGTTGGGACCCTCTTCAGCTAATCTATATGCAATAAAAATTACATGATGTGCATGAATTAATCTTGGATCAGATAAGATAGAGAACACCTACACTTTTGATTAGGGATACACTTGTTAAGCAAGAGCATGACCAATATGGGAATCTACTAGACCTGATTAGGGGATCACTTATATCACGTATCCCAACACATCATGATAGGAATGGTTTCAACACTTATAGTCTAACATAATTTCACATCAACCCTAAAAGAGTCCTATGATTTGATGTTAACTTATGTAATAAACAAGAAAGTAAACTATTATAATCATAAGAAAAGTAAACTAATCTAGTGCAAAATAAAGCTTGTGGCACAAAGTTGGGGTTAGAAAAAAACAAATAAATAACAACTAAATTAAAAATGCATAGGAGAATATACTCATTTCAATGTATATAGAATCCTAATACATGAAAACAAGAATACATACTTTATTATCTATCTACTCTTACAAAGGAAAAATAAATTTAGGAATACTTACCTTTGAAGATGAATATGCTAAGTCTCAGCCTTTCCCTTGGCCATGGTGCTTCACAAGATATTATTTTGGCTTGTAAGGATTACCAAAATAAATAAGCTCTAGGCTACACAACCTACGTAAGTATCCAAAAGACTTCTCCACAAGACAAGATCAGAGCTCCAAAATGAAGTATTAAACCCTAAAGATTTATTCCTCAATTAGAATGGTCAATAAGCAAATGTTTGTTAGCACTTCTTCACTTAATTCTTCACTCTCTTTTGAATCTTATGAAATGGTGGTAAATGACCTTATATATATAGTAGTATCTTACCTAAAAACCATTCAGACATGTCAATTGTACTAGGTCAACCAAGTTGACCTAGTACATTCTCAAGATAATGCCTAAAGTATGTGCTAGGTTAATCAAGATGTAAACAAGTTAAAATATCAAAGATGTCCCCAAAATACACTAGGTCAACTAGGTTGACCTAGTTTACTAAATAGGAAAAAAGGGTAAATAAGGTAAGAAATGAAGGAATAAATCATGATAATAACCAAAATGGATAGGAAAGAGAAGAACAAGCCTAGGGTTCATGGTTTTAGGGAGCTAGTGTGTAGATAGCAAGTGGCAAAAGGAAAAACAATCTTATGAAGCACTGATGGTCTGCCCACCCCTTTCCCAGTGCACCCCTTAAGGCATGCACTTAAAGAGATTGAGACTCAACAATTTCTTGAAAAATTTGAAGTATCAGTAATCAATAAAAGTTTGAAAATATTATGTTTATACATATGCCCCTATTGAATCTCATTGCGTGACACATAAGTGTAATACGGGATGGTGCTTCAAAGATAGACATGATAACACACAATGTTGATGCTAAGTATGATGTAGTAGGAAGAAAATAAGATAAATGAAAGGATTGAATTGAAAAACATATACCTTTAACTTAACTTAGTGTTGTAGATAAAGAATAATATTACAAGGAAGCGAAGGCATCCAATGTAAAGCACATTAGGCAACACTGTAGAAGGTAGTGCAAAAAATAACCAAAAATTTTAAAAATTGGAAGGTAGACATATTATATTGGAAAATAATCTCTATGTGAACATGAATCCAATGTATTTTATGGTTTACAAAATGGATAAGTAGAAACAAAGATATTGGCAAAACAAGGAATCTAAGGAAAAATAATTGAGAATTTTAAATTTTGAAAAAAGTGGTTTTAAATAGGAAAAATAAAATTCATTTTGTTATTTACACTTGTAAGAAAGTATAAAAAGAGCTCTAGAGAGAAAAGAATCTAAGATGGTGAGGGAATGACATGATAGGCAAGACAGACCCCAAGAGTGAGAGTAGGTGCACTACAGGTATGCAATCAAGAATCTCAAAGTAGTTTTTGAAATTTGTATTGAATTAAGTGTATTTTTATTAAATTTTTATTTTAAGAATTTATACATATCAAAAATGAACAAAATTAGGTTCTAAGGGTGGTAGATGGGAAAACGAGAAATAGGTTGGATGGAAATAAGGAAAAATTAAGAAAAAGACAAATTTTGAGCAAAATACACTAGGTCAGCACACTAAACCTACTAGGTTGACAAGGTCGACCTAGTAGTTGAATCAGGGTGAAAATCCATATGGTCAACCTAGAAGGTGTAGGTTGACCTAGTGTATTTTGGAAGTTGAAACTAACTGAAAAGGTGTTCAATTAGTTCGTAAAGGCCAAAATGAAACCTGAACACTAGGGAGAAGAAGATAAGAGGAAAATTAAGAAATTTAGAATAAAATAAGACAAAAATAGGGAAATTTTTTATCAAACTAGGTTGACCAGGGAGCCAAAATAAGCATAAAAAAGTGTGTAGAAAGCCAAAAAATGGATAGAATGGCCCAAAATAACCAAAGAAGGGAAAAAGGGACCAAAATAGAATAAGATAGATAAAATGAATAAATTATGCTTATTTTTATTAAATATAGAATGTATAAAGAATGTATTATGAGTATACATCCTTTGTTGTTTCTTGATTACAAAGACAGTCATGGTTTTTGAGGTTGATAGATGTGTCATGGTTGCCAAATTTTTTAGAGAGGTTGATAGATGGAGATATAGCTAGACTGGTAGCCATAGGTCTAGGAGGTATAGTAGATATGTGTAGGATCCCCTAGAGTGTAGATGTGTTGGTCGTGTTCCTTAGTTATTGGGAATGATTGACCAACCCTTAAAATGGGAGGTGGATGGAGATGTGATAGAGGTGGCTATCACACTAGAGGATGTCGATGCCATCCTCAAACTACCCATATTAGGAGTACTAGTGACCATAGGGATACTACATAGCATAGATGAGAGGGGATCCTTAGCCATGTGGGCTACAAGCTTAGAGATGATATTACCAAGGTGGAGAGTGAGTATGGATGATGTGTATATATCATAGATTTTAGATCTCTGGAAGGTGGTGATAGGCCTTATGATATAGCAAGTGCTCTATCACAAGTCGGATGCCAAGGTACCACTATATGTGATAGCCTTGAGTAGGATGATGATGGAAAAGGGAGTGTCATATGATCTGGGCTTTGTCATCTAGGTCTAACTTTTTCATGATCTATTTAAGATGTAGGTCAGAGGACATAAGACCATGGGATTGATCAAACTATTGATAGCATATATATATATGATAGATTTCCTATATATCAATCATTTGGGTTTCCCCATGTGCTCAATAATAGGTCACCTTAGGTGAGGAGATGGAGGTAGGACTAGCTAGAATAAGCCATGCACCATTTGTTAGTACTATAGAGAGTGAGATGTACCAACATAGTGTGGAAACCATATAAGTAACTAGCGACTAACTGGGAGAGCTAGCACATAGTTGGACTAGTGCTAGAGAGGAGAGAGGTGATAAAGCACTATACATGGTGGAGAGAGCCACATTTGGTGGTATGGGTGATAGGGTATATGGGTCTACCTCATATAGAAACATTGATAATCATGCTCAAGTAGTGGAATCGACATGTGAGAGAGCCATGAGGGAAGAGGGGACTTAAACCACTAATAGTGAGACTGACTTTGAGGCCTCATTTTGAGTGACCATGGACTGGTCATGTATGATGATGGACAGAGTATGAGGATTTGGAGGTAGGGGTAGAGATACTATATGTACCACCACCATCTCTACAAAGAGATTATCTATGGCCATTAAAGACATGATAGTGATGAATGTAGGAGGAGAGAGTAGAGACCATCACCATCCTTAGCAATTCAGTAGAGGAGCTAGAGGAGAGGATAGAGAGACTAAAATGGATGTGAGCCACGATAGTCAGGTTCAAGTTAAGGAGGTGACATATAGAGGAGGTACTAGGAGGCCACATAGATGGGGAAACTATGCTAGGTGGTTGCATGGATGGTGAGACCATAAGATTTGAGACATATATAGGTAATAAAAAGTATGATTAATTTATTGTTTAAGTTATTATTTGGTAGATAGACAAATATTACGAGATATAATAGTGATCTAATATCCATTTGGTGTGATATTATAGGCATATCTTAGGATGAGTAAGAGAGATGGGTGTCCTTGGGTAGGGGATCACTCTATAACATCCTAGATGAGACTCTATAGTTGTATAACCCCATGACACTAGAAGATTTGAGTGTACCATCTACCATAGCTCAGGTGAGTTGGTTTAGACTAGAGAGAGAGTTCATGAAGTAGATATAAATGTAGAGAGAAAGGGCATAACCACCACTAGATATGGGTGTAGCGAAGAGGCAAGCTTAGTAGGCCTTAGTTGATGAGAGAGTTATGCATTGAGATACAATGACACAGATGATGTAGGCATATATGGTAATGTAGACCTAGATGATGTAGGCACATGTAATCACCTAAACTAAGTTGGTATAGGCACAGGTGTAGATAGCACATTAGAGGGATAGGTAAAGGGATTGAAATCTCAAACTAACTCATTATAGCATACTATTCAAAGGATTTAGACTAAGCCTCAACAAGAAGTGTGGCTAGACCACAAGATAGACATTATGGGGCTCAGCCCTAGTGTTGAGGCTTTATATATGATTGTATATGTTGTATCAAACTCTTGAGATTATGTGTGTGTGTGTGTGTGCGTGCATGTGTGTGTGCGTGTGCATGTGTGTGTGTGTGTGTTCGTGTGTGCATGTGTGTGTGTGTGTACGTGTGTGTGTGTGTGTGTGTGTGTGTGTGTGTGTGTGTGCATGTGTGTGTGTGTGTGTGTGTGTGTGTGTGTGTGTGTGTGTGTGTGTGTGTGTGTGTGTGTGTGTGTGTGTGTGTGTGTGTGTGTGTGTGTGTGTGTGTGTGTGTGTGTGTGTGATGTATCATTTTGGCATATTAGTGTTGGTTGTTTATGTTGTCTTTATGATTGTTATATTTGTTCATTATGTATGAGGCTATGGATGCTTTGGATATATTTATTTATATCACATTTATTTATCTTTTTTGTATATGCTATAGTAAATATATGTGATGTAGTTTCTTTTCTAGCATTATGGATAACACATGCATGGTTTTAAAAAGAAACAGGCAAAAAGCCTTGGAAAAATATAATCAATCAAAAATGCACAACTAACTAATTCAAGCTGGGAAATGTGTAATAACATGAAAAATGATGAAGTATAAATAACCAATAAAATGGAAAACAAGATGGTAAAAGGGGGATTTGTTTTTAAGCCAATATGAAAGATTTTGGCACCAAATTAAAACAAGTAAAATCATACTAAATATCACATTGGTAAGTATGACAAACAAAGTAATAAAATGGAAGGGATGAAAAGGGTATTAATGGTAATAAAAACAAATCAAAATTAATTCAATCAATTATACTATTTCACGATGGGAAGTATAAAAGAGAAATAAAATTTGCAAAAAATTGTTCTTAAATTGACATAATAATTCAAGATGGGAAGTATGAGAAATTCAAGAAATGGTTGTAATCTTACATGCACTCAGAAAATAAAAGGAAAAAGAAAAATAAAGTAAGCTTAAAACAAAGTAAATATCAAGATGGGAAGTATGTCAAGTGATGTGTAACCTCATAATCAATGAAATCTTATCTCTTACTTGACACATGTAATTTGGATGGTGACTTGTTTATTGAAAAAAAATTGTTTTGTTGTTTTGTGATGAGGGTCGGGTCCTATACACAATCTTACACTGCAACTCACAAAATAAACCCCAAGGGGTAACAAAATAGCATAGGTAAGCAGAAGGATTAGGACTGATAAATCAAGGATGTGGGTAATAGGATGGAAAAAGGTGGGAATTTGTGAGGGATGTTGAGTCCTATTCATAGTCTTACAAATCAACTCACAAATGAAATCCCATGGGGAGTGATAAAAAATCTAAACAATGTTTCCCAAGAGGAAATATGAGGAAAGGGAATGTAAAAATCAAAGACTTAGGCATCTTATGAGAAGACCTTAGGAGGCAAGAGGCATACTAAGGACATGAGAAAACACTAAGTGACTAGTGGTCGTCTATGTATAAAGAAAACTTATTCCTTATAGACACAAATATTTGTAGGAAAATAAGTTTGCTACTAAGATTAACTCATGAAGGTAGATTGGTAAAAATAAAATTAAAATGGACCTACCTCCCCAAGATGTGTTCCCCACTCTTCAGGACCCCTTATAGAGCCGTCAGTCTACATTGAAGATTGGGTGCTGGTGTGAGAAAGTAGGTAGCACTAAGAGATTTTTTTTCAAGTCTCCTCTTATAATCTATTGGCCTTTGCACCCCAAAGGACCTCATCTCTATCATGAGGCCAATTATGGAGTTTTAGCTTTAGCTAGAAGAAGGAGATGTGTTTTAAATCACATATTTTAGTGTGATTAGACTTTTGAGAATATTTTTTCCTTTTTGATATCATTGCCTTTTGTTTAAATGATTTAGCTTTTAACTTTATTTTTAAGTCTTTTTAAGATTCCTCCTCCATATGTATTTGGAATGACCAATCATGAGAGATATAATGATACACACAAATGAGTTATAGGCTAAGTCTAAAGGAATCTAAGTAACCCATGACAAACCATTGACTAGGACACTTAGGCTTGACAATGAATAATTATGTGATCTCAAGTCTCAACCATGTATATGCTTATTTTGTAGAAAAAGAAGAAGGAAAAATGAGATCCAAAGAAGGATCGGTGAAAGGAAATAGTAATGAAAAAGATTGTTTGCTAACTAATCACATGGTAAAAGGAGATAATAAATGAAGGAAATATGGTAGATATAACCAATTCACCATGACAACTATCTTTGAAAAATAAAGATAAGAAAACAAACAATCATGAAGATACTAGGGAAGAGTTCTAAGAAAAAATCTAAAGGAAAAGAAAGCAATGATAACTAAAAAATAGAAATGATAAGGAAAATACAAGTATATGTGAAATGTAAAGTAAAAATAGAAGCTAACTATAGTACAAAAATAAAGAGAAACATGATATAAGCAAGGAAATAATTTGACATAGTGTGAAATGATATAATCAAACATAGATAGAAAATAAGATTGGAGCACATGTCCAGTCCAAATGTCAATGAGAAATCACCATGCATGTGCTTATAAATACTAGTAAATTTATCCACACACATTATCCAAGACATTAGATAAATCTCTATGAAGCTGGATATGAATTGATACTAATGTCTCATCAATCTTTGTTGAATACTAGGCAAATACTTCTTTTCTAATCTCCTCAAATAAATAAGTAGGAATACTCATTGGATCATGCTAAGGAGGGGAATTGGGTGAAGGATGGTTAGGAGAATGTGTGGGAATGGGATCTATATGAGATGTAAGAATCATCAATGGAGAATGATCCATGGGTTAAGGAGGGTCCATAGGTAGAGAGGGAACCATAGGTGGAGACACAGAACGTGGTGAAGGGACCATAGGAGGTGTAGTTGTGGGAGAAGAAGGAGGATTCTTCTTACAGAAATGACCTATGGTAGGAATGGTATAAGGTCCAATAATAGCTATAATATGATCCTTAAAATGTTATTGAAGGATATGGCAATTATTAGTGTGATGTGTGTTGCATTGGTGCCATAGACAATACCTCTCACCCATACTTAGGTATATGTTCAAGAAGAATATTTGGAGGGGGTATGGTAGTGTCAATTGATGGGGAAGAAGGATGCAAGGTATCAATATATTTCCATAACTAATGATAATGGGTATAAGAGTGATTATCTATCCTATGGAAGTAATAAATATGCTTGTGAGTATTCTTAAGAGGAACACTCATAAGAGAATGTGTAATAGGTGTGGATGAAGAAGGATATGGAGTATTAGCACATTTGGTGGGTAAAAGATCCATCTTGGGAAAAGGAATCAATTCATAACCAAGATAAGGTGGTGAAGGAGAAGGAATGGAAGTAGGTTGAATAGAAGGAATACTAATGGATGAAGTAAAAGTAGGCTTATCAATCATGGAAGAAGTAGTAGTAATTGGTTCTGACATAGATTCCACTATGGGAGGATAAGGATAAATAGAAGGTCTAAGTAGGGTTTCACTAACCTCAAGAATGAACCAATGATGGGAGTCAAGGAACCTAGAAAAATGGTAAGGTTTGGTAATAGCACAATCCATGAGCATAGTCCTATGGGGATCCTCAAAAATTGGAGGTGTTGGCACCATCTCTACTCTATGATAAAGAGGGAAAATGAAAGAATTAGGAACTATAAATTTTATAATATGAGAAGATACATGAAAAGAGTCAAATAAAGAAGAATGATACTGCATAATCTTGACATCATAGGCTTAGACAAGGCCACCTAATAAAGGATCATTTAAAAAATAGCCACCATCATAATCTGGTGTATGAATATCAATGACAAAATTTGGAATAACTTTTTCGTCAAAATAAGCATGGTGAATAGGATGCCTAGTCTTAGATAAGACTATGGGAATGTCATCCTAAGGTGATTTATGAGAATGAGGTTGTAATGAGGCTAGATGTTCTGAGATGAGATGAGACATGTGATCATAAGTTTTGATCTTTAAATTAATCTCATCAGGCTCATCATCATCAAATTCTAAAAGGTTAGGAGGAATGTTACCAATGAGCTCAAGATGGCCATTATAACATCTAGCTGAGTTGACAAGAAATTTAAAAAGTTGTGATTCATAGAATGAAATAATAGGTAAAGGATCAAGAGTAGGAATCTTAAAAACACCATGATCTTGGAATTGCTCAAATTTCCAAGCATTAGTATCTCTTTGAATCCTATAAATGACTCTGTTATAAGGGAATTTAATACATTGGTAGACGAAAGAAGTGATAGCTCGCAAACAATGAGTCCATGAACTACCAAGAAAGATGTTATAAGAAAGAAAGAAATTAAAGATCATCACCCTTACATAAATGGTAATAGTTGGAATAGAAATGGGAAGCCACATACACCCAAGAGGAGGCATTTTCCTTTTATCATATCCTTGACAGGTGTTATGTGTAGACTTAAGATTGCATTCTGAATATCTAAGGGTTTTAATGAAATCAAGAGAAATAATATAAGTTATATAACCTTCATCAATCAATTCCCATTTGATTTAGATATCAACTATTTAGATACTAATAAATAAGGGAGGATCATCTGCATAAACCAAAATCTCATCGAGAATCATAAATGCAATGGGAAATTTCAAAGAAAGATAAGTGTCAATAGTTTCATCAACATTGATGGACATCTCTTCACATTATTTCAAGATACTATCTTTGAAACTAGATAAGGTTGCCTCCCATCCTATTAAGGGAGGATAAGGGACATTCATCTCAAAAAATAGTTTCATAAGATGGTTCCAATGATGGGGAAATGTCCTCATAATCTCAATAAATGGAAGTTGAGATGGGAGATTAGTGAGTTCCACAATGGGATCCCACTCATCATAACCCATGAGAATATTGTTAGATATAGGTCTGTAATGGTTAAGGAGGTATTTGGAAGGAGGAACTAAAGAGCATTGAAATTTGTGTTGATAAGAATGAAAAGTTTAGAAGAAGGTTGTAAATCACATGGTGATGAAGATGTAGTTGGTTTAGATTGATCTTGAGAAGTAGAATAAGTGTTAATAGAAGGTTGATTATCATTGGAGAATTGATTATCATTATTATTAGAAGAAGAGTAGAAATGGAATGAGATGTGTTACCCAAGGGAGAATCATCAATTTTATCATCATCAAAGGTTATAATATCTTCTTTCCCCAACTCATTTAAATGAGTTGTAGAAGAATCTTGGATAATATAGAATGTCTTATAAGGAGGTGGGGCGTAAATAGGTTGGGAATTGATGAAAGCCACCACTCTTCACATATTATTCATGTTAACCACATTTTCATTGGAAGTAGGTTCAACAAGACCTTCTACATTATAGGTGGAGGAGGTGGGATTGTCTTGGTTTTCTTGAATAGGTTGATGATTAGGTAAAGGATCTTTATAGATAGCTAAATGAGTATTTACTTGATTCAAATCTTGGGTTTTATCATGAGTTTTATAATCTTTGAAAGCAACTTCATAAGCTTGTTGATGCTTTTGATTGATAACATCATGATCAAAATTATGACCAAGAATAAATTCCGTAGCTAAATTATGAATTTGTCTACAGGTCTCATGGGAGTGACCCCAACTATCATGAAACCAACAAAATTTGCTAGGATCATACTAGGTTTTCATAGGTTGAGTAGGGTCAATCTTTTGAGGGATAGGCTTAGGTAGAAACTTAAATAATTCAGCTAAGGAAAGAGGTTTATGGACATTAATGATGTTTGGTGATGATAAATGAGTATTAGTATATTGTTGAGAAGGAGTTGGTTCCAAAGAAGGAGTAGGAATGATAGCTTGAACATTGTGAATGGTATCATCTGAATCGGTAACACCATCATTGGTAATATTTCAATTTTCCTTTAAATAACTGATGAGGACCCATTGAAGGTTGAGGTGGCTCAAATTGATGCATGAGGAAATCTTATCTTTTGGCTTGGTCAACGGCCTCCTCCAAGGTACGTGGAGAAAGGGTAAGGACTCGATATTATAATTTAGGAAATAAAAAATTTGTAAAGAGATGAAAGAGATTATCATCTACCATATTATGTTCAAATTTGTTTGACAAAGTCTTCCATCATTTCAGAAAGGATTGAGAGGTTTCATTTTCATTTTTCATGCAATTGATGAAGTGGGCCAAAGTGTTTTCAGGAAGATCACTAGTTTGGAATTCTTGTACTAAAGCATTCAATAAGTCTTCCAAACTAGTAATGGAATGAGAACTAAGTTGATTATACTAATCCAAGGCATCACCTATGAGGGTTTTGGATTGGATTTTGGTAGTAGCAAAGGTTTTTAATTTGACCCAATCCTTACAAATATTTCCAAATGTTTTAAGATGAAGGGTCGAATCAGTTGATCCATTATAAGAGACAGTAGGTGTTATACCTTTGATATAAATGTTAAAAATTTGAGTATTAATAGGTTAATTATTTAAATGCTTGATAACTTTATTGACTAATGGAGGTTGAGGAATGAGATTACCTTGAGAATATTGAAGAGGGAGAGGAGGAACACTTTGGTTATGTGTGCCCCAAGCCACTAGTTGCAGTTGTGTTTGAAGATTAATAAGGTGGTTTTGCATTCTCATCATTTGATTCATATTATGAGTTGAAATGTGTTCATTTGATTGATATTTTATAATAATAATTGATGAGTTTGATTAGTGTTATTATAAGTAGTTTTTGTGTTTGAGTTGGTATTAGTGGCTTGGGCACATTATTAGTGTTGACATGAGTTTGAAAAGAGCTATGAGAGTTTGAAGCACTAGTGGAAAAAATTTATTTTGAAGAAAAATATGGACTAGAGAATGGTAGAGATGAAGAAACACTATAATTTTGATTACCTTGGGTAGTAAACAATGAGCTAGTGGATAGATTAAGCATAGTGGATCTTATAAGAGGCCCAATAGATGTAGAACCAGCCATGTTAGTTGAGATACTAGGCATGAAGGTAAAAGAAGTTAGAGAATAATATGTCATAGAATAATAAGGATTCAATATTGAAGGAAGAGGTTCAGAATAAAAAAATTTGTACCCCAAAATCCAGTTGAGAAAGTGGAAGCAGGAGAATGAGGTTCTTCAACTTGACGGCTAATCATGAGATTATAGATGGTAGAAGGGTCTTTCCCTCTATGTTGAGGGAATTATATGATAAATAAAATCATTTTTAGAGTATATTATAACTGATATTTATCTTATAAGAAGAGATAATTATGCTGCAAAGAGGTATTATGAGGATTCCCATACTTCATTGTATGGGTTGCAATATGGACATTACTAGCATTTTTGAAAGGAATCCTACTTTGTCTATGGGAGACGCTATTAGGATTGGTGAATTACGTCATATATATTGATTGATTTTAATGTTATCACCAAAAATATAGCCCATGATAAAAATAAGAAAAGGTAAGATGGGATAAACAAAAAATTAGAAAGTGACTGTAACTGAACTAGGTTGACCTGGTCGACCTAGTGCAAAAATTGGGTCTATAAAATTGAACTAGGTCCACAAGATCGACCTAGTATAGAGAAGAAGGATTGGAAAAAAAGGTGAAATTTTCTAAAAATAGTACTAGGTTGACCAGGTCAACCTAGTGCAGTGTATAGAGGCTAGGAAATATGCTAAGTCAACCTGGTCGACCTAGTACAGTAAATAGAAAAGAGAAAAGAGTTGATAATCAATTTTGTGAAAATACAAAGAGATAATTTTGTAGTTAATATAAGAAAGTAAATGTTGAAAGTAATAAAATAATCAATTGAATTTATGTTATTCAATCCAATTGATGCACCCAAAGCAAAAATATTGCACCAATATGAGCTAGTGCAAGTTCTTGCACACACAATTAAACAAAGAGCAAGCAAATAACTTAAAAAGTAAAACTAGCTAATTGGTCAACCTAAAATGTTATATTATTAATAATTATTCTAAATTATATAAATTTGATGTAAATAAGGTATTAAATAATAATCTATGGATGGTTTTAGGTGATTTTAGGATGAAAGGTACTTTAGTGGTAATGATCAAGGCTTGGTATTGAGGCCTACCCCCTCACTTCACACATGACAGTGATAAGAGTGTTGAGTAATTAACCAAAATATACCATTAACCACACTTTTATACTTAATAAGAGTATCAAGTTAGCTTCTCCCTTGGTGATGAAATCTAAGTAGGTTAGCCTGGGTAGTCAAATGTTTAAAATGCTTTTTGATGTTTAAGTGATTTGGTCATGTGTGCATAAAATATAAATGAAAGATGTGATTAGAAAAATTATATGCACACATGACCAAATCACTTAAACATCACTTAACCTTTTAATTAGACTATTATAACTATTCTACACATGTAAATAGCTGAAATGAAAGATGTGATTAGCACATAAGGTGAATTCCAACTTTGAAACAAGGTATAGTGAAAATACTATATCACAACAAATAGAACTAGGTTGAGAGTGTTGAGTTATCACTATTAAAAATAGGGTCTATAAAACCTAATAGGTCAACCAAGTTGACCTAGTTATTTTATATAGCAAATAATTTATAGAACTAGGTCAACTAGGTCAATCTAGTTAGCTGTGTAGAGTTAGTTTTGAAGACTATAAACTTGAAAGGAAAGTATAAAAATAGAGATATACATAAGAATATAAACTCACCTTGATGGTTTATAGATAGAAATTTTTGATCTAAAACCTATAAACTATGTCAAGCTAGTTGGCCAAGCATTACAAAAATCTACTGAAAAAGTGCTAAAAATGCACTAGGTCAACTTGGTCAACCTAGTTGGTTAGACTGAAAGATTGAAAATGTACTAGGTCAAGCTGGTCAACCTAGTAAGATGATCTAAAAGCTTAAAAACTAGAATCTATACTAGGTTGAGTTGATCAATCAGGCTATAGAGAAACTATTGCAAAGTGACTATAAATACACTAGGTCAATTGGGTCAACCTAGTAGGCTGAATTGGTATTCCAAAAATGTAATAAAAAATTATATTGGGTTGATCTACTCGATCTAATTACTTATTATTCTGCACACAAAAAAATAAAAATGGGTCGACATAATTGAACTAGTATATCAAAATATATGATAAAATGATGGCAAAATATTGAAAGAAATGAAATAAAAGTGAATGAATCCAACAAATATTTAGTTCAAATCAGGTTCATAAAAATGTATGCAATCATAATTGCATGAATTAATCTTGGATCGGATAAGAAATATCACACCTACACTTTCAATTGGGGACACACTTGTTAAGTGGGAACATGACCAATATGGGGATCTACTAGACCTGATTAGGGATCATTTGTCACAACACATCATGCTAAGAAGGGTTATAAAGCCTACAGTCTAACTAAAAGAGTACTATGATTTTATGTTCACTTATGTAATAAACAAGAAAGTAAACTAATCTAGTGCACACCAAAGCTTATGACACAAAGTGGGGGTTATAACAAAATAAATAAAAAACAACTAAATTAAACATGCATAGGAGACATATACTCACATCAATGTATACATAATCCTAATACATGGAAGATAATAATACATATTGCACTATATATCTACTCTTACAAAGGAGAAATAAAGATAGGAATACTTACCTTTGAAGACGAACCTGCCAAGTCTCAACCTCTCCCTTAGCCAAGGTGCTTCGTAAGAGATTATTATGGCTTGTAAGGATAAATAAGATAAATCATCTCTAGGATGAAAAACCTACCTAATCATCCAAAATAATTCTTCATAAGACAATATTAGAGCTCCAAAATAAAGTATCAAATCCTAAAGCTTTATTCCTCAAGTAGAATGGTCAATAAGTAGATGTTTATTATCACTTCTTCACTTAATTATTTGCTCTCTTTTGACTCTTATGAAATGGTGGTAAATTACCTTGCATATATATAAGTATGTTTCGAACATGTTTGTTATACTAGGTTGATTGGGTCGACCTAGTATATTCCCAAGCTAATGCCTAAAGTCTATGTTAGGTCGATCGGGATGTAAACAAGTCAAAATAGCAAAGACATCCCCAAAATACACTAGGTTGACTAGGTCTACCTAGTTTATTAAATAATTAAAAATGTAAATAAGGTAAAAAAATGAAGTAATAATGCATGATAATGATTGGAATGGATAGGAAAGAGAAGACAAGCCTAAGGTTCATGGTTTTAGGGAGCTAGTGTGTAGATAGCAAGTGGCAAAAGGAATAATAATATTACAAAGCATCAATGGTCTACCCACCCATTTCCTAGTGCACCCTTTAAGCCATGTACTCAAAGATATTTAGACTCAATAGGCTCCTACAAGATATGAAGTATCAATAACCAATAAAATTTTGAAAATATTATGTGTATATATACTCCACTACATTATATGACCTTTGAGGTGAGACCCTAAGATCTTTTGCATTGTTTTGTACTATCTCACTCCACTTTGGGTATGTCAAAGGTGAGGGATGAATTTTTGGGCCTTTATCAAAGGTTACTTTGGGCCTTCTAGTAGTTTTGAAGCTTTCAACCAATCTTTTCTTTCAGTGAGTGTGGTAGTCTGACTAAACCTTTGGGGCTTTGTACACGGGAACTTTACTCATGAGACTACATCTTCATCCTTGACCCAAGAGAATAGTGTGTGTTCTAGGGATATTTATTATTCTTATTTTAGGGACATACCCTACATTTTCACCATCAAGACTACATTCTCAATACCTAGAGACTGGTATGTGTAGGCTAAATTAGGGGCATTCCCTTGTCATCACTATTCAACAAGTTTATGTTGTAGGTTGCCCCTTGGATAGTTTTTGGGCCCATGAGAATCATCAAAATGGAATCATCATGAATTATATTCATCCACCAAGTTTTTTTGGCCAGTAATTAACTCTCTATTCACATTAGGTACTACTGTATGCAAGGGGTCTAGTACTGTGACCATTTGGTTCATGAGTCATATTTGATGGTTTGGTACTTGATGATTTGAAGTTTTATGGTTTGGCCTTTGTCTCTCTTGGTATTGGTTTTGTTGTTATGGTGCTCTCATTTCTTGGTCATTATTTAAAGGGGGATTTAGAGGTATAGTGTACTACCTTTTGATATTGGTTATCTTATTGGAGAAGTTTTGTAATATACTCTTTATATCATTCATCTCCACAGCTAGGAAGGATTGAGTGAATGTGCTTGCCTAAGTGGGAAAATACACACACATAGATAGTGGGGTTCTTGAGGTACTTAGGGCTTCTTCTTTTAGGGCCATTGATATCTTTGGGAACATCAACATTGCTAGGCATAGAGTTAGCTTTCTCACATCTATGAAATTATTCTTAGGCCTTATTGCTATATCATAAGCATCTGATAGTGTTTGGCCTCCAAGTGATTGAATCATAATTTCAATGTTTTAATTTAAGGCCTTGAGATAGAGAATAATATCCATGCCTATGGGTCGTCGATCCACTATTGGGATCCTTTACTAGGTATTTTTGAACCTAGTGTTGAAGTCAATAATGGCTTCTTGTGGGCGTCTCTTGATGGTTATTAGTTATTGTAAGAGGCACAACTGGTTTGATTTCTCATTAAATAACTTAAATAATTTGTTGGCCAAGTTATTCTAGGTGCTAATGGAGTTGGCTAACAAAGATCAGTACCAATCAAAATCCCATCCTTTGAAAGATGTCTCTAGTATCCTCAAGGCTATATTCTACATAGTGACGTAGTACACAGTGCACATGTTTACAACATCTTAGAGATGTTCTATAGTAGTCTTGAAATCTTCTCCTAATAATTTTGAAATCATCTTCAAGTCATTTTCATGAATGGGGTCCCATGGAGATGGTGGTGTCAATAGGATAAATGGGTTGTCAATATTCCATGATATGAAGTTCTTTGATGGGCCTTAAAAATCCATTTGTTGTCACTAGGTAGTGATAGACCCTACATTATTTTGATGAGTTAGAGCTCTTAGAGGTGGTATTAGTAGGCTCAAATTCTTTGTTGTTTATGACCTTGTTATAGGCCTTTGGTTCATAAACTTAGGCTCTAGTCAATCAAACTAGTAGATCTGGTCCCACTAAGTGTGCCAAAAAACAAAACTATTGATGCCTAAAACTCTTGATCTAATTTAAATAACTTCCTATGAGAATCTTTATAGATGTAAGACTGAGTGTGATCTATAAATTAACCTCTAGGATTTTAGAAGTTGTCTCTTCATTCAAAGTTGAGGGTGAAAAGGGGAGAGAGAAATGTAAATAAAACTAAACATAAAACTAAGGTGATGCACGAAGATATTTAAAACATAAAATAGATCAAACCCTTAAACATTATAGACCAAAAAATATCATAATGCTTAAATTAAGATCTATAATGAAAGTAAATATTGATACTATAAAACTAAAATAAAACAGATAAAAGATAGAGACAATTTTCCATGCAAATTGACACAAAATATCACATCCTCTTCATTGTTAGATGGTGTTTTATTATCTTTACAATATTGGATTTATATTCCTAAATAATAAATGGGTTGATCAATGTAAATTGGTAAATAAATATGCAAGAATTAACCTATTGATTTGTGTAAATAGATTATATTTTTGATTTTTCTAAATATAGTAAGAAGTGAGAGAGATTAGAACTTAGCTTATTCTAGCTGATCTAGACTAATAAAGGGTCTAATATTGGAGGAACAAGATAGATAAACAATTGTTAATAGGTCCCTAGACTTCATTTATTGATTAGATAGGAGTATCAAAAATAGGACACCTTGTTGTTTGGCACTATAGTCTTATTCTGGCATTATTATCATGAGGCTGAAAGCTTTTTGGGTTCTATTTGAAATGCCTATGTTACCGTATCACTAAAATTTCAAGGTCTGAGACATCACAAAGCTCACTATGTTCCTATTTTAATCTTTAAAACTCTTAGGAGCTCTTGGTGCTTAAACTTGATTGAAAACTTGGGAAAGATAGAGAAGGGGTTAGTGTGTAAAGGATACATTGAACACACTTCACAACCCCTAGTGGGCACGTTACCTACATACCAATACTTTGAAGAGGGATCAAGCTAATGCAATTCTCCCATTGAAGTGTTTGGTACAATTTGTGTATGATCAATGCAACTAAAATGCAAAATTAGGTGTGCTTCAGCTGGCTAAGGACTGGTGTAATGACTTAATTAGGCTTGAAACAATGTTGGAAGGTTGTGTACAAAGAATAGGGAAGAGTGCTTGAGTTTACTTGCTTGTATTCTTGCATCTCTCTTGAAAATGAATGCCAACCCTTCTAAATGGACTTAGAATGGAATTTTATAGAGAAATAGGTGATCATGGGTTAAAGGAATTCATGTTAGGCCAACAAGGGAAAATATAAGGAACCAGAAGAATTTGACCATTAGGACAAAAAGTGAACATGGACAATAGCACCAAAAATAGGACACACTAGGTTCCAATGCTCTTGTCTTATTTGGGTGTTGTTATCTAGAGGTAAAAATACCTAGGGGATGGATCTTGGCTCAGAAGGCCCATCTGTGTTTGAAAAATCTAAGTTTAAAAAGTATTGGATGACTGGGAATTAGTGAAAGCAATAGCCTAGAAGGGTTGTGTGAGCCAACAGGAGGACCTATGGATTAGGTGTCTTAGCATATTAAATTTGTACAATTTCACATTTTACATGACTACATTTTCCCCCCTTTATTCTAGTGATGTAGCAAAGTGAAATATTAAGATAAAGGAAAATAAGAAGCATACATAATCTTACCTGTAAGGGTGAAGCTCATGAAGTTGTGTGATGTTGGATGTGCATAGAGAGAGCACACTATGAATTGTGAAGCCACAATTAAAACATAAAGTAGATTAGTTATTTCTAGATAAATTACATCTAAAATAAGATCATATAATATCTAAGTAAGAGGAAGAGAAAGGAATGAATACACCTCATCAAGTATGTGAACCAATACAAAACTTATTGTGATGTTGGAATGTGTTGAATGATGTTGAGTGTGTGTTGAATCAAGAGTAATATTACGAATAGATCTGAGTGTTCAATTCCCTAGAAAGTGGCTCAAGAATGCAAAGGGTGGCCCATTGGCTCCATCATCTCTAACTATGTGAATTTAAATAATCATGTGTGTATTAATCAATGTCTAGACTATGTGTCCAATCCCTCTGAATAGGTGTCTCAAGAATACAAAGGTTAGCTACACCTTTGGCTCCATCATTGTCTCATGAAGTGAAGCTATGAAGTGATATTTGTATATAATATATGTCATATGAGATGGCTCCTAGAATCCATGGATATCTTAAATAGATGCTAGAAACTAGGCCATTGTTGGCCATTTTGAAAGATGGAGGTTAGGCTTTTATGAAAGCCTCTCAAAAATTGATGCAAAATGCTTATGTGAAAGCTAACTTAGAAAATTAGGTACTCAAAAAGTTAAACTTGTAGGAAATTTTATCTCAAATGTGATGCCAACCACCTACAGATGGAGTAAAGCACACAACTGCTAAGAATGCCTGGAATAAACTAAACTCAAAAAGAAAAGAAAATTAATGTGCCACACACATTACCCCTAATCATTGATGTCTAGAACATGGATTATAATATGGAAGTTATGTCAACTACCTAATCTGAACTAAGAGTGAGAACCATCGTGCCGCACATGATAACCCATTATATCTGAGAAAATTGTACTAAAATTGTTGAATCTAACTGATTTTGAAGTGGAAAAACTATCCCTGAACTATATTCTTTGCCTTTTTTTGGAAACCTTGAGTGTTTTTCTACCTGGATAGGAGAACCAAAACATGGACACCCCTATGTTTGGTGTTACTGTCCCTTTTTGGCACTATTATCCAATGTAAAAACTGACTGTTGATCTAAAATTGTCACTATTTTTCTATTTTGATTTGACCTATTTGACCTCTAGATTTTGTACCAAGTGTTTTAAATACTATTATTTTGACTATTAAGAGGTTTGATTTTTATGATAAATTCTCATTTGATGCTCTCTCTTCTAAGGGTAGGAATGATGAACCTGTAATGACTGCCCTCAAAAGAAAAGAGTCCTACAAGTGTGTTAAACTATATAGATATATGATATACCATTGAATATTTGATAATATATTTCAAGATATAGAAATATTTGAATTGATATATTTTTAGATCAATAGGAGTATGCCTAGATAGATATAAAAATATAAGAGCATGTGCTTGATACTAAACTAGACTGGTAATGTTAGATATTAGTAATTAGTTTGTTAGTAAGCATGGAGGGATGGAGCATGATGTCCATCATGGCATATAAGAAGCAAGATAAATGCATGATTAGAATCATGGAATTACACATAGTGAGGAGAAAATAATCAAATAAGTATATGAAGTAAGAAGCATACTAGCATGGCCAAGGGGCCACCCAAATAGGGGACATAGACACATGTCACTCAAACTTGAAGACAAGCATAGAAGGCATGTTCAAATGCCATATACACATACAGGTGGCAAAAGAAAAGTAGGAACAAGGGCCATAAGCACATGAAAGAGTACAAACAAATAACATAGGCAGATGTCCTAAGGCACACACATGAATGAAACAAAAGACATTGGCAAATATCCTAAAGCACAAATAAAAGACAATCAAGAATTGGAAATGCAATCACATAAGCTATGTTAAGCATGAAATTAAAGAAAAAGTAACAACTAGAAGATATAAACACATCTAACTAATCAAACTAAATGTGAAATTATGTAAAACATGTGTAATACAAGACTAGGTATATGCTAAGAAATACACAAGTGTTAGGTACTAGTGAAATGTCGATGTAGTAATCTAAGTAATCTAGTAGGGAATGTGCATTACTATGATAACTTAGAGTGTGTAGTGTAGGAATGACATAACCTAGATGGTGTGGTCATGTATAAAATGCCCCCATTAGGTATGTATATCGATGTGTTTCTCAAAAGTAGAAGTAGAAATGCCCCCTTGATGGGTAGAGTAAAGCAATCAAAGAGCTAGATGTCATTGTGCACACTCAAAATAGATCAAGTGAAGCATGGTAAGGTAGATAAATTGACATACAATAACCAACTGTAAGTCTTAGTATAATAGTATTAATGTAAACATGGATGATGCATACAATCAAAAATGTTTTTGGTGTTTTTGTAATTTTTTGAATATTTTTGTATTTTGAAGTGTTATATTGTTTTTGTATTTTTAAAAATATTTGAACTATGTACAATCAAGAAGGTGATCATATGTACATTCAATGCTAGAAAGAAATGATACTAACCGATGAGTCTTGGATGAGGCTCCCTATCATGGTGTCATGTATCAAATAATTAGATCATGCATGATCATGAGGTACAATGGAGTGTCTAAGATTATGTAGCTAAAATCTATGTACATTATAACTACTCTAAAATATCTAAAGTGGAAACTAAATGTGAGGTCCCCCTATGACTCTAAGAAGTAGATGCGACTATAGGGCTCTTAGGGACCCATCTAAAAGTAGGAGAAGAAGCTCTATGAATAGGTGCTCTCTGTGTAGCTATATGAGACCATAATGTAAGTGCTCTAGGTGTGAAAAATATAGCTAGAAGCTATCTAGAATCCTAAAACTATGGGGGTGTATGAATCCTTTGTACTAGTGATGGATGTTGTAACTATGACTCGATTGAAAGTGGAAGCTATGCTGAAACTAGAGTAAAAGCTAAAACTAATGGGAGAACTAGAGCTGGTGATTGGAAGCTAGTAGAAGGCTCTGAAGTGAGGAGTGCTGACTCATAAGGAACTCCACCAACTATAACAACATAATTAACATGAATGAATTACATGCATATATGAAATATATAAGGTACTACCCTAAGTTTTTGAATCCATGGTTGACCAAGTAATATGTCAAAAACTCTTGCACTAAGAACTATAGTGAATGCTGTGGCCACATATGTAAGACCAACCTATAATGGAATTATTATCTCACCCAATGAACTCTATATATGCACATTTAAACCACTATAAACTATGTATATCATAGTGATATCATGCTCTGAATAACCTAAATGTTGTAGAAGTGTGAAAGTGCACATGTTAAGACCGAAACCATTTTTGATGAGTACGCTACAAATAGGCTAATTTTGAATATGTGCTCTGATAAATAGTGCATTGTAACCTATATTATCCTCAATAATCTCATGATCTAAAAAAGATATCAAAGGCCTAGATAGAACTATAGACTCATACACACCTATCGTACCACTCAAAGGATCTGATTCCACTAAAGGTTCCTAGTATGTATGGTGAACACCTAATGTGTCCCCTTTCTCTTATTTAGAATGTTGTGGAAATGGATCTGAAAAGATTTTCAAATATTTATCCTATGTTGGTTTTTCCTTTTGAGGCTCAACTGAAGTGCCCAAATCAAGTATATTATCATTGATCAAATCCTGTATCTTATGTCACAAACTAATGCATATTTTTTTGTATGGCTTGGTTCTTTGTGAAAATTGCAAAATGCATGTTAATCATATCCCCATATAAGAGGCTTTGATAGATATACTTTTTGAATAGGAGGGAGAGTGATGAGGTTCCATTCCAATAACTATTGTAAAACCCTAGCCGAAAGAACTAGTAGATTGGTAAATGCATGATGAAGAGGTGCTGATAGAACCACAAGCTAAGGGGGCTCAGAAGCTGCATTAACTATTAGTTGATTTTGATTCTTATTATCATTGATTTTAACCTTATATGGGACTTTTTTATTACTCGTATTAGTTTTGTTCAGGATACTTTAATACTTAAGTTTTCCCATTTAAATTAGCTTGACTTTTCTTCCTTTGAGTGTATGACATAATTCAGTAAAGGAAGAGAATCTTTGGGATAGAATAGATTCATGCAATGTTGTTATAAGATTTTGTTTGAAGATGTCTTGTAGCTCTTGATCAAACATAGGGCTAGTTAACTTAGCCATAATAGTTTTGTATCTAAGAACATAATCCATGAGAGGCTCATTTGACCTTTGTTTCTATTGTGCAATATATGCATATGAAACCTTATCACCAATGTTGATACTAAAATGTGTTAGGAACATTTCTACTAAAGGATTGAATGTCACGATCGACTAATTTAGTAGACTATAAAACCATTGTAAAGCATAATCCTTTAGGATTCATGGAAAATTTTTGGTAAGCATCCAATCATTAGGTACATAATCCAAACATGCTATGTGAAAATCTCTCAAATGTGTCTCTAGATCACCCTTTCCATCATAAAAAGTAATCTTGGGTTGAATAAATCCTAGAGGTAAAGGTGTAGAAGCAATGTGACATGCCAATAGTGTATGTAGTAGAGAAAAAGAATCCAATGCCTGTGTAGGTCTAGTGTTACCTTGCTCAATATGTTGTACATTGGATTTCAGAGATTGGATCTCTTGCACAAGGGTTACCACATTAGGAGATAGGGTTGTACTCGCTATAGCTGGTGGTATTGAAGAAGGTTAGGCTACTATAGGGGGGTTGAGACATAGTTTCCCCTGTAGTGTCATTTACAACTAGCTACTCTGAATGACTAGAAGACTCAACTATCTTAACCTTTTTTATTTCCATGACAGATTGAAAAATTAGGGTATGATATTTAGGTTGTTCCTTAATTCTTTCTATAAAATGTAAAACCAAATCTTTATTGAGGACTAATTCATTATCAATAATAGGTGAAAGTGGATTGGTAGTCCAATGTGGTGGAGCAGGAGCTTTGGTGTGTACAACATCATTGGTATTTTCATACTACTCATGATTGGATTTATCCTCATAGAAATTTGTATAATCTGGATGTGTAGAATTTATAATAGGAATCTGATTTGGTTGTTTATCCATGGTATATGGTTGAGTTTAAGGAATCTGAGTGAATTCAAGAGTATTACCACTAAGTCTTGCACTTTATCTTGAGGGAAGAGATGCAAGTAACTTAGGTGGCATAAGGAAAGCAACTTGGATAATAGAAAAAAAGATTAAGCTGATATAATCTAAACAAGAAACTGAAATATGCATAGAAAGGATACGGATCTATTAAACATGTAAGGTGATACCTCAACAAGCAAAAAGGAGATAGTACATGCAACTAAGGATTTTTTAGAAATATTATTTGTAAAATAATATGAAATTTTGAATTTGAAATTGATTTTTTGATTTTGATATGCAATTAAAAATGTAGAAAATGATTGGAATATGCCTAAAAATAATTAGGAACTACTTGATGCAACTAGGTTTTGAAAAGAAAAATTTTCAAAATTAGTATGATAATTTTAAAAAAATTCTATGAATTTTTATAATTTAGCTTGAAAAATTTAAGAAAAATCTAAAAAGATTTCAAAATTTAGCAATATATTTTTCCTAGTGGTTTGAAAGTGTTTGTATGCAAATAGGACCTAGTATGTGCAAACTAGGGCTTGGGTGAATTTATTGAAAATATTTCAATTAATTTGTAGTTTTTTTATTTTTAAATTCATGGAAAATTAGGAAAATATTGAAAAAAATAAAAAAAAAATTAGCCCTAAGGTTTCTAGCATTTTTGTGCAAAAATTCAAAGTAAGTCAGGCTCACTAAATGTTTTATTATTTTTAGAATATTGGAGTTATATTCCTAAATAATAAATGGGTTAAGAAATGTAAATCAGTAAATAAATATGCAAGAATTAACCTACTAATTTATGTAAAAAGATTGTATTTTTACCTTTTCTAAATATAGTAGGAAGATAGAGAGATTAGAACTTAGCTTATTCTGACTGATCTAGACTGAGACAAGAACTGATACTGGAGGAGTAAAATAAATAAATAAATAGTTAAAAATAGGTACCTAGACTTAATTTCTTGATTGGAAAAGAGTGAAAAAATAGGATACCCTACTATTTGACACAATATTCATATTTTGACATTGTTGTCTTGAGGTTAAAAACTTTTTGGGTTCTGTTTAAAATGCCTGTGTTACCCTGTCACTAAAATTTTAAGGTCTAGGACTTCACAGAGCTAACTATGTGCCTATTTTAATCTTAAAAACTCTTAAGAGCTCTTGGTGCTTGAACTTGAATGAAAAATTGGGAAAGAGAGAGAAGGGGTTAGTGTGTAAAGGATACATTAGATGCACTTCACACCTCATGTGTGGGCACGTTACCTACATACCAATACTCTGAAGAGGGATCAAGCTAATTTAGTTCTCCCACTAAAATGCTTGGTGTAATTTGTGTTGATCAATGCAACTATAATATAAATTAGATGTGCTTCAGATGGCTAGGGATTAGTGTAATGACTTGTGTAGGTTTGAAACAATGTTGGAAGGTTGTGTGCAAAGAATAGGGAAGATTGATCGAGTGTACTTGCTTGTATTCTTACATCTCTCTTGAAAATGAGTGTCAACCCTTCTAAATAAACTTAGAATGGCATTTTATAGGGAATAGATGATCATGGGTTAAATAAATTTATGTTAGGCTGATAAGGGAAAAGATAAGGAACTAGAAGAATCTAACTGTTAGGATAAAAAATGAACTTGAACAATAGCACCAAAAATAGGACACCTTGGGTTCCAACACTCTTGTCCTATTTGGGTGCTATTGTCTAGAGGGAAAAACATTGAGGGGGTAGATATAGGCTCAAAAGGGTTTCTTGGGTCTAAAAAAATTAAGTTTGAAAAGCTTTGGATGATTGGGAATTAGTAAAAGAATTAGCCTAGAAGGGTTGTGTGACCCAATAGGAGGACCTATGGATTAGGTTTCTTAGCCATATTGAAGTTATACAATTTCACAATTTACATGAATACAGATGGATAAATGAATACAAAAATCCTTGAGGGCACATACAAAATGTCTAGTCACACCTATGAGGGACACCTATTAAGGTTGAAGAATGAGAAAATGTTAACTACTATTACTCCTATTCTATTACAAATGGTAGTATATAAAATGGCTAATATAAACAAAATGGTGACCAACCCTTTCTAAAAGGAAAGAGCTTATAATATATAGGTGAGATAGCCTCTCATGAAGATGACACCTAGAAATCCTAGCACTCACACCAATGATGATGTCATTGTAATTGAAATAAGAACTCAGGCTCATGACTGTAGTTGGCCTTTAGAACCCAAATATTGCATGGCCATTTTACCTTGTTAAGGATATAACACTAGGAGGTTTGTAGTGATACCACATGGATAGGCTTGTCTCTAACCAATTTGTGGGTCCCTTTTAATATTCTCTAGTGAATGGTGTTGATCCAAATCTTGGCAAACCAAAACTACCCCTAGATAAGCATGAGGATGACATGTGTTGAGCTGGTAACCCACTAAAGAAAATAGGCACTTCCTTAGCAAGGCTAAGCATGGGGATGTCATGTTTTGAAGGCATGTTCACCAAGTAAATGTCTTGGTGGGACCTATTTATTTATTGACTGGCCAATAGTGATGCTTGGAGGTCTAACCCAAAAGGAAATAGCTTTGAAGAGTGTGGGGCTACCATGTGTCAAGATAGTACTCCATGAAAGTAAAATGAGAGCCTCTTCAAGCTAGATAAGTGTTAGGCTACCACATGGAAGAAGTGGATAGAGGTGATACTTAGCCAAAAAAATTAAAAGGGAACCCAAGAAAGGGGAGGCCAAAAGGATAACCACCAGAAGGTGTTAAGGAGCTACTAACTACACCAAGTGAGTCTGAATCAAAAGACAAAATACTCTAAAATAATAAAACATGGATTTCAATCCATAGAAGACATAATGCAGCTAATATTTATGAAGGTAAAAGATTACAACAAAGTAAATAAACTATGAAGAGACTTCATAACCCATAAATTAAATTTTAATAATAAGACCAAAGCCTAGGGGAAAATAAAGAAGGGCCAGAATAACTTTGTTACTCAAATAAATA
The DNA here is from genome assembly GCA_037957365.1 of Torreya grandis. Lineage (NCBI taxonomy): Eukaryota > Viridiplantae > Streptophyta > Pinopsida > Cupressales > Taxaceae > Torreya > Torreya grandis. The sequence goes on along the minus strand of JARHVA010003741.1, from coordinate 491,191 downwards.
TGCACAATCAAACTATAGTACAATGAAAGCTCAGGATATTCATACATAATATAAAGTAGGGCTTAGATCTGAATTTCAAAACTCGGTATGCATTTTCCAATCTAGGAAATCATTTATCTTTTTTTTAGCCATTACATATATATATATATATATATATATATATATATATATATATATATATATATATATATATATATATATGAAATAAAAAGAAGTAGAAACATCATTAAATATTTTTACTATGGAGTACAAGAGTTGGTCAAACTTTTTATAAGCATGTTTCCCCTTGTCTTTTTCCATCATCCTTTTTAGATGAGATGGCATCAAACTACCAAATGGGATTCTCATACTTCACATTTAAAATATCTGAATTCATCCATAATACTTTTTATGAACATTCAATCATGATCTCTACTAACTTTCTAAAATTAGTGGATCCACAATCTTTTTTTTTTTTTTTACCCAAATTAATCTTTGTCTACGAAAGTAATTTTCCTTGAGGTGTTTGGTTTTTAATTGATGAAACCAATTTTTTATCATGCCATTATTTAATAAATGAAATCCTACATCTATGGATTTTACATTTAATAAGTTTCATTGTGATCACCATGGCTCATTAATTCTTAAAGAGTTATATCACATATTTTAAAATATGTTAAAAATGTGAAAATCTTGTATGTATTTTATTTCTCATCACTTCACATCTTTATTTTTCATCAAATAAATGGATATTTATCATTAATAGATTGATCTAATGATGTGATATGCTTATTTATATTAACATCATCACATGTGGGCACAACAACTCACACCATAAATAGTATTTTAACTAGCTTGATTGAATCTACCATATGAGATTCAAGGATATACTTTGGTACTTATACTTATTTAGGTCCCACTAGTATATTATATCCAATAACATTAGTTACCTTTGATTACAATGTAATAGCCTAATGATATCCTTGCTTCATTTTAAAATTAATCCCCACTTACCACATGTTCATCCTAGCTTTAACTCATTGCCACCAACTATCCTCTTAATTTTCCTTTGGATTTGAATATCATGGTTAAGAATCCTTGATAACAACTATTAATCTGACAATGCAAGAGTATTCTTCTATATTACATCATCATGTCTTTTTAGAACTATTCTTATCATTGGATATGGTGATATCCAATGGGATAAGATATTTTTGGGAGTAAAATATCAAGCCATTGATCCCTTTTAGATCTAATAGCTTGATATGAGGTGAAAATGCATGAAGATGGAAAGATTATTTTACTTATTTGACTAAGCTAGAGTGAACTTTGAACATTTGAATGAACCTAGTGCTAATTTTAGTATATAAATTAAGCTCCTTGTAAAATGAGGTTCCTTAATTTTTTAAAAAATAATTAAACATGTGTCATCTAAAATACACCTACACAACCAGTACAACCTAAACCAAAATGGGTTTTCATATTTCATAATGAGGCTAATGTATGGGTAGAGAATCCTAAATATCCATGCATGACTTGATCATAACATTAATGTTATGTTTCACACTTGGCATATTGGCATTAATTCAAACTACATTGATAAAATATCCACATGCATGTAATAAATGAATAAATGAAAGCTTAGAAAATATAAGACATAAATTTATCTAGGTATCATTACTAATTCTTTATAAATTAAGAGGTTTATCATAAATTCACTTGTATAAGAATATGGCGCTCATCCACATAAGCAACTTGCCCACAAGTCCTATATGCTCTTATATATAAAATAAGTAAGCTAGGGTTAGCGTTTGGAGAGTAGATTACTTTTAGAATAATTTTTCTTAGAGATATTACTTTCCTATTATTAGTATAAGTCAATTAATTATATACTAAATTGACAATTTTCTCTAATAATTGGTAATAAATATGTGCCTACCAATTAGTGCTTATCCATTAATTATATATTATAAATAAATAATAAAAGTGCATCTTAAACTATACAAAAGTGTATGCATTATTAAATACACTAACATTAAACATGACTATACGATATTAACTAGGATCATAATCCTGACCAAGTCCATACATACTCAATTAAGATGATACAGTTTCTAAATTGGAGAAAAGTGTTCCCCTTTCTGAGATTTGCATGCAAAATTATTTTATAGAAAGATATAAATTGATAAAATAGTTATAAAATGATTTACCATCCTTGGTTCATACATTGATATGTTAATATCTCTCACATTATCAAAACTCTATCCAAAGAATTATGTGTAGCCTACCATGGTATGTTGTCTCTCAAGTTATGTTTGTAAAAGTTAAAAGGTAAGAATGAAGTATGTGTATAATTTCACTTTTAATTTATATATTAGGGAAAAACCATTAAATTTCATTTTTTTCCACTTATTTTCCTAAATTTATTTTATATATTAACACTTTTATATATTTCAATATGTTAATATATATGATTTTTCCATATATAATTTCATTACCGCATTGCCCTTTAGGGAAAAAATCACATTATTGAGATATAATTATTGTTATGTTTCATGCACTCCATTTATATCTCAATGGGAAACCATAATATACATTCTTTTATAGATCATTTTCATGTCTCAAAATATGAAGTATTCATAGTAATAATGGGAATGACTACATGTCCCCAGAAGACCCTAGGGTTTGAACTTTAATTCCTAGAAGCCTAGTGACCCATTCATTCATATATTTATTCTAGGGTGTGGTGTCTTGTTTCTTAATTACATATATGGTTCCAATTTCACTTTGACCACCTATCTCCCTTTATCATATGATGGACACATGGGAATTTCATTATATATTGAGGACAGAGGAGGCTTTTATAGAAATTAATTTCTAAATCTAACATTTATTAATGTTATCTTACTCATGTATGTTTAATAAATTATTTTTTTAGATTATGAAACATCATTTTCAGTCCTCAAGATTTAGATCAACAATATCCTTTATATGTTCTACTTTGAATTGCATGCCTACGACATTCAATTTGTGGGTAAGTACACACCTCAAAGTGGGGGAAATACATTATCTTAAAATGATCTCAAGGCCTTTATTTCATGTCAATTTACATATGTTATATGTATGTATATATGTATGTATGTATGCATGTATGTATGTAGTTAATTTGGTTCAAATAGAGAAATATTGATACTTTGGTCAACTTCTGAAACCATAAATTATCAACTCCCTTAGAATAACCTTAATATATCTTTTTGTACTAATTTTAGGACCATTTTATATGTGTAGATACCCAAATTTTGTACAAGTCTTGTTTATATAATGCTTTCATGTGACTTTACATATATATATATATATATATATCCTTCATCATGAATGGTGAACTTATTGGCGCATTCATTTTGGTCTCTTGTCATCTTCTTGACTTTATTTGACTACGTAGTAATCTATTTTATTATTTCTAGTTTCATCTAATTTTTCACATGGATCCCTTATCTTATTTTTCTTACCATTTAATTTTCCTTTGATTTCAAATGAATCTAGAATTCATGCATGTTTTCATTGTACACAAGCATCAAAATTTTGGCTATATTCATGAGCCTTTTTCAATTTTTTGGGGCTCATTTCCTTTTGAGCTATTGATTCCACATGTTTGGTCATTCTTGGGTCAACTTTTTTGTGCCACTATTTTCCCAATTCAAAATTGAAAACTTTTTTAATTAGTATATTAAAATCCCCTTGGAGGCATTTAAGAACAAGAATTAATTATTACAAACTTACATATGAAGTTCACACTACTTTTATCACATTATTCATTTCAAAATATGAAGTTTATAAGGTTAATATCTATTTCGCATGTTTGAATCAAAGGAGAGCCTAGGAAAAATAGAATCTAGACTTACATCCACATGATTTGGCACACATTCACATTAAAGGGAGAACTAAATTTGGTTTTAGCCCTCTTCAGAGTATTGTAAATTTAATCAACACTCATCTAGTTAATAAGGATTGGCTGAGGTAAATCCAACCAAAAATACTAACCCATTTTTTAGGTCTTCTTGATCAAAAGTGTAAAATCTAGGTTTAGACAAATGAGAAAGGATATGGGATTATCTATGTAGGTTAAAAAGTGATTAAATACAAAAATACATCCATATATTTAAGCACAAGGCTTTGAGAGAAAATATATTTAATATAGCTCTTCATATGAGCCCATAGAAGAAGAATGTATCAGAATTCTGTAGGCTTCTGAATATCATTGAGTTGTCCTACATATGTTGTCACAGTGTATTCCTAATCTGAACACACATAGAGCTATTACAAATTATGTATGATAATTATCATATAAAACATAAATCATTACTAAGTCATAGAAAACTAAGTAATTCTTATCCCTTAGATGATTTATCATTCTATATTTATCATGTGGAATAAATCATAGGTAGCATTCAATTTTGTAGGATTGTTGGTATACATTTTATAATTTGAATATTCGAAGTTTTTATGCTTCTTTAGATAACTAAACAAAAAATAATGTAAAACATATTGGTGAACTTGAATTTTGTCTAAACCTTTCAAAACCTTAGGTTCACTTAGGGTTTATTCATTTTATGACTAGGGTTTCATATTTCTATATTTATATTTTAATTTTCAAAACTGATTTCTAATTTCACCTTCATAGGTGGACACAAGCCTAGCATTTTTAATCCTTAAAAACCTTATATACTTATGTTTGCTTTCCTATTAGGATTAGGATGTGTTTTTATGCTTATTTCCATACTATGGCTTGGAAATTTCAAAATGAGTGTCCAATTTAAAACCCCTAATATCCCTCACCCTTTAGAATTTATATTTTACACCCATTCCATTCATTATGCTTATACTAATGGAAGGACTAGTAGCCATGATTTTATAATTAATAATGTTAATTATGTATAATATGATTGTGAAATAAATGACTATGATTATGATTATGATTATGATTATGATTATGATTATGATTATGATTATGATTATGATTATGAAGAGGATTGGTATTATAGTGATGAGTATAGTGAAGTATAATAATAACAAGATGATGTTTAAATCAATTCTCCTAGTCCTTCTATACACTCTCTTAATAACACATTAGAACAATAGGAAAGTAACAATTAATTACATAATGCACTTATTGATGTTTCTAGCATTTCACTTAAGAAATAAGATACAATAGTTCCATTTTGACTTGTAATTATATTTTTAAATGTGATGATGAAGTGATACATGAAATATTGATATTCCTTTTTCTAAACTAGAAGGTGGTATTAGTTGTTTTCTTGAATTGATAAATGATGTTATTATTAAAAAAGAATGTGATGGTTGTCCTTATCTTTAAATACAATATTATGGCATTCCTTCTTACTTTAAAATTAAATGTAGTGTTCCTTTATCTTCTCTTGAAATGATAAATAATGATAAATTGTAAATGAATGTGTTGTTTCTCTCCTTTCCATTGGAATGAAATTTGATACTATTGCTTCTTCTTATGAAAACAAATGTGATGATATTTATTATAATTTACATGAAACTTCTATTGAAACACAATGTGATTCCATTTCGAAACTTCATATAGATCTAAAATTTGATATTAAGTTATGCAATGATGTTTCCATAGAGTGTGATTCCAAGCAATGCAATGATGTTTCCATAGAGTGTGATTATAATCAAAGAAATGATGAGTTTTTTTAAGAATATATTATACCTATGTTTAGGATATATGGTGAGTTAATACCAATGAATTAATATTTTAAAACACTAATATTATTATTATCCATATCATATGTTTGATGCATGCCATAGGTGACCTCTAAAATCAAGTTCTTATTCTATCTTTACTATCTAGATCATATGATGTTAATATGAATCATAATGTCACCTTATGGAAACCTATAACATGAATCATATTCAATTTTAATTATCTAAAAGTATTTTTCATACCTACGTTCCAATTTTTCTATAGCCATTGAGATCCTAGTAGTCTCTTGATTAAGTTTGTAATTTACTTTGGGAAATGCTCAAATGATGGAGGAATATTATTAATATATTTCAAAAAAAGCTTCGAAGAATAGGACTTAGATTGGTTATATTATCTTCCTAGTGGATCTTTATCTGAATTTAATAAGTTAGAATTTTTTTTATCCAACTTTAATGAAAAAAATGTACTAAATTCAATTAGAACATCTTTAAATATGATAAAAGGTCATAATGAGCTTATTGAATATTACATTTTATGATTTAATAATACATTGAATTTTTTAATGTATCAACCCTAAAATTTTTAAAAAATATATATCTTTAGTAATGGAATTATATATCCACTTAAGGAAAGATAACTTTACAATTCTTATCCTTCCTTTGAGATAATTTATATGGATGCTTTCAGCTATGCCTCTAATCTCATGAGATAATTTGTATGGATGCTTTCAATTATGCCTCTAATCTCACTTATAAGTAGCATAAGGCAACAAGTTAAAGTGATTCAAGACCATATTCACCTAAGAAGGCAATTACACATAAATAATTTGAACCAAGTACATCACCTTAAATAAAATATTCCAATCAAGGTCCTTAATAAAATTCAAGAATCAAAAGACATGGTTTATAAGGAAAAAACCAATATGAGTACACCTATTATAAATAAGAGTCAACCACTTAAGTTTGATAGTTGTAAAGATTTTTTAAGTGATATTTTAAATACATTACTTGATAGTAAAATGATCATCCTACCTCTTAATTATTGTATTCATCATCTTGAATGAGTTGGGTGGGAATCCATTTTGAAATTGCCATCGTATCATAGTAAAAAGAGATACTTATTATTATGCATTACGAAAAAAATTGAATAACTTGTGGATAAAAGAGTTATTACATTTGGTATAATTGATATTGGGTCAATAATGTCCCCTCAAAAATATTCTTCTATTACACATTCCAATAAGGACAAGATATGCCATGATATTTATTAAAGGATCTAATGGTCCCTCGGGCTTTTATTGAAGGTATCACTAAGGGAATATCTTCTAATAGTTTGCATTCTCCAAAGATTGATCTTTCCCACAGTGTTTCTATCAAGGAAACAATGGTCATTCGAGCTTATATTAGAGGTTAATATAGATAATTCATTATCATAAATGATAATAAAAAACATAGCACATGTACAATTAGATTTCTTAAGGAATTGGATTATAGTGACTAAGATTTACAACAAACACATACTTATGAGAATGCCATGGGGATTAGTACTATACAAATTTATCTTTGGCCTAAGATAATAGACACATTATTGTATGTACAGAAGGCTATTCCATAAGAAAATGTCATATTGGGATAATAATGGTTACAACAAATAGAAAAAAAATTGATAGCATTAATATAACTATGTCGTTTACTTTCTAAGATGGTTTACTTACATATCATAAATATGGAACAAGTACAAAGAAGTATACAATTAAATATTTTCCAACATAAGTGTGGGTACCAAAGATAAATCAAGTAATTAATGATTAAGGAATGGCATAATTAAATAACATCACACACCAAGAGCAAGAAAAGAAACCATTCAAAATCATTGTTCAATACATACATTAAATAGTTTCAAATATTTAATTAGATTAATATAGTGAACAAATTATATTCCCATGTGGTTGGTCAAATAATTTTTACACACCACATATGATCATTTGTTAATTATTTTACACATAAACATTATAAATAAATACCATATTATTTTTCCACATTAAGTAATAAGTTAAAATGCATTAAGCAATTCAAAAACATATAACATCATCTCATAAATTTAAAAAATTACAAGTATAACATGGACATAAAAAATCACATCATATATAACTTGAATAAATATTTATAATGATAAAAATATCAATCAATAATGGGGGTTATTTCCCATTTACCTCTACATCACAGTCATCATCTTTAGACCTAGGACCTCTAGAATATGATGCACCACTATCTACATGAGGACCTCAGGGTTGAGATATACTATCTCTATATTGATACCCATAAACAAATAATTTAACTTTGAGCCTACCATGTTCCTCATGTAATTGAGTATGCTCCACCTAAAGACAAACATTCTATATAAAAATATGTTTTCCTAAATCACTACTACTTGTAGCTAGTGGAGGCATCTGCTACCTCCCTAACTATTTTGTAAGGTCATCTTGGTCTCTAGATAGAAAAATTTATACTTTATTAACCATATCAATGAGATACAAATAAGGCTCATGCACACCTGTAATGTCATATAATTTCTTGAGTAGTTTTCCTTCCACCACATCATCTAGGATGTGTCTGCTCAAACTATAAATAGACTCATAAAACATGATTATCTAGTAGGTGTCCCTTGAAAATACACATGGATTTTAAACAATATATTATCATCTACTAAAAAAAATTATGATAAAATATTAAAATATAATACACATTTTTTCTTACATCCATCCATAGTGGCTACTCTAAGCTACCATGCTTCCTGACTCACTTCTCCACCATCTCCACTTTAAGTGTGTGGTATAGCTCCAAATCCTTGATCTAAAATAGGAAATAATAAAGGCCATTAGATCTACATCCACCATCTAACATACCTTATAATTCATCCCACATCATTAGTATTATCAATCACCATCAAGATATATACCTCTCCCATAAGAAGTGGTGCTAACTCAGCATCACTAGGAATATCTCTATCATCAAGTAAATGAGCAACCCTATGATTGTGTGTCTATGCATGTGATACAAGGGCTAGATTATATATAATCCTAAATTGATGAATCACATGATCATATTGAAATGTATCAAAAACACTAATAAATTGACCATATAACCATATACTAATGTTTGGGATCAACCAACAATGTTGATTACACTTATGAAAGCAATTAAACGTGGAATTAAATCATAATGATAAGTAACTAGAATGATATATAGCAAAGAACAAGAGATACAAGAAACCACCCTGAAAACTTGTATTAAACTCTTTACAAAAGGAATACAATTGAAGAAACTTCTTTTCTTCAATACCTCTCTCAGATGTACAGATCACTCTCTAGATCTCTTTCCCTCAAGAGCTCTCTCTCTTACATATAATCAACTCCAACAACCTGGAATGATTCACATATACAATTCTGTACTGTTCAATTCAACATTACTCTTCAATAAGCTAAGAAGATCTATCCTATTATATAATAATTAGAAAACAAGAGCATATAACTACAGCCATCAGATGCACCTCCTAATCAAGGGCTCTAAACAGTATTACTAATAATAGAGATGCAGACTTAAGACAATCACTTAATCCTAACATGCAAACACTCTGTTCTATCCATGAAAATAGCTTTCTAGATGCACAGGTAACTGACGTCGGTTCTTGCCTATTTGCCTGTGACCAACGTCGGCCAATCTCTGCCAATGCTGGCATCTCCTGGTCTGTTCCTGACCGACATCGATCACTCCTGACTGACGCCAGTGACTGTGTAAACCTGTAACTTTGCAAAATGCTCCTTTGGTGAAGCTTTTAGCTCCACACCTTAACAATCTCCCACTTGGAGATAAATAGCTGCACCAGTACCTGTACAGCAACATCTTCTAGCTCCTCCATCTTCAAACTCAATCATGAAGACCAACAGAAGTTGAATGAAGATTCAACTTCTCTTTTGTAACCAGCTTGGTTAACATATCCATAGGATTATTTGTATGGATCTTCTCCAGCTTCAACTCACCATCCTCCAATACCTGTCTTATGAAGTGGTACCTAAGCTATATATGCTTTGTTCTTGAATGAAAGGTTGAATTCTTAGCCAAATGAATTACACTCTGACTATCACTGTATAATCTACAACTCTCTTGCTCCTTTCCAAGCTCTTCCATGAACCGTGTCATCCATATCATCTCTTTTCTAGCCTCTGTGACTGCAATATACTCTGCTTCTATAGTTGACAAGGCAACAACCTTATGTAACTTTGATATCTAGCTAACTGTCGTTCCACCAACAGTGAAAACATACCCTGTGGTGCTCCTCCTACCATCCAAATCACCTACCATATCTGAATCTACATAACCATGTAGAGAAGTATCTGAACCTCCATAGCACAAATGCCTACTGCTGGTTCCTTTCAGATATCTAAGGATCCACTGAACTACTTTCCAGTGTTTCTTCCTTGGATTGGCCATATACTTACTTACAACTCCCACTGCTTGGGCAATATCCAGTCTAGTACACACTATTTCATACATTAAACTCCCTACTGCGGAAGAATATGGAACTCTACTCATGTACTCTACCTCATCATGTGAATTAGGACATTGTTTTTTACTCAATTTAAAATGTCCAGCCAAAGGTGTGCTTACCAGTTTTGCATCCTACATATTGAACTGTTTCAACACCTTGTTCACATAATCCTCTTGAGACAAAATCAACCTATGATTTTTCCTATCTCTCCTAATGCTCATGCCAAAGATTTTCTTTGTTGCTCCCAAATCCTTCATGGAAAATGTGTGAGCTAATTTCACCTTAAGCTCAGAGATATCCTGCATGTGTGATCTTGCAACTAGCATATCATCTACATACAACAATAGAATAATATATCTACCATTATTCAATCTCTTAAAATACACATAATGGTTAGATTGACACCTACTGTAGCCATGCTCAGTCATAAACCTGTCAAATCTCAAATACCACTGTCTAGGAGCTTGCTTGAGGCCATACAAGCTTTTCTTCAGTCTGCACACTAACTTCTCCTTACCTTTGACCTCAAATCCTTCCGACTGCTCCATATATATTTCTTCATCCAAATCTCCATGAAGAAATGTTGTCTTAACATCAAGATGCTCAAGATGCAAATCTTGAATAGCAACTAAAGACAGTACAGTCCGTATAGAAGTCATTTTAACAACTGAGAAAAAATCTCACCAAAATCAATACCTAGCTTTTGTGCAAATCCTTTCATTACCAACCTGGCCTTATATCTCATCTATCCATTCTCACCTTCTTTCAATCTGTAGGTCCATCTATTCTTCAGTGTCCTCTTTCCTGCTGGCAACTAAACCAAATCTCATGTTTGGTTCTCTTTCAAGGACTCCATTTCCTCAACCATGCCACGCTCCCACTTATTCTTGGATTCTACCTGTATTGCTTCTTTAAAACTCTCTGGTTTTCCACCATCAGTTAGCAATAAATAGAATAATAAAGGGGAATATCAAATTAGAGGTTTACTTACCCTTTCTGACCTCCTGATGGGCGTCTGAGACTCATTCACAACACGTTGTCCACCCAAATTCTTTGATAGTGACCGACCTCGGTCACTTCCAGGCCTGTAACTAGCTGACATTGGTTCTGCCTAACCGACATCGGTTCCTTCCTGGCCGACATCGATCACTGTATGACTGACATTGGTTTCTGTACTGCCGACGTCAGTTCCTGCTTGGCCGACGTCTGTCTCTGTGTTTTCCTATCTGTGATAAATTTTCCCACAAGCTCATTTTAGACTGTCACCTCGTCCAATTCTCCATTGTTGTACCCAGATTGATTCAGCTTCTTCAGCTGATCACTATACATCACTTTTTCATTGAAAACAACATCACGGCTCTTAATTATCTTGTTAGTTCCTAGATTCCAAAACCTGAATCCGAAATCATCAGAGCCATAGCCAATAAATGTGCACCTCATAGACTTGGCATCCAGCTTCTTTCTATTTTCCTTATCAACGTGCACAAAGCCTTCACAACCAAAAACTTTGAGAAATGAGAGATCTACCTTTTTACCTATCCATGCCTCTTCTAGAATTCCACCATTCAGAGTTGTAGAGGGTCCTCTGTTAATCAGGTACACTGTAGTGTCAACAGCTTCTACCCAAAACTCTAAGGGCAAACCAGCATGCAATCTCATACACCTTCCATGCTCCATAATTATTCTATTCATCCTTTTAGCAAATCCATTTTGCTGAGGTGTCCTTGGAACCATCCTTTGCCTGTGGATTCCATGCATATAACAATACCAGTTGAACTTGTAGCTGCAGAACTCACCACCATTGTCAGATCTCAGGCACTTCAATCTCCTTCTTGTTTCATTCTCAACCATAGCTTTCCAAATCTTAAAAGTCTCAAATACATCATATTTCTTCTTAATACAATAGACCCATACCTTTCTTGTAGCATCATCTATAAATGAAACATAGTACTATGATCCTCCAATAGAAGCCACCTGAGCCGGTCCCCACATGTCTGTGTGAACAAGCTGTAACTTATGCTTCTTTTTTGTTGACCCAGTCTTGAGAAAACTCACTCTCTTTTGTTTCCCAAAAACATAGTGCTCACAAAAATCTAGATCTATGCTTTTCAAATCTGAAAGCTTACCTTTTGACTTAAGAATGGACATTCCCTTCTCACTCATGTGGTCGAGCCTATAGTGCCACAATTTTGCATCCACATCTAAAGTAGATAATACAGAAGGAGAATTGTTAGTAACACAATTACATAAATAGAGAGTACCTACTCTCTTACCTCTGGCCAATACAAATGCACCCTTGGTCACCTTCCAAGATTCAGCTGTGAGAGTTACTGTACAACCCTCATCCCCTAACTTTCCTCCAGAAATCAAATTCCTCTTCAAGTTTGGAACATGCATGACGTCTCTCAACACCCATGTGTTTCCATTCTACATTTTTAGCTGCACTTTTCCTTTGCCAATAATTTTACAAGGCTCATCATCCCCTAAATACACTATTCCAAAATCTCCATGGACATAGTCACTAAAATATTCTCTATTAGGGGTTGCATGGAAAGATGCACCAGAATCTAAAACCCAAGATTCTATATTATTATGTAAAGAGAATATAAGAGCATCTTGTGCAATACATGTAACCTTTGCTTCTTCCTTTCCTTCGTGTTGATTGTCCTCCTTAGGCTTTGACCAGCAATCTCTGCTTATGTGCCCTATCTTTCCACAATTCTAGCATTGTGGCTTCTTGCCATTTCGGGATTTGGATCTACCTCTCACCTTTGACTTAGACCTTGATCTCCCTTTCTTGCCCTTCTCTTTTTGCCTTCCCATGCTCTCAAAACTTAAATCATTCCCTGATGTTTCCTCTGTGCTTTTCTTGCGAATTTCTTCATTCAAGATTACACTAACAACATCCTCTACTTTTAAAATATTTGAAGCAGATGCATTATTACTAACTGCCATTACTAAGCTATGCCAGCTTTCAGGCAAAGAACATAATATTAAAAGAGCTTTAATTTCATCATCAAACACTATTTTGACTGAACTTAATTGATTTACAATTCCATGGAAATCATTTAGATGATTAGATACAGATCCACCTTCCTACATACGCAAATTAAATAACTGCTTCATAAGATATACCTTATTAGAAGCTGAGGGTTTTTCATACAAATTTGCTAAATTAGTCATTAACTCTACCATAGACTTTGCCTATGATAAATTAGATATCACAGTAGATGCCAGACTCAGTCTTATAGACCCCAGATCTTTTCTATCAAGAACTTCCCATTCTTCATCATCCATGTCTGTGGGCTTCTTTGCAATCCCACCTAACGGTAAGTATAGATCTTTCTGATACAAATAATCCTCTATCTTCATTCTCCAATGTTGATAATTCTGGCCATTAAACTTCTCTATTCTCAGTTTACTTTCTTTTGCCATTGCTTCTCCCACTCAAACAAAAATCTCTGCAGAAACCCCTGTGAGTACCCTGTAATCAATACACACTAACTAGATTTGAAACACCTGTTAGTCAACCTGAGCTCTGATACCACTTGTTGGGGATCAACCAACAATGTTGATTACACTTATGAAAGCAATTAAACACATAATTAAATCAGAATGATAAGTAACTAAAATGATAAATAGCAAAGAACAAGAGATACAAGAAACCACCCTGAAAACTTGTATTAAACTCTTTACAGAAGGAATACAATTGAAGAAACTTCTTTTCTTCAATACCTCTCTCAGATGTACAGATCACTCTCTAGATCTCTTTCCCTCAAGATCTCTCTCTCTCAGATATAATCAACTCCAACAACCTGGATGATTCACATATACAATTATGTACTGTTCAATTCAACATTACTCTTCAATAAGCTAAGAAGATCTATCCTATTATATAATAATTAGGAAACAAGAGTATACAACTACAGCCATCAGATGCACCTCCTAATCAAGGGCTCTAAACAGTCTTACTAATAATAGAGACGTGGACTTAAGACTATCACTTAATCCTAACATGCAAACACCCTATTATGTCCATAGAAATAGCTTTCTGGACGCATAGGTAACCGACGTCAGTTCCTGCCTGTTTGCCTGTGACCAATGTCGGCCAATCTCTATCGATGTTGGCATCTCCTGGTCTGTTCCTGACCGACGTCGGTCGCTCTTGACTGACGCCGGTGACTGTGTAAACCTGCAACTTTGCAAAACACTCCTTTGGTGAAGCTTTTAGCTCCACACCTTAACAACTAACCCATGTATGACTTAACTCAGTAACATCCTCAGGCTAACCTACAAATATATTTTCCATATGATCGTATTTAGATCTAATTGATTTAGTAAAACTCGATGGTCCATATCCATCTAATTGGTATGGGTATTATTGACCCGTAGCTATATATAAATCTAAGGATGTACCCTATTAGCATAATGATATTCAACTAGTTTGTAATAAAAATATGTTGATAATCTCATACATGTAATAAAATGGTTGAGCCTAAAGCTCTATCATGATCCTCTTAATTAAATTTATATAAGTCCCTATATAAATGGGCCAACATCATGAACCCTATGAATATATAGTATTGTGTTCCTCTATATCCTAAAAAATATAGTGCATGAAATATGATATCTCCACATCGCCACCATATATAGATATGAAATATTCTAAAAGAGCATAAAAATATGTTTACAACTTCAGAACATTAAACAATACAATCTCTACAAAAAGTAGTAGTATCATCCACTTTATAGCTTACCCCTCAAGCATGTTTAATCATATAATGATGTTTACATATAATATGGCTTGGATCCTCTATACCCTTATAATTATGTGGGTTTCCACCATTGTAAATCTTAGGATCTATAAGGCATCCTCCAAATTGATGGCCATATCTCTCATAGGTAGCCAAAAGGTACAAGTATATGTGTTTTACCTCTTAGATAATGTAGTGATAAGGTGCATATCATATGGCATATGACCAAGATGAGTAGCATTCCCTATCCCAGATCTATGTAATTTTTGTTCCTCACCATATATAAGGGCTAACTCCCATACCATCTCCATATGTTGACTAAACCAAAATGTTCGAACATGTATATCACTCTATAAAAACATGAATACATGATCAAATCTAGTATATATCTAGCTCATAAATGAAATTTAATAGATAGTAATATAAAAACTCATATTTTCATAGATTTTTACACCTACTCATAGATTAGACCCTTATGTTAAACAACTCTAATATAATCTTAGATAGATTTAGCAAGAAGTGGACACCTCTGTTGAAAATAGGACACCTCTAAAAATGAATTAAAACTACCTAATTATGCCCCTAAAATTTTGATGATTTTATAAAGCATTTTTTTTTCAAAATACTAGAAATTAATCAAAAACATGACATTTTTCAAACTTTATAGGTCTAATAGATGTTAGGCTTGTAGGACACTCTCTAATTGTTAAAATCATGTTAGCATCACATCTCAACATAGAGGTATTTTGACTCTCAAAGCACAAATATCAATCAATCAAGATTCAAATGAATTATAAAAACTAAAAAAATCATCTTATTTATATGATATGACTTAGTTTTATAAGTTGTATATATCCAATTTTCAAAGTAATACCTAGACACGTGTGATATTTCCACATTCACATATCAAATTCACTCCTCATCAGTTATGTTGGAGTACACATAATATTTCTTCCACATGGTAATATTTCCACGATCATTAATGATAGTTTCTAAAAATAAATAAAAATTGTAAACCTACTCTTTATACATGCACTTTTACCCTAATCCTAATGAAAGCGGGTAACATTCATATTGTAATATAATATTGTCTACACAATTATTAATATCATTCAATGACCATATCAATCACAAAAATATTTATTATCAAACATGCTTACCTACTGGGTAGACTAATATTAAGCTTAATTTAAAAATATATGTTTTATGATATTTTGGATACATCAATATAAATTATAATGTGTTCTAATAGTTGTAAAACTAGATAATATCATAATGTTAAAGATATTCAATATTCAATAATTTTGATTTTGATAAGATGTTAAATGTGGAAAGTTACTATTTTTGAAAAACACTAAAAACATATATACTTATCTTACATATTGATTAAGTTGACCGTTTCGAATGTTTTAGAGCGAAAATCAAAAGAGATTACTGTGTAGGTCTAAGAACAGGCACAGGATCATAAATATAATATAGATAGGTCCACTATAGGTGGACCAAAACATAGTCATTCTTACCCATGGACCATGTATTTGTCCAAGCTAACTATGTTGATTGACTAACATGAAAATATATAAGAAAGCAAAATTATGTAAATGAAAAATCAAAGATAGATGCATAAAAAATTCTTAGACATGATTATTTTAAGTGGACAACATCATAGTGCACTCAAGCTTGTTGATGGTGGACTTGCATAAATTGAATATGTCAAAGAGGTGGTTATTGCACCTTATGTGCCTATGGATGCTAAGTAATCTGTGATATCACAATTAGGGTTTTATCATGCATAAACCATCATTTTCCTTATCTGATATTTAAAACCCATAGGGCACATTGATAGATTTAAAACTTACAATAAAAGAGGGGGGTGTAATGTGATAATCTAGCCTCAATCACCCCCTTGATGTCTAATCATTGCCTACATATCCAATATTCCAAGGGAAATCAAGCCCACATAATTTTCCCACCTAGAGTGAATGTGTAATTGTGCTCATTTATATATATGTATGAATCTATAAGATGAATTTATTACTCTAAAATAATATACCTTGACTTGGTTTAAAAGGTTCTTAATTTGTCTCATAGTTGATCCTTATGAGTGATTTAGAATTTGGGTAAAATAGGATATATTTTCTTAGTGTATATAAGTGTATATGTTTAAACTGAGTGAATAGTAAGTGTTGCAAATGAATGAATATTAATGTGTATTTTTAGCTGAATATTTTAATAGTTGCATTTAGGAAACCATGAAAAATGTGGGAGAAAACCCAAAAATATTGATTTTAAATTTATAAACTATTCATTATTTGGTTTAAATATAGTCAAGCTAAGTGGATAAGGGCACAGTAAGCTTTTGTCTACTTAGTAAGGACTTGTCTATAAAGGTTAGGGACCTATGTCCTATGTTAGAGATAGTATGATGGTGATTTTAATCAACTTGAACATTTGACATTAAAGGTTTTATGTAACGATAATAATAAACAAATGGTATACATATGAGATATGTGTGAGTTGCTAAAGTGAATTGGTTGTTTTAAGAACCACCCAAATTCAAATCTTAGTAAGGTATCAAAGACTATATGTGGCTTATCATTGGCATTATTGGGATCATTATGACCAATCATTGGTATTCTTGGGATGAGTGTGGTCATTAATGGTATTCTCGGGCCTAGTATGGTCAATCATTTGTATTCTTAGGCCAGTTATAACTATTGTTTGTAAATATGGTACTTGTGATAGTGATCACTTGGGAATTTGGGCCCTTGATTGTGTCCCAAACTAGTTGGAACTCTATTTAAAAGTAAAGTACCTATAAAAAAATAAACATAGGGTTTAACCTGCATATAGATAGATGACTTAGAGAAATGATGAATAAGAGTCTTGTAATTGGGTGCAAGTCATGTGGTTAGAAATATGTCAATAATTACCATTTTTAAGTACGTATGACCAAATTTATGTGTCTGCATTTTCCCCACCCCCCTTTTTTCTAGTGATAAAATTTCTAAAGTAAAGGAGAAATAGTTGAACCTGAGTATGTACAACATACTTGGTTTTTAAGTAGTTATTTTAATTGTGTAGGGCACTCATTTTATCAAACCCTACAACTCATGAAGTAGTCATTTTTTATTTTTGAAATTTACAAAAACTAAAATTTAAAATTTAAAAAAAAATAAAAGAGATCAAGGAAGGAATACACCTATATATAGGTGAAACCAAATTTTTGTGTAACTTGTAACTGATGATGGTGAACTATGCCCCCTTGTTGAATCACTTGGAGAATTTTGAAAATGGTAAATTAAGAGTGATCAGGTCCCAATTTTGAATAACTAATCAAGATCTTGAGTTGGAAAGATGTCTTATTCCAACCCTCATGAAAATGGAATAGTACCCAATGTACTAATCCAAAAAGGTGGAATCATGATGGCTTCACTATAAGTGATGCCAAGACATTGAGTGTCACTAGACTTAAATATATATCACCTACACATAAATTGAAACCACTCAATGGATTTTCTATAAGTAATTCCAAGGTTGTTGAGTGTCACTAAACCTAAATGTACATTTCCCACATAGATTGAATCACATCACTACAGACAGATCTAGATTCTAATTTTACATGATCGAAAGAAAATAAATAATATCTATTTTCCCATCATGATCGTACTGCTCATAGTTTGAATTGAAATAGATATTTTACCTTTGAAATTGTAACTTTGAACTTTGAAATTTACCACTTTGAACTTTGGATTTTTCCACTTTTCATTTTGTAACTTTGAATAAACATGAGCATGCTTTTGTATCATGCCCCCTGAGTTTATGTCAATGATATAGAATGTTATGCATCTATATACTCAATTTGAACTATATTTGCAACCTACAACTTTGATTTTATAATTGTTTAGCATATGTACATGCATATGAATTCATTTTTGAATGATTTTGTACTTTGATTCTTTGAATAATGAGTGCATATGCATGTCATATGCCCCCAATATTTTTATCAATATGTTGATATTTTTTATCTATTTTATTTTTGAATCTATTTATATCTTTGAAAAATCATACTCTATATCTTTGAAACGTGTATTTTATCCCAAATATAATTTTTTGTCTACTTGTGGAGACTTGGATCTATAAGACAATCTCACTGTGATGCCCCCCTTTTGAGATAAGGGATGTAGATTTCAAGTTAATCATCTCAAAATAATAGTTAACTGCATCATGTGATAAAGATGTAATCATATAGTAACTATGTCAATTTTGTTGGAGAATATGTCATAAAAAATGCAATTATTATGTGAAACATGTATATACCATATTGGATGCAAGTCAAACAAGTTTCATTTTTATATAAATATATAATTGAAGCACATAGTAGAGTAGCCATCCATAAAAGTGCATGATGTGTATCATTTCACCACTAATCAAGCTTAGAAAATACACAAGCATAGCACGTAATGTGATGCTATGTCATATAATAAGGTCAAGGGTCGCATACAAGGGACATGTTTAAATGTCACACAAGCAAATATTGCATACATAGGGCCAAGGGACATAGACAAAAGAATTTTTTAAATGTCACACATAAACTTCCTAGAGATGTTCAAGAAATTTTCACATAATTGCCAATAGTCACACACAATAAGTAAGCAATATCAAACTTATCATACAACAAAGTAAATACTATTGAAGGAGAATAGAACAAGTGACAACTAGTTTATTCCATCCATATGTAGTAATGTTATAATATGAAAAAGTAGCATATTTATGTAGAAAAATGTAAAATATGAGTGATTAGCTAACATTTCTAAGATATGTAGCTCAATATTGCATTTTAGGTCATAGAAAGATATAATATGTGATAGTATAATCTATAGAATTGTATGCCCCATCATAGGCATGGCCACTGGGTAGAAGAGAATTCAACATCTAAGAATTCATATAATGTATGTCTTGCGACACACTCATATACCTCATCAAATGCATGTGAATTTGAAAAAGAATATGTTATCTACCAAATATAAGATAAATAACATATGTAAAGAAGTATTAGCATCTCATGTCATGTTTAGGTCCTCATTTTTTATTTTTTGAGAATATTTTGAATGTTTTTATATTTTTGTAATATTTTATTTTTTTTAATTTTTAGAATATTTAATTTTTTTGTATTTTTGATATATATGAAAAGGGACTAATCTATGATCCCATCAATGGGAGGACCATAGTGCATAGTTGGATAAAATAAGTTGAAGATGAATTTTCATGGGCAAAAATTTCTACACATAGATGTATCTTAATTTTAAAATTCATCAAGAGTCATATCATAACTATTGTGATTACTACTTATAGAATTTTGTGAAGCTTAATGAGGTGTAAAACTTGGTGAAGTCTACTGTATGATAGAAAAAAGTCTCCTTGTACATGTTCATTTTTTTAACATGTTGAATTGTTTGAGGATTTGCCTTGGGATGCACTGTCGAATATTTAGATTTATTTGAACCTTGAGTAACTCTTTGACATTAATTTTTTGATTAGAAAGGTATAACTTTTTCCTTTTAACTAGTTGTAGATAAATATTTTATATAGGTACCATAATTTATTTGGCATGATGCTTCTGAATGGATTCACTGATTATATTTGTATTGCACTTTGGATTAGGTGTCGTAATTGCCTTATTATAATGATATTGAATAGTTTCCAAAACCTAATATGGTGATGGTGTGGGAGGAGGAGGAGTTTCCACTAAATTTCAAGGGTACTCATATGGAATATATTAGACCTAGACCAATTAATTATAATGTATGTACTTGAGTCATTTATGCATTATAGATGGTACTATGTGAAGCTTTTGTATCCAAGGTCATCCTAATAACATGTTTAAGACCCTATACTTGATAGACTAAAAATGAAATTATCATTATTAATAAACCCACTTGAGAAGAGGTAATGTTTCTATACGATATTCGCTTTCACATTCAAAGAGAGAAATGAGAAACTAAGAGATAGTCTAGGGTTAGAAGATACCCGGATGAAGTCGTGCGCACCGAAATCAGACGTTGGAAGGTACTCCTCTTTGGCTGTGGAGGAATGACACCTGCAAAGAAAAAGAGACTAAAACACAAAAAACATTAGATAAGGAGATGGTGGGCTGTCAAGCAAAAGCTTGATCCCTGAAGTACGAAGACTTCCTTGAGGGATATCAACCCACTGATTAAAAATAGAATATTTGATAGAAATAGAAATAGTGAAAGACAAGATGAAAGAAATAAAAGACAAAAAGCAAAATGCGTACCTGATATATAGCAAATTGCTCTGCACAGTCGCCAGTGTTGGTCTCTGTGTCGGCATTGGTCAAGGAAGGGAGCCGATGTCGGTTAAAGTGCTAGCATCGGTAGGGGTAATGACCGGCATCGGTCGGGGCAGGAATTTTTGGATGGGGTCTGGTCAGGTCTGGACAGGGTTTTAGGATTGCAGAATGGTCTGAAGTTTTGTCTGAGGGTTAGGGAACCAGTTTGGGAGTCAGAGGGATTGTTTAGGGATTTGTGCAGAATTTTGGGCAAAGTTACAGACTGTATATTCTAGAAAGGGTGGATAGAGGTGATACGGGAGGAAGTCAAGTTGGGTTTGTAATCTGAATCTAAATTGGGGTGGTGATATCAATTAAAAACAATAACCAAAGAACAAAATAAAAGCACAGAACAAATACTTACCTATTACATGCTGAAGATAGAGCAGGAGACATAATTGATGTTGTCGGTGTGTTGCAGAAGTTCGATGTAGCAGACCTCCAGTGAGATGACTGAAGCAGAATACCTGTACCAGAGAGAGAGAATATGAGAGATTTGATTACAGATTGATTGAATGCAAAAATTGGCTAATCCTTCTGAAGGTCGAATGAAAGAATGTTTTGAAAGAAGGCTTGATAATCGATCGAGAAACTGATTGACAACTGAATAATGAATAATGGATAATGGATAACAGATCCTGCATTCAGGTTGAGAACACAGTATTAAGGATAACTGACGTCAGTAGGACCACTAACATCGACTGAGTAGTGATCGACGTCAGTGACATCGGCCGAGTAGTGACCAACGTCAACAGATGTAAAATGGGGACAGAGGCTAATTTTAGCTTTCTACTCATTTTTACATGCTGCCAGGGTCAAGGCTCATGGGAAAATGGTCGATAGGGGTTAGACACAATTTTGGTGTCTACATTTGCCCCTTTTTGTCTTGTTGGTTGTTCTGGATGAACTGCAAGACCAAAATAGGAGTTGGTTGCCCCAGGTATGGGATGAGGTGTTCCCCCCTCAAAGTGGGAGTCGAGGGAAGGGAACTGGAGATTGAGTGTCGATTTGACAGAGAGAAGAGAGGGTCAAGAACGAGTGTGAATGTGGTAAAGGGCAAGATTGCACGTATACCGCACCACGCGGTAGGTAGGTTAAATTGTCATGGTCAATGGGTCGAGGAATGCTAAAATCAAAATAACTGGGCCCCAGCATGTAGTCATAGCTAATTGGGTCATTCGGTCCAAGCTGTAGCTCCAATGGGTCATCGTGTTCCAGGTATCCCGAGTGCAGGAAGTACTCCTAGAAAACACAAAAAAAGCACAAGCTTGAGGGATCAACGTGCTCACAATCTAATACTCATGAGGGTCGGGTGAAAATTGGCCAACTAGGCGTGAGGCAGCAAAGGTAATCAAAACAACCAAGGCAGAGTCATCTCAAAAGGGTGCAGAGGAGATAGTCATGATCTCCAAAGTCGGGCGGTCGATGGATGAAGGCAAAAGTGAACACAAGGGTGCCCCAGGGGGCGAAGATCAACTGGTCAAGAAAACTGATTGATGGGGGGCATGATTGGAGGGCAATGGGATGAAAAAGAAGGTTTGAGGGCAACTGACATCGGTTATAAAACTGACGTCGATGGCCAAAATGGACTGACGGTGGCAGAAATCAACCAACATCGGTGCCCTAGGGCACACCGATGCCGACGTCAGCAACCTGCCAAATCTGACAAAACTAAATTGGCGGCCCACCAAAAGTCATTTGTGATTGTGCTAAAGTGAAAAAAAGGAGCTCTGGAGTGATTGGGTGAATAAGTCTTGAAGTTGACTGGTGCAGCAGTGTGAGGTGGCAGGGTGAGATTGGGTGAGAAAGGGAGTGAGTTAAAGTCGGATTGGAGGTTGTAGAAGCTATTGTGGGCCAGCGGGGGTGTTGAGAGAAAGTGATGCAGAGGAGATGGCAGAGGGCAGTAGAGGACCCATGGGAGGTCCACCACCAGCGGCACCCATCGTGCCACCACGGCGGTGACGACGAGATGAGGTAGGAGATGCATTGAACTCATTTGGATTGGGTTTGAATTTGGTTTTGTTTTTTGAATTTTTGTTGTTGGAGGCAAAAAATAGAGGGGGGAGGGTAGCTAGGGGGGAGGGGGATAGGTCTAGGAGAGGTTAGGAGGGTTTTAAGAGGAAAATGGGGGGTTGATGATAGATTATATGAGGATGACTTTAGATTAGATGATGATGGATGTGATACTTAATGTTTAACTTGCAGATTAGGAAATGTGGATGTTTGATGAGTTATGATGGATGATATTTATGACTGATGACTTATGATGTTATGATGAAAATGAGAGTATGCTAATGATTATGAGAATTGGTGATTGACTGTGCTGTGATTGACAGGTGATGAGCAAATGAGATGAGAGAAAGTGATGAAGAGGATGGCTGAGCTAACCCCAGAAGACCCCATGTCAACTAGGTGCTGCCTACATAGCCCTTGTCCTAAGGGCCTCAAACCAATGTAGTTCTCCCAAAGAGGGAGGAAGAGTCAAAGTGGTTGATTGCTTGTGGTCTAGGTCAAGTCATAGGTTAGAAGAGGATAGGGTTTGTCCATCGGGTAGACAAACAAATGAGGGTGGTCGAGTTAACCCCAGAAGACAGTCGTGTCATCTGAGTGTTGCCTACATAGCCCTAATTGAAAGGGGCCTCAGACCAATGTAGTTCAGGCTAGGAGACAAAGAGGTTGAGAGTTGGTCTTGGTCAGGAGAATAGTCTAGCACGTCCATATGTCTGAGGGAACATGCTTGAAATGATGAAAAGAAGGCAAAGGTTATTCACCCTTAGCAATTGTCGACATTAAGTGATGGACATATGCTAAAAATGAAATGAGTCTATTTATGTGTCAGCAAGTAATGGTTTATGCTGAACATAAATTGAGTAGTCGAGAGTTTCCATGTACATTGGTTTCCATAGAAACTAGTGTGAATAGGTTAGGTGAGTGGTTTGCACTGAGTGTGACAAATGATATAATGTGATAAAAGTGTGAAAAAAGGTAAAAAGCATAATCGCCCTTTCATTGACAAGGACCAGAATGGCATCATATATAGGGGTTGTTAGAACTAAGAGCCCCATTCATGCATTACGTCGTTGACCAGATGTTGTGTTAGAATGGTAATCGAATCACTTTGATATTAAAGTGAGCTCGAAGTCCCTTGAGCAGGTGTTAGGATAGGAGGAAATAGGGTAACCCATTTTAAGAGCAGAGATAACCTTGCCTCTTTTTATGGGAGACCCTGAGACAACTATAAGTCAAGTCCATGACTCATTTTTTTTTATTTTTTTTGGTGCAGACTGATCAATGCAGGAAGCCTATATAGAGATGTCGTTGTGCTTGGTGGTCAGTTGTGAAGCTGATCGATGCGGGAAGCTTTTAAGATAGTGTTGTTTATTGCCAGATTAGTCATAGCCATCCTTCGAGGGAGTGGTCTAGATTTTTGCTTAATATAAGGGCTTTTGAATAGCTGTCCTTTGAGGGAGCAGTCTATTAGCTACAGTAATGATAGTACAGCTATCCTTCGAGGGAGCAGTCTGCCTTTTTAATTTGATATTGATATGGTGACCATGGATATTTGACATCTTGATTTATTTTTGACAGAAATTTGAGTCATGGACAAGACTATGGAAGTTCAAAGGCCCCCTTTTATTAGGACAAAGCATCCATACTGTATAATTTTAGTGAGAATTTTGTTGGAAGCCTCGGCCTGCCCATTTTCTTGTGGGTAGTAAGGCAAAGAGAAATTGAGCTTGATGCCAAATGAGTCGCATAGCTTTTGGACAATTTTGTTTTTGAAGGACTTGCCGTTGTCAGTGATGATCTTATGAGGGACATCAAAATGA
The DNA here is from genome assembly GCA_037957365.1 of Torreya grandis. Taxonomy (NCBI): domain Eukaryota; kingdom Viridiplantae; phylum Streptophyta; class Pinopsida; order Cupressales; family Taxaceae; genus Torreya; species Torreya grandis. The sequence continues at coordinate 465,997 of JARHVA010003741.1, read as the reverse complement.
CAGATGATGTGGGTGCTGATGAAGTCGATGATCTTATCGGCTTTTGTGGAGATGAGAGGAATGGCTTCCACCCACTTGGTGAAATATTCAGTGGCTGTGATGATGGATTGATGACGAAGAGACGAGTGGGGGTTAATCTCACCAATGAGATCTAAACCCCACTGAGAAAAAGGCCAGAAATCTTGAGCAATTTATAAGGCGTGGCTAGGGAGATGAAACAAGTTAGAGTGCTGTTGACACTTGATGCAATGCCGGACATAGTCGCTATAGTCTTGATGAAGGGTAGGCCAATAATAGCCCAGACGAAGGATGCGCTTGGCAACCGAATTTCCACTGAAATGTCTACCACAAATCCCATCATGGACTTGCTTAATGGCCTGAGATGCTTCAGTGGAGGTGAGACAGCGAAGAAGGAGGCTGTTGAAGCCTCGCTTATAGAGAAGACCCCCTAGCATGGTATAGCGAGTGGTACGCTTGATAAGAGCTCATTGCACATTGCTCGAGAGGTTGGGAAGAATGACAGAAAAAGATAAGAAGTCCACAAGTTGCTTATACCAATCATCTCATGGGCTAGAGTCTATAGTGTTGACATGATTAATGTTAGGAGAGATATAGGAAGGCAACGGCACACGATGCACCATGACAAAAAGTTTGGATGCAGATGAGGAAAATGGGATATGCGAAGTGAGAGAAGCCATGGTGTCAGCAAACTTATTCATGGATTGAGGAACAGTCTGCAGGAGGTAATGGTCGAAAGATGCAAGGAGAATGTCAGTACAGTTTTTGTACCTTTGCAAAATTTCATTTTTACAGAGGTATGAACCGTTGACCTGATTGATGATGAGCTGCGAGTCACCAAAGATATTGATGGACTTGATGCTAAGAGAGGGCGGTCTGAAGTCCCAAAATTAAGGCCTCGTACTTGGCCATATTATTGGTATAATCAAAGTTGAGCTTAAAATACAGAGGCATGGGCTCCCCTTCGAGTGGGATGAGAATAACCCCGGCACCCCCACCGAGTTGACATTTGGAGCCATCAAAGAACATGGTCATCTGATAGACAGTGTCATCAGTGGAAAGTGTGGCGATAGATTCATTAGGAAACTCACATTGCAGAGGTTGATTTTTAGGAAGAGGGGCATCTACCAGTTGGTCAGCGATGGTTTGCCCCTTGATAGATTTTTGCTGGATGAATTTGAGGTCAAACTCAGCAAGCAGCATGAGCCACCGAGCCATACGTTGATTCTGATATGGCTTGGAGTGCATAAACTTAAGAGGGTCGGTGTGAGTGATGACAAAGGTCTTATGGTTAAGAAGATAATGGCGGAGCTTGGTAGCGGCAAAGACTAATGCCAAATAGAGTTTTTCGGTATGGGTGTATCGAGTTTCATAGTCAACCAGTGTTTGGTTGATATAATAGACTGCTTATTCATGGTGATGCTCGTCTCGATGCATGATCATGGCACCTAATGAATGATTAGTGGCTGAGATATAAAGGTAGAAGGGTTGGTCATCTTTAGGTGGAATGAGGACTGGTGGAGAGACCAGATAGCATTTAAGGGCTTCAAAAGCCTCTTGATAGTCCTTATCCCATGTAAAGGAGATGTCCTTCTTAAGGACATGATGAAAAGGTTGGCAACGGTCAGAAAGCTGTGAGATGAAATGACGAATGGACTGGAGCTTCCCTTGCAAACTGCGAAGCTGCTTGAGATTGGTCGGGGGCGGCATTTCTAAGATAGCACGAATCTTGGTGGGATCTATCTCAATGTCATGGAAGGAAATGATGAAGCCAAGAAGCTTACCAGAGAGGACCCCAAAGACACATTTATTGGGGTTAAGGTGAACATTTTATTGAATAAGATGAGAGAAGATGATCTTGAGAATGGTCAGATGGTCACGGCAAAGCTTGGACTTGCCTAGTAGGTCATCCACATAGTCCTCCATGATTTTGTGGAGGAGATCATGGAAAATGTAGGTCATGGCACACTGATAAGTGGCACCTATGTTCTTCAAGCTGAAAGGCATGACTCGATAGCAGAAAGTCCCCCATGGGGTAATGAAAGTGGTCTTGTGCTGATCTTCCAAAGCAATCAAGATTTGATTATATCCTGAAAACCCATCCATGAGAGATAGCATCTCATGGCCGGCCGTGAGATCAATAAGCTGGTCAATGTTAGGAAGAGGAAAGTCACCTTTGGGATAGGCTAAGTTGAGGTCGTGATAGTCCATGTAGATCCGGATCCCCCCAGTCACCTTGGTGACTGGGACGATGTTAGAGACCCACTACAGATAATCAATGGGCTGGATGAAGGAGACAGAAAGGAGGCACTGAAGCTCCTCTTTGATAAGGAGGGCAATGCGAGGATGCATCTTTCGAAGCTTTTGCCTAGCAGGCTTAGCCTCTAGTTTGGTGACAATGTTATGGGTAGCGATGGTGGGGTCGATGCCGGGCATGTCACTGTAAGTCCAGGCAAAGGCCTTACTATGGTCAGAGAGGAACTGAGTATAGTCAAGCTGCTCCTGAGCGTCTAAAGATTGACCAATATTTAATACATAAGCAACATCAGAAGAAGGAAGGTTGATGTTAATGGTTGATTCATTTAACATAACCTGGGTCTCAGAAGGGAGGGAGCACTGGATGAAAGAGTCATCGGTGCCCATGTAAGAAAGAATGGCATCATCGTCAATGCAATGGACAGTGTGAATAGTCGCTGACTCATCTTCTATCATGCTAGGAAAAATGAGAGGGAGAGACCTAGACACCCCATTGAGCTGATAAGTCAAGGGTTCCAGGCGGATGGTGTTTATGTAAAAAAAACTAGGAGGAATGGAAACCACCGACTCCGTAGGTGAAGGAGGAAGAATGGGCGAGCGTGGAGGAGATTGGTCAATGGTTGGTTCGGGACAAAGATCTGCAGGGTCTTGAGTGGGGTCGTGCTATCCCAAGATATATCGTTTCTTGGCATCATCATCATTGAGTGGCTCAATAGGTTGATGGGAGCCCTACTCATAGCATCCGAAACCAAAACCCTTCCATGCACACCTATAAAGGTAAGTGTGTGCAAAGGTGGGGTTGATAAAAAATGAGAAGTCTGATGTGAACAGTTGAGGTGAAGAAAGAGGATTGCCATCAGTAGGAGCTTGATCAATCCCCCCATAGACAAGGTTAGTTCGGAGCTAAGGAGGACCATAAGGCACGATCATCCCGATCTGATGGTCGTAACTAGGGCTGTGATGAAGGTGCCCATACTCTTGTGGAGTTTGGAACATGTCTAAGGCCAGCAAGTGATACTCCCCCAATGAAAGTCTTTGGAAGATGTCTTCCATGGGGTCTGTGGTCATCGCTTGAAGGGGAGGTGTGAGGGCGACCGCCTGTTGCGAATTGGTCGAAGCTTTTGCAGATGGAGGTGGTGCTGGGATTGATGGCTTGATAGGAATGAGGACGTCATTTGGATGGTAGGTGGTGTTACAAGTTTTGAAGGGTGAAGGGTCAGCGGGAATCGTGTGGACTTTCCCATCGTGCTCAAATTTCACACAACGGTGCAAGGTGGAGGGGACACAGGCCATGGTGCGGATCCAGGGTCATCCCAGCAACATGTTGTATTGAAACTCTCCTTTAATGATATAGAAGAGCTCTGGGACTGTGCGTGTACCAATGCAGATGTGAAGGATGACTGTGCCAATGGTCGTGGCAGTGGTGTCATTAAAGGAGCACAAGATTGCATCAGTTTTGGAGATGTAATTCTTGGGAAGAGCCAACTGATCAAAGGCATGGATGGAGATAATGTTGATACTGGCACCTCCGTCGATCATAACATGTTTAATGCGGGTCCAATCAACATAGGCAGTGATGAAGAGGGCGGCGTCCTGATCTTCCGTGTTGGATGTGGGAATCTCAAAATCACTGAATGTGATGGAGGCAACAGGGGCTAAAGAGTGGACAAGGGTAGCAAGTGGCTGGGGGTCCTTGGGTTAGACCTCCACTACCTGTAGGGCTCTGATGAGGGCTTGATGATGTTGAGGCAAGGTTTGGATGAGGTCATAGAGAGACATCTTCATAGGCGTCTAGTGAAGCTGTTTCAACATGGAGTCATGGATTGGTCCGGAAGAAGAAGAAAAAGAGGAGGGTTGAGACGCGCCAAGGATAGAAATTTTAGGCTTTGGCGCTAGAGGTGGATTGATGAAAGGGTAGGTCCAAGGAATGGTGGCTTTTTCTTTTGCCTTGTCCTTTTGTGACCTAGTGGTTATGTGAATGGCATTGATTTCAAAGTTAGGAGGTGAAGGAGATAAAGGGGTCGTAACCTATTGATGAGATGTTGATGGGTTTGAAGAGGTTGGAGGGTTATGAGAAGGAGTCAGGGGTCAATCGAGAGTGTCCTCAAAGAGAAGAGTGTCTTTCTCTAGATAGCGGTGAATGACGGCCTTGAGGGCACAGCAAGTCTCGGTATCATGTCCTAGTGTACGATGGTATAAGCAAATCTTTGTGTCATCGAACCAGGAGGGCTTAGACCCGAGGGGTTGGAAAGGCCTGATGGGTGGAAGGGTTATGCTAGAAGTCTGCAAAAGTTGGTGTAATATCAGAGTATGAGCCCACTAAAGGGTCCGTGCTCGGTGATGTGTGCAATATTGGTAACTTTTGCTTGGGCGGAGTCAGAGGAGGCTTCCATACCACCTTTTGGGTTAATGGTGTGGCGACAGGTGGAGATGGCACTTTGTTCATGGGAGGTACCACCTTTTTGAGAGAGGGTAGACTGGAGGTAGGCAAAGGAAGTAAAGGAGGCAACGGGTTTTGATTAAAGGTCTGAGTGGGAAGGACTCTGGTCAGGGTCGAAGGATGGGGGCCCAAAATAGAGGGCAATGGTGACGGAGGAGGAGGCATTCGCCTCTGTGGTTTAGCAGTCTTCTGTGACTTGGGTTGAAGACTACTATTGGTCGAGGTCTGGTCTAGGTCCACCTTTACTTGTGAATGAGTGAGGGTAGAGACAGGGTGAATGCCAAGTGACTTGATAGGTTTAGATGGGGTAGATGCGAGTTTTGGTTTTGATGGGGTCGGTTGAGGTTTAGAAATGGGATTCTAGTTTTTGTTAAGGGTCTTGGGAGATTTTGCCATGGGAGGATTGGCTGCATGAGACGAGAGGGCATGGGCATGCTGAAGAGCTTTGAGACGCTCCCATAATACCTGATGTTCCACTTTCCTTGAAGGGAGAAGTCTGATTTTCTCCACTAGCCGAGAAAATGGCTGAGAAGATGTTGAATGGGGTTTGGGTTCTTGAGAAGATGTTGATGGTTGTGAGACCGAAGGTGTGGTAGTCTCGGTCCCAAGGCATGATGAAGTCATGACAGGTTCATCCTTGGTTGGAGACGAAGGAGAGGCAGGTTCTTCCCTAGGTGGAGAAGAAATCGGAGAATGAGGCTCCTCAAGCGGGTAAAGGGCAGGGATGATTGTGCCCTCCACTTACGGTCGAGGAGTAGGAAGGGTTGGGTCCTCCATGGGCAGCAAGAAGGAGGATGGTGAAACCGGTGGTGATGGTAAGTTCGAGGCATCCTCCAAGATGAGAGAGGTTGATGGAGAACTAATCAGAGAAAGAGGTTCATCCACATGTGATGGACTGATGGATGGACTCACCTCTTGAAGTTGGTCAAAAATGAAGGGTGAGACCGTATTGACTATTCGAATGTTGTGTTCATGAGTGTTGTCAATCAAGGTCTGGACATTGTTTTGAGTTGGTGGATGATTGGGGAATGGTTGCTTGAAGATGTTGATACCCTGATTAGGTGGTGCATTGGGATTGTCTAGGATGAGGTCACCCTTTTCAAGCATGTCTTGGATTATGTTTTTAAGGGTTTTGCAGTTTCTTGTGTCATGTCCCTTAACACGGTGGTAGTTGCAGAAGTCATTTTCCCTATACCACGCAGGGATGGCGCGTGAGGGATCAAATTGTGGAGGTGGTCAGATCTGGGGGAGATTGAGGACCCCCTATTTGATGAGTTTTTCCAGCACAGATGCGTATGATTCTCTGAGTGGAGTATACTATCATTGTACGTATCTCTACTGAAATTGGCGGGTGGCACTCTGGGACATGGATGGCTCAGGATGGTTAGTTGAAGGGAAAGAGGAGGAAGATCTAACGACCACAGTGTTTGTTGAAGCTTTAGATTTAGGATTGGATGAGGAAGGCTTAGAAGAGGGGTCATTGGTCTTGGAGTTGGGATTCTTGCTCCGCAACTTGACTTTATTCTCCTCAATGGCACGTAACTCAAGTTTGCGGGCCATCGTGAAGGCTTCGTAAAAAGTGCGGAAGGTATGAACCCTTAAGGTGGAAGAAATATGTTTGGCGTAGGCTTGGGAGAAAAGTTCAATAAGTTCAGGTTGGGGTAAAGAAAAGGAGAGTTGATTGATGAGGCCCCTCCATCGAGCAATGAAATTAGCAATGGATTCATCCTCGAATTGGCGGATAGAATAGAGGTCTGTGATTGAGACCTTTTTGGTGATATTGATAGAGAAATGATCAAGGAAGAGCTGGGCCAACTGAGTGAACGTGAAGAGGGAATGGCTAGCAAGGGAACTGTACCAGTCAAGCACAGCACCTGAGAGAGACATAGGAAACATGTGTAAAAGCAATGCATCGTCGTGGGCGATAAGGTAACAGGCATGTCTGAATGCCCGTAAGTGATGTTGTGGGTCTTCCTTGCTTTGAAAATGAGAAAACTTAGGAAGTTTCCACTGGCTGGGATATGGCCTGATCGAGACAGAAGGATGAATGGGCTCATTGCAAATTTGTTCATATGAGAGAGTATTGCGTGAGCCAGAAATGAAGGTCTCTAGGCTAGACATCTTGTCCATCAGCATTTTGATGATATCTACTGACGGATTGACAGGTGGAGTGCCCCCTAGATTGTAAGGTGCTTGAAAGAGGCTAGAAGAGGCATACGACATAGTCGGTTGTACCAGTAAGGGCACAATGTATGAATGACTAATCGTAGAGATAGAAGAGGAGATTAAGGATGGTTGGGTAGAAGGCATGGCTAGGCTCGATGTTGCCACGAGAGGTTGGTTAGTGGTAACATGGGCCAATGGATAGGTAGCCACCCTAGTGTTGATAGGAGCAAGGGTAGGTGGAATAGAGACGACCAGATTCTGAAAGGGGGTAGAGAGTGGTTGAGTGGGCTGAGGTTGATAGGGGGATGAAACCCCAGTGGAAGTGGGCCCAAAGATGGAGGGGGAAGCCACACTTGGATGGTTAGTAAAAGGATGGTCAATTGTCGAGGTAATAGCCTAGGTGTCTAAAGGTTGAACTACCGATGTTATTGATACGGCCACAGTCTCGAGAAGAGAGGTCGCCATTCCATAAATTGGATTGCCTAAGGAGTCTTGCGTTTGGATATTCGCGAGATAGTGCTGCAAGGCTTTGACGTTGAGGTCCAAGAATCGTGCAAAATCTTGGTCCCCTTCTGGGATAATAGGAGTCTAGGTTGGGGATGGTCTAGTAGGAGTTCTTTCAGTCTCTGAGTGGAACTCCATTATAGGACTGGTTATGGACAGGGTAGACAGAAGTGGCTGATGCCTCGCGTGATCGACTAGAGCCTTGGCTTGGCTATGAGTCAGAACCATTCAAGGCAAGAAAGAATGTCCTCACAAGCTCAAACAAGCAGATAAGAATAGAAAAGATGAAGAACACAAGCAGATCTTAAAAAAAACCCTAGGAGTAAATTATTAGGATTATAGTGGCTTATGCCTTAGAATATGTGTACAGGGAGATTGGCTTTTGAGTCGGGTCCTAGAAGAAGTAGTCTATGGATGGTTTCAGGTTAGTTATGGTGCTCAAAAGTCTATGTTAGGTTCTGTACTTGGCCTGGTGCTAAGGAGCAAGCTCCCCTCACTTCACAAGTCCAGTGATAAGCTGGTCTCGCTTAGCCAAAATATACTTCCCCTAGAGATTAGACTCTACCAGAGAACAGAGTGGGCTTTCTCCTTGGTGATGAAATCCAAGTAAGATCATTGGGATGGGTAAGGTATCCGTTAGGTGATGAAATCCTAGTCAGGCCTTATCTCAGGTAAGTTAAGATGTTTGTTTTGTGCAAGTGGTTTGGTCGTGTAACATAAAGTGGACTAGATTAATTCATGATGCGGTTATTAATTACTAGGTGTGGTCTAAGAAATGAAAGCAAGTAGAAGTGAAATGCAATGTGTTTTAAGCCCAAGTCGAAATGTGAAGTTGGAATGAAAACAAGTTGAGAAAGGGTTGAAGAATATGATTTTTGACTAGTCTAGAAATGCAAGAAAAGAAAGAAAAGTTCTTTTTAGTCCTGCTGATGGTGTCGTTTAGAAGAGACGAAAGAGGTGAAAAGGGAGAAACCTAATGCACCTATATGAAAAGAAAGAAAGAAAGAACCCAAGGAAGGCCCTAGGGTCCCACTGAGCATGCCAGAATGTTTTTATATGATATTCGCTTTCACATTCAAAGAGAGAAATGAGAAACTAAGAGATAGTCTAGGGTTAGAAGATACCCGGATGAAGTCGTGCGCACCGAAATCAGATGTTGGAAGGTACTCCTCTTTGGCTGTGGAGGAATGACACCTGCAAAGAAAAAGAGACTAAAACATGAAAAATGTTAGATGAGGAGATGATGGGCTGTCAAGCAAAAGCTTGATCCCTAAAGTACAAAGACTTCCTTGAGGGATATCAACCCACTAATTAAAAAAAGAATATTTGACAGAAACAAAAATAGTGAAAGACAGGATGAAAGAAATAAAAGACAAAAAGCAAAATGCATACCTGATATATAGCAAATTGTTCTGAATAGTCACCAGTGTCAGTCTCTATGCCAGCGTCGGTCAAGGAAGGGATCCGACATCGGTTAAAGTGTCGGCATCGGTAGGGGTAATGATCGGCGTCGGTCAGGGCAGCAGTTTTTAGACGGGGTCTGGACAGGGTTTTAGGATTGCAGAATGGTCTGAAGTTTCATCTGAGGGTTAGGGAGCCGGTTTGGGAGTCAGAGGGATTGTTTCGGGGTTTGTGTATAAATCTAGGCAAAGTTACAGACTGTATATTCTGGAAAGGGTGGATAGAGGTGATACGGGAGGAAGTCAAGTCGGGTCTGTAATCTGAATCTAAATCGGGGTGGTGATATCAATTAAAAACAATAACCAGAGAACAAAATAAAAACATAGAACAAACACTTACCTGTTACATGTTGAAGATAGAGTAGGAGACATAATTGATGTTGTCAGTGTGTTGCAGAAGTTTGATGTAGCAGACCTCCAGTGAGATGACTGAAGTAGAATACCTGTACCAGAGAGAGAGAATATGAGAGATTTGATTGCAGATTGATTGAATGCAAAAATTGGTTGATCCTTTTGAAGGTCGAATGAAAGAATGTTTTGAAAGAAGGCCCGATAACCGATCGAGAAACTGATTGGCAACTGAATAACGAATAATGAATAATAGATAATGGATCCTGTGTTTGGGTTGAGAACGCAGTATTAAGGATAACCGATGTCAGCAGGACCACCGACGTCGGTTGAGTAGTGACCGATGTCAGTGACGTCGACCGAGTAGTGACCGATGTCGGTAGATGCAGAATGGGGACAGAGGCTAATTTTAGCTTTCTACTCATTTTTACATGTTGCCAGGGTCAAGGCTCGTGGGAAAACGGTCGACAGGGGTTAGACACAATTTCGGTGTCTACAGGTAACACTGTGTGCCCAAGGGTATCCCATGTATGTCCATCAAATGCTTTGACTACTCTTGATGTAGCTTTTAAATCATACTCTATTTATCCCAAAATATGAAGGAGTGTCATTGTGCATGCATTTTTGCTTGATCTATTCTCAATCATGACATTATGTATGTATTGGTTGTTGGTTTATGCTCTATCAAAGAGTGCATGCCTATTTGAATCATCATCATCAATTATGTTGTCATCAAATGTTATTATTAGAAGTTATGATAATGTGCATGTAATTATACCAATTATTCCATCTAATTGATGCCCATATGAATCAGGAGGAGGATGTGTGTTATATGCATGATGTCCTTCTAAATTGTCTACATTTTTAGTGTACCATGATTTGGAAAAGTATTATTTAATATTTTCATCTTTGCATTGTCATTATGTTGTGGTCTAAATTCCTATATGGGTGTCTTTAACTCAAGAGTGTTGTCATCAATCATATTTTGTATCTTATGCCTTAACCTATAACACTTGTTTTTATAATTTTTAATGTATCTATGGTAGTCAAAATATGAATTACTACCATATCACTTAGGTTGAGGCTTGTTCAAATTGATCTCAAATGGAGGAGGTAGTGATATAAGATTGTAATTGATTAACTTATGTAACAAGATATGAGTAGGTTGTGGTAACCTTGTAAATTTTATCCTATTTAGAGATATGAATTGAAGCTTGTTTATTGGTTGCACTATTAAATTAATTTTTACCTTTGTTTCATTTTTTATTTCATTAGATTTGACCTTTTAATTTGGATTACTTTGAAACTATATATTGGAAGTAGATGGAACACATGGTACATACTTTATCTTTTTCAATGATATGAACTTGACTTGTATTTAATTTAATGTGTGGTATAGCTCGTCAAAAGACCTAAATTTTTCAAATATGATTGATTCATGGAGTGGAACTAACAATATTTTTGTAAAAAACATTTTTCAACAATTTATTTTCCATAGAGTTTCCCATCTTTGTTAACATAGTCTTGTATCAAATAACATATTCATTAATTGGTTCATTTGACCCTTATCTTAGCTTAGTAATTTATGCATAAGATAAATTTTCACCAATGTTGATTGAGAAATGTGCCAAGAATTGGTTTCGAAGGGATTGAATACTCTAGCATATTAAATAGGGAGATCATACAACCATCGTAGAGCATAATATTTGAGGCTTCTTAAAAAGAGCCTAGGGAGTAGTTTTTCATTATAAGTGTAGTCAAAACATGTTACATGGAATGAGTGAAGAATTTGGTTAGGATATCCTTTACCCTAATAAATTGGTAGCTTAAGATCTATGAAACATGTTGGTAATGACTAATATTATATTTTTAATTACAAATATTATGGAGCAAGCAAAGTATAAGAATCCATTGAGTGACTAGCTCTAGATGCACCTTGATTTAATTGAAATATTTTAGCAGGTGAGGCTAGAGCAGTTTGCTCAAGAGATGATGCATTAGGTGAAGTTGGGATAGGACCTTGTGTAGTAATCAAGAAAGGTGTAAGTATGTGATGCCATTATATAAGCAGGCATGTTAAACTATTGTCAATCAAGTAATGTGCCCAGAACTAAGGATGTTGGAAAATATATAGTTGTATGGGTTGATATTAAAATACAAGCAATGGTAGTAGCTGGAGTATATGAAATAGAACTTAAATTTTAATCTAATTTATTTTTCTTATCTCTTGTAATTTATATGAATTCATCAATATTATGTGGGTTGGTATTAAGGTATTCAATAAACTATTTAGCATTAACTTCATCTTCTTGCTTAGTGTTAGTTTTATAAATTTTGATAGTCATGATAAGTCAAATAATAGCGTGTGTAGTGTGTCTTATATAATTCTAAATTTATAACTAATTTTATTCCCAAGTCATACTTTATTTTATAAATATTTTCCTAAACAATGCTTGTATCTTAGTAGTAATTTTGCAAGAATGTTAGTTGATTAAGTCTTGAGATTGCACATTAGTAATTTTAACCTTTATATTTTATTTGACTTTGATTAATTTCAATTTATAATGAATCAAAATAATAATTTTGAAAGTAAGACAAAATATAAAATTGAAAAATATGTAAGTAAAATGCATTGACTGTGATTTGATACTTTGAAATTTTTTCAACAAGGAGTAAGGGTGTAACTAGTCAAAGGTGTATGTGCTTTGTAGGCTCTTAGATATACATATCCCAATCATAAATAGTGAAAATACTATGTATACACATAATATTTTCAAACTTTTATTGATTATTGACACTTTGTATCTTGCAAGAACCTGTCAAGTCTCAATCTCTTTGAGTGATGCCTTAAGGGGTGCATCAAGAAAGGGGTGGGTAGACCATTGATGCTTTACAATATTGTTGTCCCTTTTTCCACTTTCCATCTACACATGTGTATCCTAAAACCATTAACCCTAAGCTTATTCTTCTTAGTCCTATCTATCCCTATCTTTTCTTCTTTTCATTCCTCCTTTTCTTGCCTTAACATCATTTTGGAAAGTCAATTGTACTAGGTTGACTGGGTCAACCCAATACAATTTAGGGGTATTTTCACTTTCTTGGTTTGTTAACCTTTTGGCCGACCTAGCATAAACCTAGTGAATTATCCTTGAAAACACACCAGGTCATCTAGGTCGACCATGTATATTCGATGTTCCCAAGAGGATTTAGGGTAAGATCCATCTATATATACAAGTTCATTTCCCACCATTTCATAAGAGAAGAATTATTAGTGAAGTGTGAGAAAACATTTAATTACTGACCATTTTACTTGAAGAATAAAGCTTAGGATTCCATAATTTCTTTGGAGATATGGATCTTATCTTGTGGAGAAGTATTTTGGATGCTTAGATAGGTTGTGTAGCCTAGAGTTGATTTATCTTGGTTATCCTTACATACCACAACAATCTCTTGTGAAGTACCTTGGCCAAGGGAGAGATTGAGGCTTAGTGTGTTCATATTTAAAGGTAAGTATTCCAACTTTATTTCTCATTTGTAAGAGTATATAGATAATGCATTTGTATTATTTTCCCATGTATTAGGGGTTGTGTATTTAAAGATCCAAACCCAAAGAATTAATACATGCACAAACAATGGAGCTTGAACATAGACAAATTTTCAACAGCAAGTAATATATTCCTTCACTCTGATTGATTAATCAATATGAGACACAATACAAATATATGGGAATAATGCTTCCTATAATAAGGGATTCCCAAATCCTTATAAACACTCAACTATATAACCAAATAACCTATTCATGACTATTTTTGTTATTCACAACAATATCATGTTATGGTTAAATAACAAACCATATCATTTTATTTATATTTTACTATATGGTACTAGTTAATATTTATTTACCATAAGGTAAATAACCCATAACAGATTTACCCAATGTAAAACTAAATCCTAACATTCCCCCCCCCCCATAGTTTTTACATGGTGAAAAAACTTTCACACTCTTATCTTTAGTATGTTCACCTCTTGAAGCATGACAAAATATGTGTCTCATGACCTTGATACAAAGAGAGCCTCACTCCTCTAATGGTTTTATAGGTTTACCACAAACCTTGACATGAATAAAATAAACAAAATTGTATGCCACTACATACTCTTAGGTTTGCATACTACTAACATAATTTTGTTATACATGACCACTATATATAAAGGAAAACATCTTACATTTAGATTGCATGACCACAATAGACATGTCATTGACAGTCATCTCCATAAAGAAGTAAGGCATTCATAGGATCTCCGTAGTAGTTGCTCTCCTAACTATTTCCATAACATTTTTCACCTTGTATGGTATTTTGGATCTACCATAAACCCTTTCAAGATCCATGAACTAAATTACATTAGTGATTTCTCTCCTTTCACAATATTTTCACCTCAAGGAATCATGTTTGTAATTTCACACAAAATACATATTTTGAATAGGTACATTCTTTTGTTCTTATTTTACAAATCACACAATGAAACTATAATGAAAAAACACATTGAAAATAACACACCACACTATGTCACCACATCATTGGTGCAGCCTCAATATTGGTGATTAACGAGAGGTCGTTGAAAGACCTCCATCCTCTGTGTATCCTCCAGCCTCCAGTATGTTACTACTCACTTAGGCGATATCTCAATGAAGCTCATGATTTTTCCAATGGAAATCCCCCCATAATGTAGATGTCATGTACAAGCAAAAATGCATTCCTAGGGCAAAAAAAAATATTTTTACAAATTTAAGTTTTGACTCAATTATTGACTTGACACCTTTTATCTCATGACTCATTCTAGATTTTGACAATAGACTCAAATGATAATGACTCAATGACTCTTTTGACATATTTTAAATGAACTCTAAACTTATCTTTTGATGACAAGGACTTTAATATTAGATTAAAAAATCTAATGACAATAATTTTTATACTCTTAAATATAAAGCTACCGATGGAATGACACATAAAACTCAATACTAACAATAAAAATAAAAATTAACTATTGATAAACTTTATTAATTTTACTTTTGACTATAAAAACTATACTTTAATACTATCAACACACAATTAATTTTTAAACTTGACTCTCAACCATTTTTTTGACATATAAAACTAAAAAGAAATAATAATAGACCTTCTTTCTCATCGTCAAATGCATGTAAACCATAAACATATAGAGAGACTAAATAACTATTTAAATGACACAGCTAGGAGTATCACAACATGGTACCAAAATAAAAAGACTTAATCAACTAATTATTAAAACCTATCATGACTCACTAAATACGTTCTACAGGTGTAGAACAAGGCCAAAAATATAGTAAATGACATCTAAACTTGAAATAACAATGCAGTCCAAATGTGGATGAGACAACTTATATGGATTCCAATGCAATGAATTTTGACAAGAAAATCAATGAGTGTGATGATATTAACTACCTAAGAAAACTTTAGAAGGTAGAATAATATGCTAGCAGTATTCAATGTGAGTCATGTTCACCAAGTTACCATGCTAGTGAATGTCTAGAGATAAATAATTTGGGTAATGTAGATCTAGGGGTGAGTTGGAATGCATATAGGAAAGATCTAATATTGAAAAGAAGAAATGGTAAGAATATGACACAAAAAATGAATCTTTATATTATTTTTAATCTAGAAGCTATCACAGATCAAACTTATCAATTGAGAATAGATAAGAGTAAAGGCACTGTCCATCATCCATGTGGATTTTAGATTTAAATCTAAATATGGCCATGGGCATAGAAATCTACACATATCACTAGAATTATTATCATTAATAGGGGCAATGAATCACCCCCATACAACCTTTTTTATCTTTACTAAGACTAAAATATCTCATTCAATAGGGGTGATATATCAAATAGTTGCCCCCATCAAAGAATTAAGATCACACTAGTAACATTATGAAAACCTAATCTGATACCACTATTGTGGATTTAAAGAGCTGAACCCAAAGAACTAATACATGCACAAACAATGGAGCTTGAACACAAATAAATTTTCAACGACAAATAATATATTCCTTCACTCTGATTGATTAATGAATACGAGACACAATACAAATATATAGGAATAATGTTTCCTATAATAAGGGATTCTCAAATCCCTATAAACACTCAATTATATAACCAAATAACCTATTCACAACTATTATTTTTATTCACAACAATAACATGCTTTGGTTAAATAACAAACCATATCATTGTATTTATATTTTACTATATGGTACTAGTAAATAATTATTTACCATAAGCTAAATAATCCATAATAGATTTACCTAATGTTAAATTAAATCCTAACATTAGGATTCCATATACATCAACATGAGTATGTGTTCTAATACATGTTTAGTATAGTTTTTTTTTTATTACTTCTAACCCCCACTTTGTACCACAAGCTTTGGTGTGCACTATATTAGATTTTGCTTTCTTGCTATTAGTATAAGTGAACATTTTAAACCTTAGGACTCCATTAGGGTTGTTGTGTGATTGTGTTAAACTATAGGCTTTAGAACCCTTCTTAGCATGATGTGTTGTGACAAGTGATACCCTAATCAAGTCTAGTGGATCCCTATATTGGTCATGCTCCTATATAACAAGTGTATCCCCAATAGAAAGTGTAGGTATGATTTATCTTATCTGATCTAAGATTAATTCATAGACATGGTGTATTTATGATTGCATACATTCTAGCAAACCCAACATAAACTAACCCTTGATGGATTTGTTCAATTTTACCTTCATTTATTTCATTTATTGTTTATCATATATTTTGACATATTGGATCACTTCTGTCAAACTAGATTTTTTTTCTATGTATAGGTTGCAGGAACAGACAACTAGATCAACCCAGTCGACCCAATACAAGTTTTCAAATTTTCAAACACCCAATTTTTCTTATTAGGTTAACGCAATTAACCCCTTACAGTTTCAGCACTTTTTGTCGACCTAGTTTGTAGGTTTTCTCAAGTATACTTCAAGATTCTTCATTAGAAATCTTCCTTCATTGCATCTCCAATACACCAAAGTTCCTTTCTACTTCTCTATTTCATTTATTTTTTCTTTCCTTTCACATTTTGTAGTCTTCAAAATTTCCCTTACACAGTCAACTAAATTGATGTTGTCGACGTAGTTCTATCTTCTATATGCTATCTAAAATTAATTAGATTGACAATACCAACCCAGTTCATTTTCAAACTTTGCTTACACAGTATAGGTTCAAACATGTCAGCCTTATTCTATATTTTGTACATATAATGTTAGCACTATACCTTATTTCAAAGTTGGAATCGACCTCATATATGTTAGTAATTAGTTCACACTTTTTTTTCATGTTACTTGTATGCTTAGAATAGTACACATAGTCTAATTAGGGGATTTTTAAATTAATCATTTAGTTTCAATATTTATATTTTATGCACACATGACTAAATCATAAAAACATAAATAATCACTTTAACATCTTGTTTACCCTAAGCCAACCTACTTGTATTTAATCACCAAGGGGAAATCCAACTTAATGCTCTAGTCAAGTATAAAGCATGGTTAATGGTGTATTCTGGCTACACATCCAACACCCTTATCATTATGGTGTGTGAAGTGAGGGATTAGGCCCCAATACCAAGCTTGTATCATTGCCACTATAGTCCCTTTCACCCCAAACTACCTAAAACCATCCTTAGATTTTTATCTAGTTCCTTTCTCATAGCCAACTTCCAATCGCATTAAAATCTTATCTTAATAATCTAATTAACAATCAGGTTGACCTATTAGTTATCTTTACTTTTTGTTTGCTTGTTATTTGTTTAATTAATGTGTGAAAAAACATGCATTATCTAGTGTTAGTATAATATTTTGCTTTGTGTGTTTTAATTAGATTGGCCAATGTTAATCCAATTGGCTATCTATTTCCTATCAATACTTATTGCTTTTCATTAATTGCAAAGTTAACTTATTTCATTTTATAATCCGTTTTTAGGATTTTTGAGTTCCCTATATTTTATAATGGATTGACCTAGTCAACCCAATGTTTTTATACCTTTTGTATACTATATTGGATCAACCTAGTCGACCCTATATATTTTTATAGTCCCTATTTCTATACTAGATCAACCCAGTTAATCCTATATAGTTTTAGTCACCTCTTTCTCGTATATATTCTTATCCCTTCATCATGGATTTTCTATTGGATAATGATACTAAGTTACAATCAATATACATGATGAAATTTACCAATCCTAATAGGGTCTCTCATAGGTAAAGTAGGGATCCTCTTTTGGATGCTAGTAATGTTCATATTGCCAATCACACAATGAACTATGGGAGCCCTCCTCATAACTCTTTGCAATATAATCATGTTTTATCATTAGAGGATCAACCTGAGTTAGAGTATACTCTTGAAATACTTTTATTTATTTCCAAATTTCCTCGACATCAAGGAAAGGATCCTTATACCATTTATAACCTTATGATTAGTGGTCAAATTGGATAGCTTCATTCACCCACTCCTACATTCTCAATAGTATTTTGAGGTACCACTTTCTTTACTTCTCAACCTCTTCCTTCAATTTCAAATCCTTATTATGCCATGGCATCTTCCTCTCTAACATCTTCTACCTCCATACCTAGTATCTCAACTAACATGGCAGTTTCTACATCTAGTGGACCTTTAATAAGATCCACTATCCTTAATCCTTACACTAGTTCATTTTTTCTACCCAAGGCAATCATGCTTCTAGTGCTTATTCATCTCAACCACTCATTAGTCCATATTTTTCTTCATAAGAAAAACTTTCCACGAGTGCCTCACATTCTCATAGTTCTTATCAAACTCATACCCAACACTAATAGTAGCACCCAAGCCACTAATACCAACACATATACTAATTCTAGTGCTTCTAATGTTAATCAAACATACCAATTTTTATTTTAAACTCTTAATCAAATGAATACCTTTCAAGCACATAATATGAATCAAATGATGCGAATGCAAAACCACCTTCTTAACATTCAAACTCATCCACAACCAATGGCTTGGGGAATACATAATCAAAATGTTACCCTTCCTCCTCTTTGAGATTTATAATGCAATCTCATTCCTCAACCTCCTTTAGTCAATAAAACCATGAAGCATATACAAAATAAACCTCTCACTACTCAAATTGCTAACATTTATATAGGAGGTATAACACCTATAATTTCATATAATGGGTCAACCGATCCCACCCTTCACCTTAAAACATTTGTAAATCTTTACAAGGATTGGGTTAAACTAAAAACCTTTGCTAATACCAAAATCCTAGCCAAAACTCTCATGGGTGATGCCTTAGATTGGTAAAATAAACTTTGATCTCATTTTATTTCTATTTTGTAAGACTTATTAAATGCTTTAGTGCAAGAATTCCAAACTAATGATCTTCTTGAAAACACTTTAGCCCATTTTATTAATTGCAAACAACATTAGAATGAAATTACCCAAGATTTTTTTAAGAGATGGAAGACTTTGTCAAATAAATGTGAACATAACATGGTGAATGACAACCTTTTTCATCTCTTTACAAATGCTCTATTTCCTAAATTATAATATTGAGTTTGCATTCTCTCTCCATGTACCTTGGAGGAGGCTATTAACCAAGCTAAAAGACAAGATTTTATAATGCATCAATTTGATCCACCCTAACCTTTTACAAGTTCTCATCTATTACTTAAGAAAAAAAACCACCATATCACCAATGATGGTGTTATCGATTCTTATGACACCATTTATAATGTTCAAGTTATCATTCCTAACCCTTATTTGAAACCAGCGCCTTCTTCCCAACAATTTAATAATTCTCATTTACCTTCACCTAATAACATTAATATCCACAAACCTTTATCCTCAACTGAATTACTTAAATTTCTATTAAGGCTTCTTCCAAGAGAGCTTGACCCTACTCATCTTATGAATCTTGGTATGATCCTAACAAGTTTTGTTGGTTTCATGCTAGTTGGGTCCATTCTCATGAGATCTGTAGATAACTTCATAATTTAGCTATGAATTTTATTCTTGGACCTAACTTTGATCATGTTTCCATTATTTGTAAGCATCAACAAGCCTATGATATTACTTTCAATGACTATAAATCAAATGACAAAACTCAAGCCTTAAATCAAGCAAACACTAAGTTGGTTATCTATAAAGATCCTTTACCTAATCATCAATCGATTCAAGACAAGCCTACCCCTTCCACCAATAATGTAGAAAGTCTTGTTGAAGTAACTTATGAAGAGAATGTGGTTAGCATGACTAATATGTGAAGGGCGGTGGATTTCATTGATACCCACCTATCTACACTCCTTCCTATAAGACATATCGTGTTATCCAAGATTCTTCTCCAACTCATTTAAATGAGTTGGGGCAAGAAGATCTTATTACTGTTGATGATTTAATTTTTTATTCTCCCTTGGATAACACATCCCATTCTATTTCTACCACTCTTCCATCATCTTCCAATGCTAATGATAATCAAGCTTCTACTAATACTTATTCTCCTTCTCAAAATCAACTTAAAATAACTAGTTCATCATCTCAACATGATTTACAACTTTGTTCAAAACCTTCTTATTCTTACCAATAAAAACTTCAATGTACTTCAATTCCTCCATTTGAGGACCTCCTTAACCTTTACGCACCTATATCTAACAACCTTTTTATAGGCTATAATGAATGGGATCCCATTATGGAGCTCATTAATCTCCCATCCCAAATTCCATTTATTGAGCTTATGAGAACTTCCTCATGTCATAAAAACTACCTCATGCAACTCTTATTTGAGATGAATGTCCCTCATCCTCCCCTAGAAGGATGGGAGGTAACTTTATCCAATTCTAAATATAATATTTTATAATAATTTGAAGAGATGTCTATCAACATTAATGAGACCATAAACACTTCTATTTCTCTAAAATTTACCATAGCTTATATGATTTCTTACAAGATTTTACTTCATGTGGATGATCCTCCTTTATTCATTAGCATCCAAATAGATGATATCCAAGTCAAGCATGCATTGATTGATGAGGGTCCTAACATGTGTGTCACTTCTCTTGATTTCATTAAGACCCTTGGATATTATGAATGTAATCTTAAATCTACATTTATTACATTTCAAGGATGGAATAGAATGTAAATTCTTCCTCTAGATTGCATATGGCTTCCCATTACCATCCCACCTATCACTGTCTGTGTGAAGGTGATGATCTTTAACTTCCCCCTTTTTATAACATCTTTCTTTGTAGGTCATGGACTCACCACGTGAGATATATCACTTCTTCTACCTACCAATGTGTTAAATTCCCTCATAATGGATCCATTTACAAGATTCAAGGTGATACTAACCCTTTGAATTTTGAATAATTCCAAGATCATGGTGTCTTCAAGATTTATACTCTTGATCATTTACCAAGTGTTCCATTTTGTGAGTCTCAGCATCTTAACCTTTTTGTTAATTCAACCCACGATTATAATAGGCATCTTGAGCTCATTGGTAACATTCCTCTTAATATTTTAGGTTCTAATGATGATAAGCCTAATGAGATTAATTTAAATATCAAAACTTTTGATCTCTCACCTCACCTCATTTTGTAGCTTCTTACTTCCTTGTAGCCTCATTCTTGTAAACCTATTTATAATGGCATTCACATAGTCTTGACCAAGACTAGACATTTTATTCCCCATGCTTCATCAGATGACAAGGTTATTCCTAACTATGTCATTGATCTTTACACCTCAAATTATGATGATGGTTATTCCTTAGATGAGACATTGTTGTGTGGTCTTGTAAAGGCCCATGATGTCAAGATTATCCATAATCATTCTTCTTTACTTGAATTTTTTCATGCATCTCATCATATTCTTTCACTTATAATTCTTGATTTTTGCATTTTTCCCTTTTATCATAGGGTAGAGATGGCACCAAAACCTGTAATTTCTAAAGAGCCATATAGAACTATGTTCATGGATCATGTTATGGTTGGACCTTACCATTTTACTAGATACCTTGACCCTCATAGCTATTTTACCCCTAAGGTTAGTATAACCCTCCTTGGACCTTCTGTAGATCCCACCCCTCCCTTAGGAGAGCCTGTTATAGTTGAGCCTCTTCCTACTATGGTCATATTTGATAATGTTCCTACTCCTACTATTTTTGAGTCTATCCCTACTTCTGATATTATTACTCCTTCCATTGAGCCTAGTTTTATTCCTTTGTTATCATTACCCTCCCTTGGTAATGGTTTGCTTCCTTTGCCTAAGATGGCTCCTCTAACCACTAAATGGGCCAATGGGTGTTGTTCAGCTTCATCTATTCCTATTTTACCTCCTTTCATGAGTGCTACTACAAAAACCACTCACAATCATATATCTTGCTTCCATGGAATAGATAACCATTCTTCTACCCATTATTGCAAATTGTGGCAATACCTTGATACCTTATGTCATTCCATATCATCAGGTAAAGCTATACCTCCTCTGAAGGTACTTCTTGAATATTTTCCCAAGTATGGTGAGGTATATTTTCAATGGCATCTATGTATCACCCATCACATTGATCATTATCGCATCCTACAATATCTCAAAGATTACCTTATAGTCATTCTTGGACCTTTTATCACTTCTCCTATAGGTCATTCCTAAAAGAAGGCTCTTTGATGCAGGAGCATCTACAATAGCACCATGGAGGACTAGTTGAGATCATCAAACATACAAATCCAAATGATATTCTAGCATGAAAATTCAAATTATTTTTTTTCCCTCCAAATTGTGTAGATTTCAAAATTTCACCTTGAGAGTAAATGTAACTGTCAAAAGTGAAAAGTGAAAAGGTAAAAAGTGATGGTTAGGCTATTGAGGAAATAAGGGAGAAATGGTTGAAACTATTTTCAACCTTAGTATATTGTTAAAACTTACAAGCAATATTTTGTTTTGCCTTGAGCCCAAATTGGGTGTAGAATTTAGAGGGGAAATTCTTGAAAAAAAGAAAAAAAGAGAGAATTAAAAAAGGAGAGAGAATGAGAGGGGCGTAGAAGAGAAGAAGGATAGAGAGGAAAGGTCCTCTCATTCAAGGAAAGAAGTTAGAATGAAGAAAAGAGAGGAGAATTAGTGAGGGAGGACCTCACTCAAGAAATCCTATTGATAAAGAGAAGGAGCAGATTTGATGTGAAGTCAAGAGAATGTGTGAAGGAGCAGACAAGGATTTGAAAGCCATGGAACATTGAAACTGAATCTGGTATTGAATTGTAAGTCTTCTAATTGATCTAAGAAAGAATTAATGTTTTGTTTCATGTTATGGTTTCTTTTATGCAATTCTGGTGGCAGGCCTGTGTAAGTGTGTGTATGATGGTTCTCTATGGAATATTGAGAGAGACTAGTTAATTTTTGTGTTGGGAACAATTTAAAAATCAATATGATGTGACCAAGAGATCTTAAGAGTTTTGAATGCTAGAAAAAGCCTAAACAGGGTATCCAGGCATCTAGACCTACAGCCCACTATCCAAGGGAAAATCCACGTGAAATTATTTACATGAAGTTTTTAATAGCATGGAGACAGGTCTATAAGGCAAGTATAAACTTAAGTGAAGAATAAACAGGCTTAGAAACCTCTTTGATATCCAAAAACTCCAACTGTTGGTTCTCGGACTGTGTATGACAGTGTACAGGAAAAGTTAAGAAACTTATATGTTTTTGCATAGTAGATGGGTTGATAAGGTCATATTTGATATGAGTATGGGAAATGGGGAAGTAATTTAAGATAGTGACACGTTTTTATATCATCTTGAAGTCCATTGATCATTGAAATAGATAAGGAAATCATAAACCTTGTTGACTGTCATATACAGTCAAAGACAACTGAGATGTTAAGCATTGGAAAGCTTAGGAGGTTGTTATGAACTAGATGATGATTGGAGAAGGTGTAAGGAATCAAGACAGACCCTAGACAATTGATTTTAACCCTTGAAATAGGGTAAAACACTCCCAGCCAAAATTTATATGCTCTCGGCCTGTGACATGTTTTAGAAAACCCTGAATTAGGGTCTGACCCTCAAAATGAGTTTAAATTCTTGAAAACTCTTGAAAATTTTCAATATTACCCTTGATGATTTTAAAAAACTGTTGGAAGTGGTTTCAAGGTGTCACAATACGGAGAAATATGGAAAAAGTCAATTGTCAAGTGAATCCTAGGTGCATGTGAGATGAAGAGCATAGGCCAATATAGGAAAAGTGGATTTCTCCAAAGAAGTGCTCTAAAAAACATTTTATTTACCTGTAAGAAGGTAATGGGTATCTGGAATGATGATTGGTTTGATTAGAAAGTTTGTACTTGACTCTAGACAAGGAGTTTTGCACTAAAGGAGGGCTAATTAGAACAGGGCTTAAAGAAGAAAGTATAATTCCGTACAAAGTAACCTCAAGATATTTTTTAGTATGTAATAGAAGGGCTTAATGGGTATCCAGAAATGGTTTTACTTTCATTATTGAGTTAACCTAGAAAGAGTTATGGCCAATAAATAGGGAAAATAGGGCTACAATGAATGATTGAACTAAATAGGCCTGTTTATGAAGTTAGCTCACAATTTGATGGTTACTGAGAAGTGTAAGGATAGTTTCATCACTCTTCCTTCTTCTATTATGGTTCCACCTTTAGTGTTTCTATTTCCTCTTATGTTCCCTTCACCACCCTATGTACCTCCACCTATGATTCTTTCACTTGAGGACCTTCTCTCACCTATGGATTCTGCTCTACCCATGAGGCCTTCACCTATGGATCCTTCTCCGTTGATGATTCCTTCTCCTCCCATAGATCTTGTTTCCATGGATTCTCTTCACCAACCTTTGCCTAATTATTTTCCTCAGCATGATCCTTTGACATTCCTACTTTTTCAGTTGAGGAGATCAGAAAAGAAGTATTTGCCTAGTATTCATTGAAGATTGATGAAACCTTAGCATTAGTTCGATGATAGTTTCATACATACCTATCTAATGTATTAGATAATGTGTGTAGATAGATTAACTAGTATTTATGATCACATACATGGTTCTTTCATATTTATATTGGATTAGACATGTGCTCTAATCTTATTTCTATATATTATATCATTTGACATTGTGTCAAATTATTGCTTATCTTATATCATGATTTATTACTTATATTATATCTTTCTTATCATTTATGGTTAGTATATGATTATCTTTTCTTTATCATTGCTTTCCCTTCCCTTTTTCCCTAGAGTCTTTCTCAAAACTCTCTTTCTTATATCTTTATGATTGTTTTGCTTTCTTATCCTTATTTTTCACAAATAATTTTTTATGGTGATTTGGTTATACTTACCCTATTCCCCTTGGTTATTATCTCCATATACCATGTGAACAGTTAGCAAACAATCTATCTCTTTAATATCTATTTTTACTAGTCCACCTTTGGATCTCCTTTTTCCTTCTTTCCTTTTCTATAAACTAAGCATATACATAGTTGAGACTTGAGATCACATGCTAGTTCATTGTCAAGCCTAAGTGTCCTAGTCAGTCTTTGTCTTTTATTACTTAGCTTCCTTTAGCCTTAGCCTAAAACTCATTCATGTGTATCACTACCTCTCTCATAATTGGTCATTCCAAATATGTATGGAGGAGGAATCATAAAAATAATTAAAAATAAAGTTAAAATCCAAATAATTTAAATAAAAGGCAATGATATTAAAAGGTAAAATCATTCTTAAAATTCAAATCACACTAAAATACATGATTCAAAGCACATCTCCTTCTTCTATTCAAAGCTTAAAATCCATAGTTGGCCTCACAGTAGAGCCGAGGTCCTTTAGGGTATGGTAGGCTAGTAAATTAGAAGAGGAGAATTTTAAAAAAAATAGTGCTACCTACTTTCTCATGCAAGTACCCAATCTTCACTATAAATAGACGACTCTATAAGGGGTCTTGAAGAGCGGGGAACACATCATGGGAAAGTAGGTCTATTTTATTTTATTTATACCAATCTACCTTCATGATTTGATCTTAGTAGAATGCTTATTTTCCTTCAAAGTTGTGTGCCTATAGCAAACAGGTTTCCTTTGTACATAGATGACCACTAGTCACTTAGTGTCTTCTCATGTTCATAGTATGCCTCTTGCCTCCTAAGGTCTTCTCATAAGACACCTAAATCTTGATTTTTATATTCCCTTTTTCACTCCTTATATCCTTTATATTTCATCTTTAAAAAAAAAATTTCCTACTGATCACTCCCTTTGGGATTTCATTTGTGAGTTGCTTTATAAGACCATGGATAAGACCTGAACATCCTCACAAATTACCATATTGTCCTTCCTATTACACATATCCTTAATTACCTAATTTCCCTATTTATTATACCCTAGTGGTGTTCTCTTTATCTAGTTTTAGTGTAAGATCATGGATAGGACCCAACCCTCCTCACAAAATTTTCCAATACCCAAGTCACCATCCAAATTATATGTGTCAAATTTGAGATAAGATTCGATCAATTATGAAGCTACACATCATTTTACATTTTTCTCATCTTGATTTAGTATGTTTTATTCTTACTTAATTTTTATTTTGCCTTCTTATTTTCTTATTTTTTGAGTGTGTGTAAGATTACAACCATTTCTTGAATTTTTCATACTTCCCAGCTTGAATTAGTATTACAAATTTAAGACCAATCTTTTGCAATTTTGTTTTTATTTCATACTTCTCAACATGATTTACTATCATTTAATGACTTAATTAATTTATTTTTATTACCATTTGTGCCCTTTTACATACCTTCTATTTTATTACTTTGTTTGTCATACTTCCCAACATGATGTTAGTATGATTTTACTTGTTTTAATTTGGTGCAAAAATATTTCACATTGGTTTAAAAACAAATTCATGTTTACCATCTTGTTTTGTCATTTTCTTGGTTCCTTATACTTAATCATTTTTTGTGATTACACATTTCCCATATTGAAATAGTGTGTAGTACATTTTTTTGATTGATTATATTTTTCTAAGTCCTTTTTGCCTATTTTTTTAACCATGCATGTGTCTTTCATAATGCTAGAAAAGAAACCACATCTCATATATTTCGTATACTATATACAACAAAGCTAAATACATGTGCTATAAATAAATATATCCTAAGCATCCACAGCTTCAACCATAATAAACAACTAAAATCAACCACGATGACAACATACACATCAACAATAAAAAGCCAAAATGCTATATATATATCATGCATTTTATGCAATAAATGTAACCATATATAATGCCCCAGCTTTATGGTTGGTTCCCATCCTATCTATTGCATGGCCTGGCCACACTACCCATTGAGTCCTCAGTCTGACTCCTCTAAATGGTATGCTATAAGGATGTTGTTCGAGATCTCAATCCCTCTACCTATCCCTATAAGTGTGTTTCCCACATCTGTGACTCTACCATCTGGGTATAGATCTCTATCATCTATGTTATTGTAGTTAGATGTGTAGTTCTCTCATCTGTTAGGGACCATCATGCCTATAGCTCCCCATCACCCATCATTGTTAGTAGTTGCATCCTCTCCCTTTATGCTCATATCTACCTTGCTTCCTCTCCAACTAATCTGAACTAGCTACTCTAAACTAGGGTAGATGGTACACTTGGATCCTCCAATGTCATGAGGTTGTATGGTTGTAGATTCTCATCTAGGACATCATGGAGAGATCCCCTCACCAAGGACCCCTATCTCTCTTCTTCATCATCACCTACACCTGTAAAATCACACAAGATAGATATTATATCACTGTCATATCTCATAATATCTATCTATCTAAACAAAACTTAATTAACCAATTTATTTTTACATGTTTGTATCTTGACTACTATGGTCTTGCCATCTATGCAATTACCTAGCATAGTCTCAATGTCTGTGTGGCCTCCTAGCACCTCCTCTATGGGCCAGATCCTCAACTCAAACTCAACTATCATGGCTAGTTTTAGTCTTAACCTACATCTAAGTGGTCTCTCTACCATCTCCTATGGCTCACTTATGGGGTCATCTAAGATGGTAATAGTCTCTAATCTCATGTATGCCTCCTACTTCCATCGATGTCATATTCTTGATAGTCACTGCTCATCTTGATATGGAGTTGGTAGTGATATATCTTGTATCTCTACCTTCACATCCCTATCATCTTGCTTAGCTCTTCATCATGCCTGACTAATCCATGGTCATTCTCGATGTGGCCTCAATGTTAACCTTTTAACTAGTGGCTTCAATCCTCTCCTCTATCATAGTTCCCTTACATGTTGAGCCCATTGTTTGAGCATTAATATCAATTTCATTAAATGAGGTAGGCCCATCTACCTTGGCACCCATGTTATTAGATTTGGCTCTCTCTCCACCAAAAATAGTGTCCAATCACCTTTGTCCTTTCTATCAGTTGTGCAACTATGTCCCAGCTCACCCATGTAGCTATTATATGCTTGTATGGCTATCACTTAATGTCTACATGTCTCACTAACTGAATTACTATCATATGGGGCATGACCCATGATACATGGTCCTCCTTCCATCTTCATACTTGAGGTAACCTCTCATTGACCACATGAGACAACCCAGTTGGCTAATACATAAGAAACCTCTCATATATCCAAGTTGTCAATAATATGATCAGTCTTATGGTCCTCTACCCTCTAATTAGCATCTCATACATATCATATACCAGATGGACCTAGATGACTAAGCCTAGGTCATATATCACTCACTCCTCCAAGATAATCCTACTCAAGGCTACCATGAATAGTGATACCTTACCATCTAACTTGTGACATAGCATATGTTGTGTCACAAGACCTATCACACCCTTCTAAATATCTAGAATCTATGATGTATAGACATCAAACATGATCACTTTCTTGCTTGGTAATATCATCTTTGATCTTTTAGCCCACATGGATAAGGTTCTCCTCTCCTCTAGACTATTTGGTATCCCTATGGTCACCTGCGCTCCTACTATAGGTATCCCCAAGATGGCATGGACATCCTCTAGCATTATATTCCCCTCTATTGTATCCCCATCCACCTCTCATCTAAAGTTGTTAGTCAATTGTTCCTAAAAACTAAGGAATATGACTAACAAGTCGGCATTGAGGGGGATTTGACACATCTTAATTATCCTACCTAGACCTATAGATCCTAATCTAACCCTATCTACATCTGAAAACCTATCTAACAAGTCTAATAACCATATAGCATCCATAAGTCACCAAAATCTCTATCATCCCTGCACCCAAGAAACAACAAAGGATGTATTAGTTCCTCCATGTCATGTATTATCATAATACATTCTTTTTACATTTTTAAAGCAAAAATAAGCCTAAAATTACTTTATTTTATTCATTTTTACTTACTTTTAGCCTTCTCAGTCCTTCTTGATCTTACTTGGTTATTTTAGGCCATTCTAGCCCTTTTTCAACCCTTTGCATGCTTTTCATATCTTTCTTGCTCTTTGGTCAAACTAACTTGACCAAAATTTTCCTATCTTTTTGTTTGGTTGACTCAAAAATTTGAGTCAACCCCCTTATTTTCCCCTCCCTAGTATTGAGTTTCCATTCTAGACCTTTCAAACCACCTAGCAACTCTAAACTAGGCCTTCAACCTACATAATGTATAGGGTCGACCCATACCTACTGGGTTGACACTGTGGATTCTACCTATTCTCTAGCCTACTAGGTCGATTGGGTTGACCCAGTGTTTTTTACTTGGTGACCCCTTGCATTTACTACAAAAAGTGCAAATTTCTTATTTTTTACCTAGACCCTCAAAACCTATTTCCTGTCTTCCTATTTACTACCCCTAAAACCTTATTTTGCTTCATTCTGACATCTAGAAATGCTTAAAATTCAAATTTACTAAAAATTCACTTAATTCAATACAAATTTCAAAAACTAGTTTGAAATTCTTAGTTGCATACCTATAGTGCACTTGTTGTCGCCTCTAGAGCCTCTCCTTATGTAGCATGTCATCTCCTCACCATCCTAGCTTATTTTTTATCTAGAGCTCTCTTTTCTCTCCTTCACAAGTCAAAATAATAAATGACTTCTCTTTCCCTTCTTTTAAAACACTTTTTTAAAATTCAATTTTTTCAATTATTATCCTGTAGATTCCATATTTTTCCTATATCTTTATTTTTACTCATCCATTTTGCAAACCATAAAATGCCTTAGATTCATGATGACATAGAGATTATTTTCCACTACCATATGCCTATATTCTAAAAATTTGATTATTGGCTATTTTTTACACTAACTTCTATAGGTTCATCTAGTGTTCTCTACATTGGACACCTTCACACCTCTTATAGTCTACTTCTTTATCTACAACACTAAGGTAAGTTAAAGGTATATGTTTTTCAATTCAGTCCTTTCATTTATCTTATTTGTTGTTTGTTGCATTTTACTTAGCATCAGCATTATATGTTATCATGTTTTATCCAAAGCACCATCATGTGTTGTACTTACATGACACGTGATGAGCTTGAATGGGGGATATGTATACACATAATATTTTCAAAATTTTATTGATTATTGACACTTTGTATCTTTCAAGAACCTATCAAGTCTCAATCTCTCTAGGTGCATGCCTTAAAGGGTGCACCAAGAAAGGGTTGGATAGACCATTAGTGTTTCTTAAGATTATTATCACTTGTCATCTACACACTTGTCTTCTAAAACCATTAACCCTAAGCTTATTCTTCTTAGTCCTATTTATTCCTATCTTTTCCTCTTTCCATTCCTCCTTTTCTTGCCTTAACATCCTTTTAGTAGTTGTCTATATTGGGTCGACTGGGTCGACCCAGTACAATTTAAGGGTATTTTTTGGTTTCTTGGTTTGTTAGCCTTTCAGCTGACCTAGCATAGACCTAGTGAATTATCCCCAAAAACACACTGGGTCAACTAGGTTGACCCTGTACACTTGACATTCCCAAAAGGATTTAAGGAAAGATCCACCTATATACACAAGTTCATTTCCCACCATTTCATAAGAGAAGAATTATTAGCAAAGAAGTGTGAGTGAACATCTATTTATTGACCATTCTACTTGAGGCATAAAGCTTAGGGCTCCATACTTTCTTTGGAGATATGGATCTTATCTTATGGAGAAGTATTTTGAATGTTTAGATAGGTTGTGTAACCTAGAGTTGACTTACATACCATAACAATCTCTTACGAATCACCTTGGCCAAGGGAGAGATTGAGGCTCAGTGGATTTATCTTCAAAGGTAAGTATTCCTAACTGTATTTCTCCTTTGTAAGAGTAGATAGATAATGCATTTGTATTCTTTTCCCATGTATGAGAATTTCATATACATTGATGTGAGTATATGTATTCTAATACATGTTTATTTTAGTTGTTTGTTTTATTGCTTCTAATCCCAACTTTGTGCCACAAGCTTTGGTGTACACTATATTAGATTTTGCTTTCTTTCTATTATTATAAGTGAATGTTTTAAACCTTAGTACTCCATTAGGGTTGTTGTGCAATTGTGTTAGACTATAGGCTTTAAAACCCTTCCTAGCATGATGTGTTTTAATAAGTGATACAAGTGATCCCCTAATCGAGTCTAGAGGGTCCCCATATTGGCCATGCTCCCACTTAAAAAGTGTATCCCCAATCATAAGTGTAGGTATGATATATCTTATCTAGATCTAGGATTAATTCATAAACATGATATATTTCTGATTGCATACACTATGAAGGATTACATCATTATTGTATCCATATTATCCTATCTCATGGGGTATGTTGAGAGTAACTTCTTAAGATTAACCATTTACTAGTGCACTACAAGAACAAACAACTAAAGGCTTCCTATGACTAAAAATAAAATCTAGATTTTTTTGATACACTGAAAGGTACATGAAAACTAAAATCCATATATAGTATTGTCTAATGGATTGAGTATTGTAGTACTACCCCTCACATCATGACTCAAATAAAACTAAAGACTATTTTATGCAAAATTAAATCTCTTACAATTTTTATAACTATTGGAACATACTTTCTAGAAAAATAAAGAAAAAAACAAATTGCAACTGAAAAATGAAAATGACAACCAAATCAGAAAAGAAAAGGCTCAAAAATAATAGTTTGGAATCACCAGTATGTTTAACATTTTTTATAAATAAATATAAATTTTAGTGTGTTGAATGATGTGTAAATTTAGTGAATATCATAATGGTAAAAATATACAATATTCAATAATTCTTATTTTGACAAGATTCTATATATGAAAAGTTGTTAGTTTTAGAAAACACTAAGAAGAGATATACTTAGATTACACATTAATTTTTATTAATTATTTTAACTATTTAAGAGTGAAAATAAAAATATATATGTTTTTTAAAGTCTAATAATAGGCACAAGATCATAAATAGAATTTGGATAGGCCTGCTATAAGTGGATTGCAATAGAGGGTGTTCTTGTCCATTGACCATAGACTTGTCCAAGCTAATTGTGTTGATTGGCTGATAGGAAAATATAGAATAAAGTATTGACATATCAAAGGCAAAAGAAGATAATATTATTTTATGTGACTAGTGTAAGTGGATGTAACAGAGTTTGCTCAAGTCTTTTTATCATAGACTTATTTCAGTTGATTGTACCAAAGAACTAGTTAGTGTGTCTATGGATGTTGAGTAACCTTGGACAATGCAATTGATATTTTTTAGTGCATAGATAGTTATTTTCCTCCTCTTGTATTTAAAACACTTAGGTAACTTTCATGGATTAAAAACCTATGATAAAATAAAGAAGTGTAATGGGTTGATATGACCTTAATCACCCTTTGATGATTGATCGTTGCCTACATCTAATACTCCAAGGAGGAAAATCAAGTCCACGTAGTTATCTAACCTAGATTGAATGTGAAATTTTTGATCCTTTGACTATATGTATGTAGTTATAATATAGATTTATTACTCAAAAATAATATATATTGAATTTATTTATAAGTATCTTGACTTGACTTATGGCTACTCCTTATGAGTGATTCAGAATTTGGGCAGAATGGGGAATATTTTATTAGTGTGTAGAAGTGTATATGTTTAAACCAAGTGAATAATAAATGTTACAAATGAATGGCTCTTGATATGTATTTATAAGTGAATATTTCACAATTGCATTTAGGTGACCATGTGAAACATGTAAGAATATGCAAAATAATGATTTAAAATTTGGAAGCTAGTCATTATTTGACATGGGACACATTCAACCTAAGGGGATAGGGGAGAATTGTGATCCTATTCACTTAGCATAGACCTGTCCAAAAAAGTCAAGAACCTATGTCTTGAGTTAGAGATAGTATAATGGTGATTTTAAAAATTTTGAGCATTTGACATTTGAGGTTTTATGTAATGATAACTTCAAACAAAGGGTCTAGTTTGCATATAAATATATGGCTTCTATAAATGGAGAGTAAGAGTCATGTAATTGGGTGCAAGTTATGTAATAATAAATATGTCAAGAATTAGCATTTTTAACTACCCATGAATTTGTTTATGTCTATATTAAATAAGTTAAATTACATATATTTTAAATCAAATTATCAATAGCTAATAATTCACAATTTTACAAAAATTCAAACTTGCATAAAATTTTTAGCATATTCAATGAGTACATTACTTTGTCACTTGACATAGGTTGAATATTATCACATACACTATTTTGACAATCATAGTTACCTATATATACATATTTTAACATGATCAATTTAATAGTCTCATCCATCATATCAAAAGGGGGGCATACCTTGGGATTTATTCATTGTATTAGATTTATTTAGATTCATATATATTCTCATATTGGTATAGTTATTCAATTTGATTCAATTTTTTAAAATGGGTACAAATATTCATATTTGTTTAGTAGTTTTAGATGAGTTTAGTTGTTTCAGATTGGCTCACATAATGAGACAGATACATATAGATAGTGACATGTCATGATACACATGACATGCATTGACATAGATTATAAGATAGATTATATATTTATATAGATTGGGGTATCATACAAGTTACATGTTTCAAAATTTTCTAGATTATCAAATTGATCACATTAAATGATAAATTATGGCATTTTATATCACATTTTGGTACCAATTAGAATAAATTAATTGCATGAACAAAGCTCATGTATCCACTATTGTAGTTTTATAGGTCGGCAATGATTGGATCAAATTAAGTGTATAAACATGATTCATTCATAGACTATTGTAGTTTCCTATGTTGGTACCAATTAGATCAAATTAATTGCATGAACATAGTTCATGTGTCCACTATTTCATTTTTATATGTTTGCACATATTGGATAAGATTAATTGCATGAACATGTTCATGTGTTCATGAAATGTCCTTTCTCAGGTAGATTTTTAAAAAATTAGGTTTTCTAGTAAACCCTAATAATGGAAATATAAATTCTAAATTTTATGTCACATCTCAATTTCTCTCTAAGATTAATAACCTTTTTGATCCATGGATTATCATGGTTGATTAGTTGATTAACTATTGTTTGATTAAGCTTTATATCATGTGTTAATTATGGGACAATTATGTGTTGCTTAATTTACATGATTAGTTTGCTAAGAGTTAGTAGTAATTTTTGTTTTATACATTGTGATCATGTTTGTTCATTATATAACATTATTTTATGGATATAATGATGTTTTGAGATAACTACCTTCATTGTTATGAGGTAGATGCAGGATAGATTCTTCCTTGAGTGTGATTGAGGGAGAGCATCATCAGAGAGTGTGGTTTAGAGGAGATACTGGGGGACAATAGACAATAAACCTAGAAACCCATGCACACACCACAATAGTATTTAGTGTTTCATGATTAATTGTTTGATAAATAGTTGTAATATGCTTTGTTTTTTGTTTGAATGATTGTTGTGATCTTTTGTGTTCTTAGATCATTTTATATGATTACGTGATTTCACTAATCTAGTTTCTTTTGATAATCATGTTGATTTGTTTGAATGATTTCACTAATTTTGTGGTTGTACATATCTTATCTTGTATGATGTAATTGTTTGGTTGAATGAGTGAATCCATGTATGTTTTTACTTACCTTACTGCCTTATTGGGTATGGTTGTGTAGTATAACAATATGACGTTATGTATGCATTAATAAGTATAGATGGATTCCATTATTTTTATTTGATCTATAAAATTTAGGTAATAATAATTAAAGATTATTATTATAATATATGTATGTCCTAATGTCAAAATATATCAATAGCATTGTTTTAAAATGTCTTTGTATTTCATTAAATGTTGATCAAAGGTTTGATATTCATAACATATTAGAAAATGAATATATTATTAAATGGTTTAGGTAGATCATTGTATTTGTAGAGTGTTTATTTATGGATGACTTTGTAACATTAAACAATAGTCTTTTAATACCTAATTATATTACCATGCTATATAGTCATAATTTTATTTAGTCAATAGTCGACTTTACATGAAAATATAATGATTATTGACTAGTCAATATTTGAACTTGCATGGAATAAATGTTGGTTAATGTGATTTATTTTTTATTTGGTTTAGATAGTCAGTTTTGTGAATTTGAAGATGGAATTATGTTTAGTTTAATATCATGCATATTTTATAAAGGATATGAAATGATTATTTTAATCAGTTAAAGGAAGTTTCAAGATGGGTTAACCATCATTCTATAAAAATGATGAGGGGGTTAGGTTGTTGGCTGCATGGTGATAGATTGTAGCATAGTGGAGTTATGTTGAGCCATTTTTGTATGCATATTTTAAATTCAACTGAGTCAGTCATTAATA
Organism: Torreya grandis; assembly: GCA_037957365.1. Lineage (NCBI taxonomy): Eukaryota > Viridiplantae > Streptophyta > Pinopsida > Cupressales > Taxaceae > Torreya > Torreya grandis. Next base: position 430,876 of record JARHVA010003741.1, on the reverse strand, counting down.
GAGGAGAAGGTGGTTGCAAGTAAGTGGATGGAGAAGAATAAAATAAAGTGGGAGAAGGTTGTGATGCATAAGATGACACAAGGCATATAGAGTAAGAGATATAAGGAGAAGAAGGTGTGAACAAGTTGAGGAAAAAGTGTAATTCAGCTTCCTTGGAATTCATATATTCACAGGTTGGTTTTGTACTTAAATTCTTGTGTGTGTAATGTTTGATGGGTTTTGGAATTGAAATTGTTACAAGGTTTTTCATTTGCTTAAATGTTATGAAAAATTACAAAGGCTACATGTAGGGCCCTATGGAAGTCTTGACATCCACATAACCCTACATCCAACTAGGGTAACCTAAGGGAATTGGATAGGGATGTAGGAGTTGCCATTGGTTATTTTGGATTTTATTAAGATATGTCTTAAAACCCTTTTCAATTCAAAAATCTTGGTTACACTTTGGGAATGAATATTTATTGATGGGTATATATGATTTGGATCTAAAAAACTTTTATCAAACTAGTTATGATATATATTCATTAAGGTTTTTAAATAAATTAGATTTGAATTGTGGGATTGTATGAGGGCTCGACTATGTAAACCTAATTGGATTTTGTATATAGATGTATGAGATCTTTATAAAAAAAATGGACTGTGAATATATACACATATATATAAGTATATACCTTATTTGAACCAATGATACATATATATACATATACACAAACACACACACATGTGTGTGTGTGTTTTTGTGTGTGTACCTATGTCTTAGAATTATAGGGCTTTCGAAGGAAATTGTATATGTCACATATAAATAGTAGTAGATGCATGTATAGATGAACTTGAAGTTTTGATTTTGATTGAATTTATATTGCTTTAGCTACAAATGAATTTGTACATTTTTAAGTCAAGACCATAGTTTTTATACTTTCAACTCTGTTATGAAATCATGTATCATGCATACTTGTTCATATATGGTTTTTCTAATAATACAGTATAATTCAGGTATGGGTAGGTGAATGAGCAAACTATAATTTGTGCACTAAGATCTATGCATAAATTATACATGAATATGTTAAATTTGATATGGTAGAGTTACTATTTAATTGTATTCATTATATATGACCTACACACATATATAGTTATGACTATGTATTATTGCTTATCAATTTTATCTATGGATTGTGTACGAGTTTTTCACATTCAATAGAAAGACTGTGTATGTGGCTTATATATATAATTTTTTGGATTAGGTTTATGTAGTCAATTTTGAGTGGTAATAATAGAATTCCCAATATGGGCATAGCTAGCTTAGTGTATATATTTGATTATATGATTTTAATTTAAATAAATTGAATTGTTGTATTTGATTAAAAGGATTCTATACAAATAATTGGCTATGTGAATAGTGAAAATCACATGAAATTTTCTATGTTTATAGTAATACAAGTATATGGGGATTTATCTAGTTTATAAAAGGGCCTATGGGGTTGTTTTATTAGTTGGATGTGAAAGTTACATATACAGAATACTCTAAGCTTTTAGACAGTGGATGTCTTCTTAGAATATACTATATAGAATATTGTATTTATATGGTATTGGAATTGTACTCAAGAATTTTATATATATGGTAAAAATGCATGGTTGTGGACTATGTTACAAATCTGAATTGATTTTACCATTTATATATGTTTACAATTATGTTGTGCTTAAAAACATTATTACCGAACAATGTGTAAATGGATGTTTGTATATATATATTTATTATTTGTATAAAATCATTAAAATAAAGTATTTATGAGTTTTAAATATAAAGCATATTATGATGCTTTAGACTGGATTTTGTTTTATATGAGGAATATGAACAAATATATAAGCCTATGTTATAATGATTATTTTGAGGATAAAATAGCATTATAAGTTACTTGGGATCAGATTAACTAGCAATCTAAATAAATCAATACCCGAATGATATGTTTAGGACTACTTTTTATTCTATTTATTATTTTGTAGTAAACTAGATGTTATGGATTCATTACATTTCATTTGACGAACTAAATGAATCTATTTGATATTTTTGTACTTAATATACTTTTATCAACTAAAGGGAAATATTTTGAATGAATCTATTGGTTTTTATATTATTATATATTTTTACCAAATATCAAATTCATGACCCTAAATAATTAATGGATAAACTCCATTGGCTTAATTAGTGCCATCAATGCAAGATGAGGTATAATCTGATTGAGTTGTGTATGAATTTGACTGATCTTAGAGATCATTAATTATTGAAAACTTTGGTGAAAGTAATGTGTTAATTAAACATTGTCATTTCATATATTGATATAGTTTTTATATTTATGTAATATAATTTTATAAATGATTTATTTATAATACACATTATGTATTAGATATATTCAAAACATGAGTTCTAGTTTGTTATTCTAGATTCATGTACCATCATTATCTATCCATGAAGGGAAGACCATGCCCTTATTTGAGAGAAAGTGTGGGATCTATGGTTCGTGGTTGGTGTGGAATAGCACTTTGATGATGCTCTCATTCCTAGTTGGAGTAATATACTAGGAACTACACTTGAGATTATAGATTTATATTTGAGTCATGGAGACTTTGTTTTGTGGAGCTTTGTATCATATTTTATTATTTGAGATATTATTATGTATTGCTAAAAATTGTAACATCTGTGCATTATACCTCTATATTAGTTATTGTAATGTTGTATCAGTCATGGCTAAATTTTTACTATTTCATTTATGACTTGATATAGTATTTATTGCTTATTCAACATTGTTCATGATTGTTATATATATTCATGGTGATCTTTAACTAAGTGGATTAGCTATAAATCTATGGGTTGAATAAATTAATGTAGTAAGTTAAAGATCATTAATTAAATTTCTTATTATAAAATTTGTTGATAAATATGAGTAATAAATTTTTTTTTAAATTACTATATTATAGTAAAATCTAGCGGGGTTATTACATTATGGTATCATATCTGAGGTTTAAAATCTAGGACTTAATGTGTTTGCTAACATAAACTTATTCTCTTGATAAACAAAAATAATGATGATGTACATTAGACTAAGAAGTGAGGGTACTTTGAATATCAAACCCCCTTTTGATCCAAATTATTTTACCATTGACCAAGTTGCAAACTTGGACCAAATCCTTGCAACCATGTAAGAGAATAGGGATTGAATCATGACCTAAGAGTAGGAAGTGCATGGACATGAAGATGAGAATGCTCAGGAGGAACATGAAGATCATTCTGATGATCAATAACATCTTCAAGAGTAGAAGCATGAGGAAGTGCCATAGGATGTGAGAGTTCAAGTAGCTATAGATTTGGTACGTGACATAAAAAAGTTAAATCCACCCAAATTTGATGGAATTGTATTGGGAGATGGATTTGAAGTATGGGTGATAGAAATGGAGAAATATTTTGAGATTTAGAATTATTCTAAAGTCAAAAAAGTAGTTTGGGAATCTTATCAGCTTATCAGTGAAGCAAAAACTCAATGGGAAAATAAGAAGCTCAAGATGAATCTTGACTCAACCACCACCACTTAGGAACAATTTATGACACTGTTTAAGTTATAATGGCTTCTAAATCTATACTTAGATCAAAATCTTATAGATTTTCAAAATCTTAAGCAAGGGGATTTATTGGTGAATAAATACTAAGAGCAATTCACCAAGCTCCTTAATTATGTACCTCTATATCAAGCAGATGAAAGGTTCAAAATCAAAAAAATTATCATAGGATTAAAACCCCAAATTGGTTGTGAATTTTATGTGCATGGTCCATACACTATGGATCAGGTGTTTGAGAAGGTGGTCAAGTAAGAACAAAATTTAAAATCTCTTACCCAAGCCAGAGATAAGTTCCAAACTAGATTTCAAAAATAAGAACTGGAAGTAGAGGAGTGAAGACTCCAAGAATTAACTCAAGAATTAGAATTCCAAGTTTAATAATGGTTCATGGAATAGGAAACTTGGTAATGGTTTCAAAGGTGGTTTTAAGGGAAACCAACAATTTGATAAGAAAGGACCAACTAGAGGTTTCTTCATTTGTGGAGGTCACCATTTTGCTCAAGATTGAATAACAAGGGTTCATCTTCTCAATAAGGTACATTCTAGCATCAGATTCATACAGCTATTGATAATCAATAGGTTGAGTATCAAGCTTTACCCATAAGACTATTAGGTATGTTTTTCAATCATCCAATTTTAATTTTGATTGACACAAGAGCTATAGAATATTTCATTGCTCCTAGAATGCTTAGTAAATTTGTCTATAAAGGTTAGAGTTATGGGAAATTCATGGTTGGTATAGTATTATAATGATTTTAAGGTCAAAGTTGATAAGTGTTTAGTTGAAGCTGAGATTAGGTTTCCTAAGTTTACTATAGTAGTGGATCTTTTTGTAACATGTTGGGATCATATGATGTGATCCTAAGAGTCAATTGGCTTGCAAATCATAAAGCCAAGGTTGATTGTTATCAGAAGAAGGTTGAGTGTCAAGATGATTTTGAAAATTAGACATAACTTGAAGGTGAGAAAAGGGAGTTAAAGCTAAGGCAGATTTCTACCATTCAACTCAAGAAAGTTTAAAAGAAGGGATGCTAGGAATTTATTATTAATATAAATGAGATGGATGAATTTAAGGAACCATCTATCGAGTATTATCTTTTTCTAAGAAAATTTCATGATGTGTTTCCATAAGAATTATCAGGATTTCCACCTAAGCATGAGTTTGATTTCTTGATTAATTTCATACCTGGATCGAAATCATGGTCTAAAGCATTATATAAAATGATAACTATTAAATTAGTTAAGTTAAAGGCACAACTTCAAGATTTATTTTTGAAAGCGTTGATTCAATGAAGTGTGTCATTATGGGGTGCACTAGTTGTCTTCATCAAGAATAAGGATGGTACTCTTTGCATGTATATAGATTATAGGATGTTGAATAAAGAAAGGACCAATAATAGATATTTATTACCATGCATTGATGATCTATTTTATCAAATGTGAGTATAAATAGTATTCTTTAAGATTGATCTTAGAGCATTGTATCATTAGTTGAGGATCCATGAAGAGGATATTCTAAAAACAATGTTCAGAACTTGATATGGGCACTACGATTTTATAGTGTTACTATTTAGATTGACAAATCACTAGCAACATTTATAAATCTTATGAATAGTGTGTTTATAGATATCTTGGATCATTTTTTTAGTCTTTCTAGATGACATCCTCACTTATTCCAAGGATGAGGAAGAACACTTATAGCATCTAGAACTAGTTTTGTAACATTTGCAGAAGCACAATTTGTATGGCAAGTTGTCTAAGTGTGCATTTTTCCAAAATAAAGTGCAATATTTATGACATATTATCTTTGTAGATGGTATTTTAGTGGATATAACCAATATAAGAGTCATAATGGAGTGGTTAACACTAAATAATGTGTATGATATAATAAGTTTCATGGGATTAGTGGGATATTATAGGAAATTCATTCCAAATTTATTTAAGATAGTTAATCCAATTACCTATCTTTAGTATAAGAATCAGAGTTTCATCTAGTTAGATAAGTGTGAGGTAGCCTTTCAATAACTAAAAAGGAGACTTACTTCAACACCAATACTAAGAGTTCCCAATCCTACTAGTCAATTCTCAGTGATCACTGATGCATCTGGGGATGGACTTAGAGTTCTTATGCAGGATGACTTAGTAGTATCCTATGAGTCTAAGATACTGAAGCCATATGAGGTGAATTATGCCCCTCATGACCTAAAACTTGTGGCAATTGTGCATGTTTTTCAATTTTGGAGGCATTATCTATTGGGGAAACTATTTGAGCTCAAGATTGATAACTTGGGACTCAGGGATATATTCACCCAACTAAACCTAAATGTTCATCAAAAATGATGGTTAGAGTTCTTATCTGATTATGATTTTGATATTAATTATATCAAAGACAAGGAGAATAGAGTAACTAATGCTATGAGTTGTAGGAGGTACATAGTAATGTGGCTACTATTAGGAGTAATTTTAGAGATCAATTAATCAAATTCTCATCAGGAAATGAATTATATGATCAGGTTAGGAAAGCATTATCTGGGAATGCTCATAATCCTAAGTATAAATGATTCAAGATAGATAATTATGATCTTGTATGATATAATGGTAGGATGTATGTACTTGATAGAGAGAATTTGAAGATAATAGTGGTAAACGAATTACACAATGCCCCATATTCAAGACATCCAAGAGTAACCAAGCTCATGGCTAAGCTTAGACCACTCTTTTTCTAGAAAGGAATTAAGAGAGATGAATCAGATTTTGTATCTCATTGTCTAAAATGTCAGCATGTGAAAGTTAAACATGTGCAACCAATTGGATTTCTATATTCACATGATATGATAGATTGGAAGTGGTAGGTGATTATCATGGACTTTTTCCAAGGGTTGTTTTTATCATGGAATTGACATGACATGACCTTGATAGTAGTTGAAAAACTAACCAAGGTATCCCACTTCATACCGGGCAACTTGACAAATGATGCACCTATGATTGTAAAGAGATTCATGAAGGAGGTCTATTGATTGCATGGTTTTCTATAGAGGATCATTTTAAATCAAGATTTGATATGACTTATAGGTTTTGGTTGACTTTGAATTTAGTTTTGGGTATGTAGTTGAACTTTAGAACTACTTAGCACCCATAAATTGATGGATAAACAAAGCAAGTTAACCAATTTTTAAAAGATATCCTTCATATTTATTGTATGGATCAGAAATAAAGTGGGAGGAGTACCTTTTATTGGTTGATTTTTCTTACAAAGACTCATACTAATCACTATTAAAGATGGCTCCATTTGACGCATCATATCAAAATAGGTGTAGAACACTAATCAATTGGGATAGGTTAGAAGATAGGGTAATCTTTAGACTTGAGATGCTTTTAGAAATGAAAGAACAAGTCAAAATAATCAGACAAAGGTTGGTCGAGGCCAATGATAGATAGAAAAGTTAGGTTGATCTAAATAAAATAGCTAGGTAGTTTTTTGTTGGTGATAAAGTGTTTTTACAAGTTAAGCCTTAGAAAATCTTGATTAAATTTAGGAAGTTAGTGAAACTTTCATCAAGATATGTGGGACCCTTAGAGGTTTTAAAAGTGGTTAATCCTATAGCATATAGGCTTACATTGCCACTATTTTTTGCTCTTGTGCATAATGTCTTCCATGTTCTTATCTTAAAAATTATGTTTTTGATCATTCATATGTGTTAGATTGAAATGCTTTACAATTTTTGGACCCTGGGGTGGTCATGGTAGAACCAATCATAATAATTGACACTCACAAACTCAGTTTATGTAATAGAGAAGTTACATAGTGCAAGGTCTAGTGGGACCATTATTTTGAAAATAGTGCCACTTGAAAAGACTATGATAAGTTTTACAGGCTATTTCCACATTTATTTACTTGATTTGTTGCTACATATTATATTATATTTTGCTAAATAATGTTTTAAATTTAGAACTTATGTTTAAATTAATGTCATCACGGTGATGTCTAGCTTTAAGGGAGAAGGATGTCATATCTTGATTTCTCTCTAAGCTTAATAACTTATTTGATCCATGGATTATCATGGTTGATTGGTTGATTAACTATTATTTTATTAAGCTTTATATCATATTTATGGGATAGTTATGTGTTACTTAATTTACATGATTAGTTCGTTATGAGTTAGCAATACTTTTATATTTTGTACATCGTCATCATGTTTGTTAATTATACAACATTATTTTATGGATATAATGATGTTTTGGGCTAACTACCTTCATTGTTGTGAGTTAGATATAGGACAAATTCTTCCCTCAGAGTGTGACAAGGAGAGCATCATCAAAGAGGGTGATTTAGATAGATACATTAGGGGATGATAGAGAACGAACCCAAAAACCTATGCACACACCATAGTAGTATTTAGTATTTCATGATTAATTGTTTGATAGATAGTTGTAGTATGTTTTGTTTTATGTTTGAATGATTGGTGTGATATTTTTTGTTCTTATATCATTTTATATGATTAATTGATTTCATTAGTCTAGTTGCTTTTGATAATCATGTTGATTTGTTTGAATGATTTCACTAATTTTGTGGTCATACACAACTTTCTTGTATGATGTAATTATTTGGTTGAATGAGTGAATCAATATATGTTTTTACTTACCTTACTGCCTTATTAGGTATGCATGTGTATTATAATTATATGATGTTATGTATGCATTAATAAGTATATATGGATTCCATTGTTGTTATTTAATCTATAAGATTTAGGTAATAACAATTACCCATTATTATTATAATATATGTATATCCTAATGTCAAAATATATTGATAGCATTCTTTTAAAATGTTTTTAAAATGTCTTTGTATTTGATTAAATGTTGACCAAAGGTTTGATATTTTTAATACATTAGACAATGAATATATTGTTAAATGGTTTAGGAAAATCATTGTGTTTACAGAGTGTTTGTTCATGGATGACTTGGTAACATTAAACAATAGTCTTTTAATACTTAATTATATTACCATGCTATATAGTCATTATTTTATTTATTCAATAGTTCATTTTACATGGAAATATAATGATTATTGACTATTCGATATTCAAAATTTCATGGAATAAATGTTGGTTATTATGACTTGTCATTTATTTGATTTGGATAGTCAATTTTGTGGAGTCGATGATGGAATTGTGTTAAGTCAATTATCATGCATATTTTGTAAAGGATATGAAATGATTATTTTAATCAATTAAATTAAGTTTTGAGATGATTAGGGTTACTGATCACTCATTGACTTTAGGTTAAACATAATTCTATAAAAAAAATGGAGTTAGGTTGTTGGTTGCATGGTGGTAGATTGTAGTATAGTGGAGTTATGTTGAGCTATTTTTTCATGCATATTTTATAGTCAGTTGAGTCAGTCGTTAATAGAGAAGAAGGTGGTGTTGAGTAAGTGGATGAAGAAAAATAAAATAAAGTGGTAGAATTTTGTGAGGCACAAGATGACACATGGCATATAGAGAGTAGGAGATAGAAGGAGAAGAATGTGTGAATGAGTTGAGGAAACAAAATAATTTGGCTTCTTTGGAATTCATATATTCACAGGTTGGTTTTCTAATTAAATTCCTCTATGTGTAATTTTTGATGGGTTTTGGAATTGAAAATTTTATAAGCTTTTTCATTTTCTTAAATGTCATGAAAAATTATAAAGGTTGCATGTAGGGCCCTGTGGAAGGCTCAACCTCCACAAAACCCTACATCCAACAAAAGTAACCTAAGGGAATTAGGTATGGATATAAGAATTGTCATGGTTATTTTGGCTTCAATTAAGCTCTTTATTAAACCCCTTTTCAATTCAAAAATCTTTGTTACACTTTGGAAATGAATATTTATTGATGGGTATATATGATTTGGCTCGAACAAGTTTTTGTTAAACCAAATATGATATATATTCAATAAGGATTTTAAATAAATTAGATTATAATTATGGGATTGTATGAGGGCTTGACTATGTAAACCTAATTGGATTTTGGATATAGATGTACAAGATATTTATAAAAAATAGACTTTGAATATATATACACACATATATATATGGGTTTTGAATACACACACACACACACACACCAGTGTCTTGATATTGTAGGGATTTCAAAGGAAATTGTATGTGTTACATATAAACAATAGAAGATATGTGTATAGATAAACTTAAGGTTTTGATTTGGATTAGATTTATGTTACTTCAGATTCAAATGAATTTGTACATTTTAAAGTCAAGACCATAGCTTTTATACTTTTGACTCTGTTATGAAATCATGTATGATGCATACTTATGCATATATGGTTTTGTGAACAATACAATTTAATCCATAACATATAACCTAAGTACAGGTAGGTGAATGAGTGAACTATATTTTGTGCACTCATATTTATGCATAAAAATATATACAAATATGTTAAAGTTGATATGGCAGAGTTAATATTTAATTATATTCATTATATATTAACTACACACATATATAGCTATGACTATGTATTATTGCTTATTCAGATTTGTCTATAGATTGTGTAAGATTTTTACATAGTCAAAAAAAAGATTGGGTATGTAATGTATATATATAATTTGCTTAAATAGGTTTATGTGGTTGATTCTAAGTGGTTATAATAGAATTCCCAAGATGGGCATAGCTAACTAAGTGGATATATTTGACTATATGCTTTTAATTTAAATAGATTGAATTGTTGTATTTGATTAAAAGGATTAGTACAAATAGTTGGTTGTGTGTATAGTGTGAATCACATGAAATTCTATGTGTTTATAGTTATACAAGTATATGGGGATTTATTTGGTTTATAAAAGGGGCTATGGGGCTATTTTATTAGCTGGATGTGCAAGTTATTATGGAATACTCTACGCTTTTAGATAGTGGATGTCTTCTTAGAGTCCACTATATATAATATAGTATTTGTACACTATTGAAATTATGCTCAAGAATTTTATATATATGGTAAAAATACATGGTTGTGGACTATGTTATAAATTTGAATTGATTTTACCATTTATATATATTTGTATATATGTACACAGTTGTGTTTTATTTTAAAACATTATTAATAAACAGTGTGTAAAAGGATGCTTGTATATATATTTTATTATTTGTATAAAATAATTGAAATAAAGTATTTATGAATTTTAAATATAAAGCATATTATGATGTTTTGGACTGGCTTTTGTTTTATATGAAGAATATAAACATATGTTATAATGGTTATTTTAGGGATGAAATAGCATTATAAGTTACTTGGGATTAGAGTAATTGGCAGTCTATATAAATCAATACCCGAATGGTGTGTTTAGGACTATTTTTTATTCTGTTTATTAATTTGTAATAAACTAGATGTTATGGATTCTAGCATTTTATTTGATAGACTAAATGAATGTATTTGATATTTTTATACTTAGCATATTTTTATCAGCTAAACAAAAATATTTTGAATGAATCTATTTGTTTTTATATTGTTATATATTTTTACCAAATCTTGTATTCATGACCCTAAATAATTAGTGGACATGTTGGGTGAATATTTTGTCGTCAACTAACTGATGACAAAATGGGTATATCAACCACAGCACAGGGAGATTTACGCCATGAAAAGTGTGGGTTTCCCATATCTGGATGAGGTAAATCTCTCCTCTCATCAAGGGGATGTTCCCTATGAATATTTATATGTTATATGTATATATAATTAAGTAGAAAATAATACTTGGGGTGGTATAACAGCATCCACCTCTCTTTTTTCAGAGGTGATTTCCAAGGAACAAGAGAAAGAAATCCTGGTCGTTGGCTAAGAACCTTCCTCTTTTTTCAGGAATGGTATTCAGCCAAGAGTAGAAAATCCCCTGAAGTGTAACAAAGTTTACAAGGAAACTTGTGTAAGCACAAAGTCTTATGTAGCCTCCTTCATCGATTAGGAACAAGCGTCACCATAGAGTGAAACGAAGTACAAAGTCTTCGCCTGAAACTACAAAGGATAAAAGGATCACAAAGATAAAATTAGCTCAAAGTCTCTCTTCTATCTTTTAGAAACGTCCTCAGATAATATCAACACACACACTTTGCTTGTTAAATCAAACAAATAAGAAATTATTAGGAAAGATGACATAAGAACTATTTCCTAAATAACACAGATAACTTCAACACAAAGTCTGAAATAAACCTGCTTCTCATTCATTCAACAAAATATGATTTACAAATTGAGCACAAAGTCTCAAGAAGTGTTTCAATTTTGATAGAGTTTTTGCTCTCAATTATTAGAGATCTATTTACAAAAGAGGTCTCCACTATATATAGGAAAAAACCTTCAAAATTTAAAAAGATTAAAATATAAAAATATCTTAGTCAAAGATGACTCATCTTTGACTTTTGAGATATTTTTCCAATTTTTTTACATGTAATTACATATTACAAAATTGCATGCACTTTTACATGACAAAAGTGCATAAGAAGAAGAAGAGAGAAGGAATGTATGGGCGGCAAAAATTGTCGCCCTTGCATATTGGAGAAGTTCCTGTGCATAGGCAGCAAAAATTACCGCCTATGCACGTCAGGGAGTCGGCGAAGAAGAACGTGTAAGGGTAGAAAAGTTCTCTACCCTTGCACCTAGAGGAGAGAAAACAAGGATGCATGGGTGGAAAAATTTGCCGCTCCTGCATAGAAGAAACCAAAAGATGCAAGGGCGGCAAATTTTGTCACTCTTGCATGGAAGGATGCAAGGGCAGCAAAAATTACCGCTCTTGCATGAAGGATGTAAACACTTGTCACATTATGTTGATTCACAACAGGACACGTGACATATTCCACTGCACTTTGTCTTCTTTTTTTTATCAGGTGCTTTTCTGTAGGCTTTTCTCTTTAGTCGGGCTTGGTTCTTCCTTTGACTGAGGCTACCTTTTATCTTTTCCAGCTTTGTCTCTTCCTGCTATGATTTGAGCTATCAGGATACGTTCCCAGCTTTATTGGCTCTTTACGCTCCTCTCAGCGGTTCTTCCCTTTGGCATTTTGGCTTTGGAATGCATTTGGATCCGTGTTCAAGCCTTCAAAAAACAACAATTATTTCATTGCCGTGAATTTGACGTCTACAGGCCCATCACTTTCCTTGGCAATTCCTTTGGCTTCATTGTTTGGTATTTTTCCAAATTGAACTTGTCCTTCCAGGCTTCTTTGGGTAACCCTTCAGATATTCCCCCAGGCTTTTCTTATGCTTCCTCTCATGGACATTTTCCTCTAGGAAAATTCCCATGAATAAAAATTCTGGGGAACCAATTTTAAATGCCTTAGACAAATCTGAAAGAATTACCTTTTGGCTTCCTTGAAAATGACCCTTTTGAAGGGTGCTTTGATCGATTAAGTGCCCTTGACTTGTCCTTCAGCAAGCTTCCTTAAGCATTGAACCGAACATTTAAACTTGCCTTTGAACCATGTCTTTGAACCAAAATGTTGAACCTTTTCATTGAACCAAGATGTTGAACCAAGACATTGAACCAATCAGTTGAACCAAAAATGGTTTAAGCTGATGGTTCAAGCCGATGAACTAAGTATTGAACCAAAAGACACTGAAACAAAGGGAATGAACCACCTGAGTGAAATAAAGCCTTGAATCACTTGGTTGAATCGAGCCATTGAATCGTGAACCCGTTGAACCTGCTGTTGGTATTTGCCGATGGAGATTTCTATTTGAACCAAGGCATTGAAATAGTCCCAAAAAATGACTAAGTGTTGAAAAATTGATTCTTTTGACTGAAACCATCTATAGAAGCCTTTGACCCTGAATGCTCAGAACAATTTTTGAAAGGGGAAGAGAGGATTTTGATCTGTAGGTTGTCCCAAAAATGAGTAGTCATTTTTCGGGGACAACAGCTGGCTCCAGTTGGGGAACTTCCTTCTATTGCAAAAATTGATTGAAGGGAGTAGAATCCAAAATCTCCAGTGCCTTGAAGTGTGCCATTGGGCTACAGAGTCATGCTACCCAAAAAGGAAGGCTCCAAAAATGAGAATGAAAAGCACAAAATAGAACTAAAGACTATACAGATATACATATGTACAAATGATCTTATCTGATGCCTCAATATTTGAAGCACTTTAGATGCTGCCCACTGTGAGACAGTGAAAATGGTGTGTCATCCTGATAAACCAGCAGGAAACCATTTTGTTCTTAGAAACGGTGACTAGTGAATGGAACTCTCCACCAGGAAACCACTTTTTTGTGTCCTCCCCTTGGTTCTCTTCTCTTGCTACCCCTTGGTAAGGCTTACTTTCTAGTCTAAGAACCATGAATCTTGGTTCTCTTGTGGAGTCCCTTTTTCTGATTTTGATGGGCAGCAGCCTGGTCTATTACCATAATTTTCTATTCTGATAGTTCAGTCCAGCACATGTCTTGATTGTCCCCTTCAAATTCTTGGCAGACCACCAGCTTAGCATCTCCTTTGTCTCGAGTAGCTCTCCATTTGAGTAACAGAGGTTCATACTCGGTAGTGTTGTCGGTGTTGCTGAATTGCAACTCGTGTAAAGAAGGAAGAATATCCCCCTTAGGAGATATCAACACCAACTTGGCCCAGCACCTGTAGAGGAATTGTTGCCATCCATTTTGCGGATCCAAACATCACCAAAAATAGATCTTCTGTCAGATTTCTCTTCATTAGAGATCAAAGATCCTTTTTCATTTGTAATGTGCCCTACCAATCCTTCTGATGTCTGGTTTGAATCAATTCCTAGATCACCACCTATCGAACTTTCATCTCTAGGAACATGGACATCTTCTGTGGTCAAGAAGTAATCACCCTTGCCTGAAAACTCAAACAAAATTTGAGCTTTAGGGGCCAACATTTGGGTCTTAACATCTTGTACCAACTTGTCCAACTGATCAGGGTTGGACTGTAGGACTTCAAATTTAGTCATTTGACTTTTGGTCTTTTTAACATGATCAATTATGTCAAAAGACTTAATTGGACTAGGCACAAAGGATGGGAGTTCATCCTTTTGGTTTTTGGGAGGGGCAGGAGGACTGGACTGTGAAATTGAAGTAGAAGTTGCAGAACTATTTAGGATACTTACTCTGCTTGCAATTATCAGGTCCTTTGGCTGGAAAGGAAGAGTGGATCCCCGCTTAGCAATTGAAACTGTTGGTTGAGGTCGCTCCTCTACTTTCTCTTTATCAACTTGTTGAGCTGATTGGTTTTTGGAGCGGGTGAATACAACATATGACCCCTCGTATGCTTCACCTTTACTTCTAGGTTCATCCTTGTAACCCAAGAAACTAATGTAGGAGTCGCCAGCTGACTCTTCTTGATCCTCCCTGAAGAGGTCAGCGTCATTTTCTTGATTAAACTTAGGTTGGAAAGAGAAATCATGCTTTGTTTCCAAATATCCAACTACTGAGTTGGTTGGAGGTGATTCAATGGCCAGGTTCCTCTATGGGGGAGAAAGATGATTTGGCTACCCTTGACTTTTGGTAGCATTGCCTTGATATGGCTGATTGGGGAATGTCCTCCCTGGTATATCTTTATATAGAGGAGAAAAAGACATACCTTGTTCCATTTGCCTTTTCAAGGCTAGCAATTCATTTGCCAGCTTTTACACCATTGGATCAGTGGTGACTGTAGGTGAATACTCAGAAGATGAAGAGGATTTACCTTTATTAGAGTCTCTCCTTATCTTTTCTACCAAGATAAGGTCATCTTCTACCTCAGTAGCCAAGTTCTGAGCAGCAGCGAGGTTTATGTGTCTGGCCCATCTCAACAAGAAACCTACTTCAGGCAATTATGAATTGATGAAGAAGAATTTGAGGTTTTGAGGCGTCAGCTGGGTGATCATGGGAATTATGTGCCACAGCTTGTCGAACCTGGCAATAAAATCCCTCATAGGCTCATGAGGCTCTTTCTTCATCTGAGTGAGCTGGGCCAGCAAGGCATGTGCATCTTCTACAGGCTTGAATCTGGCTTCAAATTTGTCTTTTAGGGTGTCCCAGTCAGTTACTGATCCAGTCTGTAGGTGGTAGAACTAGTCTACAACAATGCCTTGTAGTAACTCTATGAACAACCTGACTGCTACGTCTTCGAATTCCACACCTATTACACCATAGGCTATGCTGAAAGCTACAATGTGTTCATCAGGATGAACTTTCCCATCACTAAAGAATTTGGGTAAATTTTTCCTTGAACTGTGTGGAAGCTCATGCAGAGGTGGAGTCAAGTTGAGTGGGCCAAAAGAGTTACCCCAAGGGCCTCAAAATGCCATGATTTAATTATGAAAAATAGGAATAATAAATATGGGTGGAGTGGGTAGATTGCAGAACAAAAATGGAAAAGAACTGGCCCTACTTCAGCTTGAGGCTTGAGGCTTCAAACTGTGCACTCTTTCCCAGCAGCTCTAGTTTTATAGACCAGATAATATAATAGAGATGGAGGAAGATGGTAAGGCTATAATGATAATGGGTAAGACATGGAACAGAGTCGCCAGACTATATAATAGATCAGGGTTATAATGATTATGGGTAAAACACAGGTGATGTTTCAATCTGAAACTTGAGGTTCCAAATTGCACAAAATTACTATGTCCCCATCAGAGTCACCAAAAACTGTTGGGTGAATATTTTGTCGTCAACTAACTGATGACAAAATGGGTATATCAACCACAACATAGGGAGATTTACGCCACAAAAATTGTGGGTTTACCAAATCTAGACGAGGTAAATCTCTCCTCTCATCAAGGGGAGATTCCCTATGAATATTTATATGCTATAGTATATATAATTAAGTAGAAAATAATACTTGGGGTGGTGTAACAGCATCCACCTCTCTTTTTTCAGAGGTGATGTCCAAGGAATAAGAGAAAGAAATCCTGGTCATTGGCTAAGAACCTTCCTCTTTTTTCAAGAATGGTATTCAGCCAAGAGTAAAAAATCCCCTGAAGTGTAACAAAATTCACAAGGAAACTTGCGTAAGCACAAAGTCTTTCATATCCTCCTTCACCGATTAGGAACAAGCGTCACCATAGAGTGAAACGAAGTGCAAAGTCTTCGCCTGAAACTACAAAGGATAAAAGGATCACAAAGATAAAAGTAGCTCAAAGTCTCCCTTCTATCTTTTAGAAATGTCTTCAGATAATGTCAACACACACACTTTGCTTATTAAATCAAACAAATAAGAGACTATTAGGAAAGAGGACATAAGAACTATTTTCTAAATAACACAGATAACTTTAACACAAAGTTTGAAATAAACCTGCTTCTCATTCATTCAACAAAATATGATTTAGAAATTGAGCACAAAGTCTCAAGAAGTGTTTCAATTGTGGCAAAGTTTTTGCTCTCAATTATCAGAGATCTATTTACAAAAGAGGTCTCCACTATATATAGGGAAAAACCTTCAAAATTTAAAAAGATTAAAATATAAAAATATCTTAGTCAAAGATGACTGATCTTTGACTTTTGAGATATTTTTCCAAATTTTTTACATGTAATTACATATTAAAAAATTGCATGCACTTTTACATGACAAAAGTGCATAAGAAGAAGAAGAGAGAAGGAATGTATGGGTGGCAAAAATTTCCACCCTTGCATATTAAAGAAGTTCCTGTGCATAGGCGGCAAAAATTGACACCTATTCACCTCAGGGAGTCGGCGAAGAAGAACGTGTAAGGGTGGCAAAAATCGCTGCCCTTGCACCTGGAGGAGAGAAAATGGGGATGCATGGGTGGAAAAATTTTCCGCTTCTGCATAGAAGAAACCAAAAGATGCAAGGGCGGCAAATTTTGTCGCTCTTGCATGGAAGGATGCAAGGGGGGCAAAAATTGCCGCTCTTGCATGAAGGATGTAAACACTTGTCACGTTTTGTTGATTCACAACAGGACACATGACGTATTTCGCTGCACTTTGTCTTCTTTTTTTTTATCGAGCACTTTTCTGCAGGCTTTTCTCTTTAGTCGGGCTTGGTTCTTCCTTTGACTAAGGCCGCCTTTTGTCTTTTCTAGCTTTGTCTCTTCCTGCTACGATTTGAGCTATCGAGATACGTTCTTAGCTTTACTGGCTCTTTACACTCCTCTCAATGGTTCTTCCCTTTGGCATTTTGGCTTTGGAATGCATTTGGGTCCGCGCTCAAGCCTTCAAAGAACAATAGTTATTTCATTGCCATGAATTTGACGTCTGCGGGCCTGTCACTTTCCTTGGCAATTCCTTTGGCTTCGTTGTTTGGTATTTTTCCAGATTGAACTTGTCCTTTCAGGCTTCTTCGGGTAACCCTTCGGATATTCCCCTGGGCTTTTCTTACGCTTCCTCTCATGGACATTTTCCCCGAGGAAAATTCCCATGGACAAAAAGTCCAGGGAACCAATTTTAAATGCCTTAGACAAATCTGAAAGAATTACCTTTCGGCTTCCTTGAAAATGACCCTTTTAAAGGGTGCTTTGACCGATTAAGTGCCCTTGACTTGTCCTTCGGGAAGCTTCCTTAAGCATTAAATCGAACATTTGAACTTGCCTTTGAACCATATCTTTGAACCAAAATGTTGAACCTTTTTGTTGAACCAATCAGTTGAACCAAGACATTGAACCAATCAGTTAAACCAAAAATGGTTCAAGTCGATGAACTAAGTATTGAACCAAAAGATGCTGAAACAAAGGAAATGAACCACCTGAGTGAAATAAAGCATTGAACCACTTGGTTGAATCGAGCCATTGAACTGTGAACCCGTTGAACCTGTTGCTGGTGTTTGCCGATGGAGATTTCTATTTGAACCAAGGCACTGAAACAGTCTCGAAAAATGACTAAGTGTTGAAAAACTGATTCTTTTGACTGAAACCATCTGCAAAAGCCTTTGACCCTGAATGCTCAAAATAATTTTTGAAAGGGGAAGAGAGGATTTTGATCTGTAGGTTGTCCCAAAAATGAGTAGTCATTTTTCGGGGACAACAGGACAGATTCCATCGACTTAATTAATGACATCAATGTAAGATGAGGTGTAATCTGATTGAGTGGTGTGTAAGAAATTGATTGATCCTAAAGATCATTAATTATTGAAAATTTTGTTCAAATTAATGTTTCAATTAAACTTTGTCATTTCATATGTTGATATAGTTTTTATATTTGTGCAATATCAAGTTAGAAAAAAATTATTTATGATACATATTATGTATTAGATATCTTCAACACACGGGTTTTGGTTTGTTATTCTAGATTCCCACACCATCATTAACTATCCATCTATGAAGGAAGGGCCATCCCCTTATTTGGGAGATAGTGTAGGAGATATATGATCCATGGTTGGTATGGAAAAATTCTTGGATGATGCTCTCCCTCCTAGCTAGATTACTGTACTAGGGACTACACTTGAGATTATAGATTGATACTTGAGTCATGAAGATGTCATGGAGACTCTACTCCATGGAGCTTTGTATCATGTTTTATTATTTGAGATACTATTATGTGTTGCTAAAAACCATAAAATTTTTACATTATACTTCTAAAGTAGTGTTGTAATGTTGTATTAGTTGTGGTTAAAATTATACTATTTCATTTAAGACTTGATGCAGTATTTATTATTTATTCAACATTGCTCATGATTGTTATATTTATTTATAGTGATCCTTAGCTAAGTGGATTAGCTATAAACCTAAGGATTAACTAAATTAATACAATAAGTTAAATATCACTAATTATATTTATCATGGTAAAATTTGTATGATGAATATATGTAAAAAAAATTTAAATACTATATTCTAGTAAAACATGGTTGAGTTGTTACATTTTATTTATTAAAACCCTAATTGATAATTATAGAATTCTAAAAATTATTATTTAGGAACTAAATAAATTTCTCCAACATTAAATAACCCTCATAAAATTTCAAGATATTCAAAATATTTATTTGACCTCAAAAGACTAATTTTTGGATAATTTGTAATCTTGAAAATTACAATAAAATAGAATTGAATCAATGAAGGATGAAGTAGGGTTTTTCACCCACCAATTGATACTCCAACTAAAAATCAAACCCTAGATGCCATTTCCACTCTTTTTTAGGTGTGCTATGGATGTAATGATCCACCAAAAACCTACCCTATTGTTGTGTTGACCTTCCACAAGCTACCAACTAGATCACCCAATTCTTAACAGTTGTAAAGCTAATTTGCTACTACCTCAAAGTTATTCAACTAAATTTTACACCTCTTAGGGTTATTAAATTTGGTTTTATCACATTCAAACGATCCCAAACTAAATCTCCACCCTCCAAGGTGACCCTTGCACCAAAAAAGGATGAATTGATGCACAACATGACTCTTAAACGAAGTCATCAAAAGAGTAGTGAGGGTTTTTGTCCTTGAATACTAAAGCCAATGAGGGTTTCCATCCTAAATAGATAATAATATAATCAAATGTGCTTAACATTAAAATAATTAATTGATAGATGATAGATAGATGCCAAAAATATAAATCTCCACCTTCTTTTATACATTTTCCCACTCAAACTCCAACTTACTTTATTTTAATAATAAAACATAAGTTGCAGACATTACTTTTTGGTCACTTAGTCATATTATTAAGTTTAATTTAAAGTATTTAATAATAATTTCTATTTTAATATTAATATTATTATTAAGTTTCCCAAAAGATTAGAAATGACCAAGCCTAATTTAAATAATATTATTAATTATTTTAATCTAAAAAATGAGACATTACAATCTACCCTTCCCAAACTTATTTTTCCTCAAGCAATGTTATTTTATACTACGTAGATCCAAAATCTACCTTTGGGATTTGAAATCCTAAACACTTGATTCATGGCTATAGCCTTGTGCTCCAATGATTCCCTTAATGCATTGTGAGTTATCCCCTTCACTTCATGGCATAAAAAACTTGCGTGTAGGCTATAAATAGTCTATAACAACCACAAACATCCTTGCATCTCATCCCCATCAACATTAGGATGGCTAGGTTGTTTGTCCCTAATAGCGAACATCCTTTACTAGCACCATCATGCATGGAACCAAAATACATAAATGTGTAGTTGTTCATGACTAATAATAGTAGCTCATGATCTATAATTATCAAAATCAATAGTGTGACAATGGTACAATAGTTGTTAAACTGATATTTATTTCCAAAAATCAAAGATGTAAAGGCTAGAAACTACCTTGTACAATCTAAAAATACTTCAACATGGATAATGAGATGGAAACTCCTCCATTGTGTGCCCACAAACTCTTCATCCTTGAGTTTTCTTTTAACAATTAAAAATGACCAATGCATGCCAAAACTTATTCTCACCTCATCTAGATTGTTATTACATTGATTACCTTGGACTTCAAAAGTTATTATCATGATGCCTCAAGTAATACCATTCAAAAAATTGTTCGAAACAAAATGTGTACTAGTTGATTGGTGGTTGTAACAATCATACATGGCTCTAACTTTCTCCCCAGTTAGCACTAAGGATGCTAGAATGTTTACAATTAATGATGTCAATATGTGATAACTCTTACACACCACATTAAATAAATAAACCCTCTCCATACCAGTAGATCTATAGTTGGTCAAAGAGGATATTATAAGTCCAAGATATGACACTACCAATATCTCATCAAGTGGCCACCTTAGAAAAATTATGTTGAGCACACCCATAATAGCCTAAACATCATCATAAGAAGTTACCTCATCTAGACCCATGGTATAGGAATCATTACATACCTTGTGTCTACCCCATCAAATAAATATACCCCATGCACACCCAAAGCATGACTAAATTTTTACATTCTTTTAATAAAAATTAGAATGGTGGTGACTGGAAAACATCTTATGATAGTTGCACATTCCTTTGGATTACCATGATTACTTTGAATATAATGAGTTCCTTCCATGTTTCCCAAAGCATGACTGAATTATTGCGTTCCCTTATAAAAAATTAGAATGGTGGTGGCTAGAAAACATCTTGTAACAGTTGCACATTCCCCATTCCTCCAAGAGTGGCAATCTTGAATGTAGTTTGAGACCCATCTAACCATGGCCTATTACTTCATATTATAAAAATTATCAAAGTTACATCCATTTGGCTGACCACCTTCCTTCAACAAGAATTCAATGGGAACTATCTCCATTTTATGAACACCTGTGATCTCATTTTTAAATGTGGAACTTAGATCCAAGGAATAATATATGGATTGATCCTTCACAACTTTTTTAGGATACACTATGTATCCTATATGAATCCTCATGAACTCCCTTTCTAACTAATTACCAAATATGAAGAATGTCAAAGTAGATTCAAAGCTTCTTTTTACTTTATTATTCATAATTTTGTCTGAGTCCTATATGCCAACATAATGTCTAAACACCACCATACACTTATTTTTAAAAATCTAAATATCAACATGATGTTTACATGGTTCATATCTAGAAATATATCTAAAACTCCATATTAGGTTAAATAGGTAGCTTTGTGACTTATCTTCTTGACCTTTGACTACCATCATGAGATCATGATGTTGTAAACACAACCAGCTACACTAATATAACCCATTATATATGTAGAATATCATGCTTGTGTTGAATGGTATATTAACAACTTAATCAAAACCCATAGAAAAAATAAAACTATTGTTGCCATATCTAGCATACCATGGACCTTGTATAGGAGATAGTCATTTACCAACTTATTACCAATCACCATGTCCCATATTATGATGCATTCATTTGTAAATATGACTATTTTCTGGGTAATTTCACTCTCTATCCAACCATCAAATCTTAAGCCAACAATGATGGTATTGGTATGAATATGATTACCTTGTAAATAATGATTGCTTTGTTGTTGTAATTGCTAATTAGTGGCTTGTAGCTCAGATATTTGGCTCTTATAATTCAACCACCGAATCTCATTGTCATTCATAATAATTACCTTATGATTTTTTGAGGTTAATTCTAATTTATTCCTTATCCATTTTTAAGGGTTAATGAAGTTATCAATAACAATGATATTGAAATTAGAAATGTTATCCTTTAGAGATCTTAAAATGTCACCTGGATTCCATACCCCTATGCAAAATGCATTTTGAGTCAAAGGTTGTATCTTTATTCTTTCACCATGTTTGGGATTATGGTGGAACTAAAATAGATTTATGCTCTCATTCCCATATAGTGAATTAACATCATAAGAGTGCTTACCAAGATGACAACAAATATGAAAGGGCATAGTATGAAATAATAAACTTGAAAGATGAATTTCCTTTTTATACCTTTAGATGGAATCCAATTGTTTACCTTCCTTTGTAGAATTAGAATTTATTGAGATACCCTCAAAACCTCTAATACCAAAAAATATCTGATGGTGGTCTAATCTAAAAATTCTAGCAAATTAGAAACCAACATTAGTGACTTGTGAAGCATGTATTTCATGTTCATGCTTCCCAACAAGGTTTTCTAATAACTCTACCTCATCACCTTATCGATTTGAAATAGTCCTTCGATATTTTGGGTTGTCATAGATCTAATCCAAAAGCTTTTCTTTTATTCTACCTTAGATTTTTATGAACTCCACTAAATTGAAGACTCGGATATTTAGCATTAACCTAAAATTCCTTTCCAAATCCTTGTAAAACTAATTTTTCTCCATGTTTTACCCAAACAATTGGAACCTAATTTTCCAAACGTGTTGTTTGTATTAAGTGGTTATCAACTTAGCTTCCTTAGCTTTACTCCACCATTCATCATACCTTTCTTGGGTCCTTATTACATCTTCAACACTTTCTTACAATGTAGTTGGTTTCATTTCAAGACTAGGATCCACTTTTGTTTATATCTCTTTCCTCATCATAAGGGCATAAATCTCTTCCTCTTGGGATAGAACATTTTTTCACTTTCCTTTTGTATGATATGTGCCTCTATGGGCTACTCCCTCTCCCTTCTTTATAGCCTTGATTTTTCTTCATGCTTTGCCATTACAATTTGGCAATTTGTTTCCTCTTCATTTCTCAAGGCATGTTGCAAGTCTCCTTGTGTAGCTCATGGTTTAGACCTTAGTCTAATTCCAACTTGATTTTTTTAATTCCATGAATTTGGTGAGTGATCTCAACTAGGAGGGATCTATACTCAGCATAGCTAGCAGCAATGTCATAAACTATGGAAGGTTGAGTCTCCATCACCAGAATGGTTTCTCCTCTTGGAAGGAAAGTACGTCGAAATGACCTAAATTAAGAATAACTCATGGTCTTTAATGGTTGAATATTATTGTTTTCCCTTAAATAACTTCCTTTACCATTCAAATTTTGCATGGTATAGATCATCCATGCCATCATATTAGCCAATCTCTTTTTCCCTTGGGAAAACCTCTCAAACCTAACATCATCAAAAAAATTGAATGCCATTTGATATTCTTTTTATAAATCATAGGTTGCCCAGAATCAAGATTTGATACCACTAAAATGTCCCTTCTCAAGAATATTTTAAAAAAATTGGGTTTTCTAGCGAACCGTAGGAATGGAAATATAATTACTAACTTTTATTTATTGCAACCCTAACTGAAAAATTATAGA
Source organism: Torreya grandis (assembly GCA_037957365.1). Taxonomy (NCBI): domain Eukaryota; kingdom Viridiplantae; phylum Streptophyta; class Pinopsida; order Cupressales; family Taxaceae; genus Torreya; species Torreya grandis. Next base: position 406,706 of record JARHVA010003741.1, on the reverse strand, counting down.
ATTCTAAAAATGATTATTTAGGCAATAAAATGAATTTCTCCAACATCAAATAACCCTCATAAAATTTTAAAATATTCAAAATATTTATTTGACCTCAAAATATTGATTTTTGGATAATTTTTAGTCTTGAAAATTATAATAAAATAACACTGAATCAATGAATGATGAAGTGGGGTTTTTCACCCCCGAATCGCTACTCTAACGAAAAATCAAACCCTATATGTGATTCACCAAACTTATATAGGTATGATAGGGATATAATGATTCACCAATAACCTACCCTACTGCTACGCTGACCTTACACAAGTTGCCAACTAGATTGCCCAACTCCCAAGCGTTGTAAAACTGATCTGCTACTACCTTGATGTTGTTCAACTAAATCACCCACCTCTTAGGGCTATCAAACCTAGTTTAATCACCTTCAAATTTTCGTAAACTGAATCATTTCCCTCCAAGGTGACCCTTACATTGAAAAAGGATGGATTGATGCACAACACGACTCCTAAATGAAGCCACCAAAAGAGTATTGAAGGTTTTCTTCCTCGAATACTGAATCTATTAAGGGTTTATATCCTTAAGAGTTGAGAATGCAAACAAATGTGTTTAACGTCAAATGAATTAATTGATAGATGATAGATATATGCAAAAAATAGACCTCTCCACCTTTTATACCTTTTCCCATTCAAACTCCAACTTACTTTATTTTAATAATAAAACATAAGTTGGTGACATTACCTTTTGGCCACTTAGTCATATTATTAAGTTTACTTTAAAGTATTTAATAATACTTTTTATTTTAATAATAATATTATAATTAAGTTGCCCATAAGATTAGAAATGTCTAAGCTCAACTTAAATAATATTATTAATTATTTTAATTCTAGAAAAGGGGACATTACAATTCACTATTTCAATTTCCTGTATTGGAACCAATTGCATCAGATTGGGTGCAAGAACATTGTTCATGCACACAATATTACACTTTTTATATTTTTGATCATTCCATTGATGTGACTTTATGTTGCCAAATGTAACATTTTAAATCTATAATTTTGTTTGTAGCAGTTGATTCACCCTTACATGAGCCTACCATAATCTTACCCTTTCATTTTGAGGTTTAATATCAGGTAAATGAGTAAGTGCAATTGAGGTTCAATGTCACTCAACAGCTAAGCACTCCTCCTTGAACCACTTGGAATCTTGTTCAATTCCCTAGCCAAGAAGTGAACAATACTAAAACCACCTTTCTCAACAAGATTGGGTCACCTAAGGACCCACATAATTTACACGTTTCTCTACTTTGATTGGGTCAATTGATGGCCCATGAAATCTCAACTCTTCACAACATGAGCATATTCTGTGAGTAACATAGTACCATGTGCATATAGGTGTAGTTTTTATTTGAATATCTCTTGATTTCTTATTGTAACTATAATTTGTTTTTGGGACAATAATGTATTTAATTACATAAGTCATTTCTTGATGGAACACATGGACACTATGGAACACTGGGGTAATGGAAATTTCAAGTTCACAGTAACTAACATAAGTTTGCATTTTATTTATCCTCTTAAACTAGTATTTATAGTTATATTGAAACACTAGATTAAAGGAGGGGCATTTATAGATACCTAAATTTAGTATAAGCTTTGTTTATATAATGTTTTCATGTGAATTTACATATATAGATCCTCAGTTTTGAATAGAAAACTTATTGGTGCATTTGTTTTGGTCTCTTGTCATCTTCTTAATGTTGTTTGACTATGTAGTACTTTGTTTTAGTATTTCCAATTTCATTTACTTTATCACAGGTATCCCTAATCCTATTTGACTTACTGTTGAATTTTTGTTAGATTTCAAACGAATCTAAAATTCATAAATGGTTGCATCATACTTAGATGTTGGAGATTTTTAAAAGGCTCTAGGCCCTAGAGCCTTTTTAAAATTTGTGATGGGCACATTTCCTTTTGGAACTTTTTTCTACATGTTTGGTCATTCTTAGGTCAACTTTTATGTGCCACTAGTTCCCAATTCAAAATTGAGAACTCTATATATACAAAGCCCCTTGAAGGCATTTAGGAATAAATATTCATAGTTAGAAAGTTACATATAAAGTGCACAATACCCTTAGTTCATTGTTCATTACAAAATAACAATGTTTCTAAGGTCACTATCTATTATGCATGCTTGTATCAAAGGACGGCATAGGTAAAATAGCATATAGACTTGCATCCACATGATTTGGCACACACTCACGTTAAAGGGAGAACTAAATATGTTTGAGCCCTTTTTGCAGTATTAGAAATGTAGGCAACACTTAGTTGGTTAATGGGAATTAATTGAGGTTAGTCCAACCCAAAATACCAAACCTTTTTGCAAGTCTTTTTGATCAAAAGTATAAAAGTTAAGATATAGACAAAGGAGAAATAATATAGGATTATCTATGTAGGTCCAAAGATGATTAAACATAGAAAATACATCCACAAATGTAGGGGCACAATGTTGAACAAAAATAGATTGACGCTACCTATTTGGACGATTCTATTAAAAGCATACTATATTAGAATTATGCAGGGGTCTGAGGATTCTGAAGGTGTCATGTGCATGTTGGCACAATTTGTCTGTGATCCAAACCCACACAAAGCTATTATAGAGTGTGTCTAATGATTACCATGGTATGTAAAAAACTGGAACTGAGTCTTAACAAGATAAGTACTTCTTATCCCTCAGATGTTTGATCATTTCTATTTTAGCATGTGAAATAAATCATAGATAGCATTCAATTTTGTATGAGTGTTGGTATAGATTGTGTGATCTGAATATTCAAAATTGTATGCTTGTTTAGATAGCTAAAAATAAGGTAAAATAATAGTCATGGTAGCTTGTTAGGATTGGGTTGTATGGTCTAAATAATTGTTCTCTCTTGCCCTTTAACTAGATGGGTCTATTAGACCCTTTCTACCTTTTTTCATTTCTAGGCATTGGAAGTTGGAACTTACACCAATACTTCCAAATTTGAATTCAAAGTCATTTGTAAATGGACAAGTGGTGTACTTATTTTGATCATCAATTACACATCTAGTATTAAGCATATCCTTGATACATGAGAGGCATATTTTGTTGTTCTAAGGTTTCCAATGATTTTATTGTTCTACTACACATGATAGGATGATTAAACACTTAGCTAGTGGACACTAACGACCAAACCCTATTGCAAGCCCTCAATTTATTTTCCTTTACACTTTAAGTCAAAGATTCAATATAGTGTAAGAACATATGAGTGAACACACAAATGGAGGACAAAGAAATAAAGGGCAAAACTTGGGAAAAATCTTAGAAGGTCACATTTTAGTCGCAGACACTTTATCAAAAGCGAGCCTTCTACTCTTGATCTATAAAGAACAAACTTTCTATTCATTAATTATTTTCTCCGATCATATTTAAATTTTAGAAAAACCTCTCTAACAACATTAAATATGCATTTTCAAATTTAAAGTTTATCAATACATTTTTTATAACATTTTAAATAAAATATATCATTTATATCCGTTTGTATTTGCTATCATGTTGTTATATTCTAATAATTTACAATGTTTTTATAATAATTAATTTATTTATTTTACATCATTTACAATGGCATGTCCTTAGCATAAAGCCCTGCCTTAGGGAAGAGAGACATTTGCTTACATCGTCGACATGATCCATATTTGGTAGATTATTAAAAGAAAAATGCCGAGCGCAAATGGGGACACCTCTCTTCCATAGCAAAAACCACGTGGCAGTCCTACTTTGGTTTGAATATTTGTCCCCGACCAACCTTGTCGGAAAGACCCCTTTTCCCCCGCGGTGCGCCTCACGTGGTCCCAAATAAATCTTCTTCCACATCACCTCTGCTTACATGTCAGAATTTAACTCTACTTTTTGCTGCGTCTCAGGGCCATAAGTCCCTAGTGGCATATCTTTTTCAGTCCCTTGGCATCTAAGTAGTGGACATTAATATCTAAATTAAATTGAATTGAATTGAATTGGGAAAGATTATTAAAGAAGCACCCCTGGGCTTTAAAGTAAAGTAAGTGTTATGTTATATTATTTGTTATATAACATTTATATTTCATGTTTTTTAATATATAATGAGAATTATTCGTACGATCGTGACATAATTATTGTTAAAATTAAATTGGTTTATTGATTTATTTTGTATTTTCTATTTTTAATTATTGAATTGTTATGTATATCTTAAAATTTGAATTTGTTCATCTTTAATTGATAAGTGATTAGATTTGTATGATCATCAAATATATATTAATTATTTATCAAAAACAATTTTAAAGCATTTCATTAGTAATGTTACGTATTGTTCTATATTTTGTGTTTATCAATTTTTAATTTCTTAATATATTTAGAGCCCTAAAAAAATATAAAAATAGTTACTAACCTTATCTACATAAACTCCTAAATCAAACTTTTACAATTTTAATATTGGACGATTTACTCATTTCAAAGACTTAGAAGTACAAGTGTGCAAAGCTAAAACAAAAAGTAACAACTTGAAACCAAATCAACATAACTGTCACCTCTCTTTGACGATTATAAACCCCAATCAATATTATGTATATGATATTAACACTGATCAAAATTATTTATATGATCCTAAATTGATCAAGACCATCCATATAACCCCAACATTAATAAATTTTTAGTTTAAATTGTATTAACAACCAATTTAAATAATGGTAGATTTATAACCCCAACATTAACCAATTTTAAGTTTAAATTCCATTAACAATCAATTATTTAAATAATGGTATATTTTCATAAAAATTGTAATTAAAATTCTTATTTATTTAAATGATAATATTTTAAAATATAAAAGCCTCATATTTCTCTATATTTAATTTTATAATTAATTACACATTATTTATTATAATTTATATATTGTTTAAATTAAAGTAGACATTTTTTTAATGTATACAATTTTTTTTATGTAGAAGAAAAATTTTAGAAGTTAAATATCTTAATTTTATGATCACGTTGATTTGTTATGATATCACATCAAACTTTTAAAATTTATTGTGGTATCACATTAAACTTTTAAAAAATTACCTATTTTAATATGTCATTTTAACTATTTATAATTAAAGTTTGAAAGTCTAAATCATTATACATTTTTATAGATATAATAAATTTTATCACTAAAAATTATTATATACAATTTTTTAACTTATAATTAAAATTTAACCTTTAAATTATTAATTTTTAATTTTTAAAATATCAATACTGAAATTTTACATATCATAATATAATATTTTTTTTTAAAACTATTATTAAAAATATTAAACACGTATTAAATATTATATATTCAATTTTTAATATATAATATATACTAATTATCAATAAATAAATCACACCTTGTTCAATAACTAGAATCTGCACTTGTAAAACCTTTTCTCTAATAAAAATCCTTTAAATCTTCAGCTAAATAGAGTATTAATTTTGATTTTGGACATGAAGAGAATACACGTAAAGGGTGTTTTACATAAGAAGACGTGTGGACGTATGGCATACAGGGACTACTCATTTATTATCATGTTCTATATATTAGAGAATTGAAATTATAAAGTAGATAGTGCAAAATATATATATGGGGACCTACACTTAAGTAGTGACCTTTTCCTTTTTATTTTGTCATATAAGAATCAAAATTCGAATTAAAAGTGTTCCCATTTTATAACTTGGAAGAATTTATATTAATGTATTATTCAAATTATAGTTTGAATAAATATTTGTTTTATGTATTTTCCCTTCTCTGAACATAGAGTAGATATTAGAGGTGGCAGTAGAGTAGGCGAAATGTAGAAAGGAGAATGAGAAGCTTGATGGTATTGTGAAGCCGTTTAGAAATGGAAGCAAGGGCATAATGAGTTGCGAGACAGAGTGGTTGGAGAGGAGTTTAAAGGATTCAGTGTAATGAGTTACAACAAAAATGTTGGAGGGGGAGGGTGAGGGTTTAATAGAGGAAAATTCGATGATGAGGTTATAGAAGATTATGAAAAGAGAGTTATATAAAAAAGAATAAATTAAATTGTAATTAGGTAACTTATATATGAACAACTGATTATATGGTTGAGGAGGTTAAGGAACAAGGGTTAGACAACTTAGAAGATAACCTAGATTTGTGCCCAAAGGATGAGAGTGATAATCAACCTTTCATCTCTAAAGAAATGAAGGCGACAAAATTAGAAGAAGCCTTGGAGATTGGCAATGAAGAAAAGATTTGCTTTGGAAAGTTGAATTCTAGGTTTAGCATTGTGTCAGCGCAAGTTCAATGGGTTTCTCTATTCCTCTCCTTCAATGCCCATCTGTAGTGGTCTTTCCTGCTCTTAACCCTAGCTCTAGGGTTTCTTCCTTTTGCTTCGACAATAAGGCCACCTCAATCCAAGATATGTTTTTGGAGAAATTTATGGAAGTGAATGACAAAGGATTTGGTAGCAACGAATGAGACTTACTCAACCTGGGGGAGGATTTGGGTCTCAAATTTATTAGAGGGAAAGTTCTTTTGGAGGAACATAGCAGTGAAGGGGTTTCAATGAGATGATGAGTTGTTGGCTTTTGCTTTCCTTATTATTGGGTTTTCTTTGCCTGCCTTGCTTCTTTTTTTGTTTGCTTGCCCTAGGACTTGGATGAATTTAAGAGTTGTACATTTTGTTTTGGCAAATGTTGTGAGGGTCTTTGGGTTAGCCTACTATGCCACTGCTTGTGGGAGGGCATGAAATAGTGTAGTTGTGGAAGAGATCGTTTCATTGAACTTGAATCTATACATTATTAGAAAGAGTCACAAAAAGGTTATGTTGATGAGAAGGATTGTGTGGAAGGGTTCTCTGTGTCACTATCAAGTTCTCTAGCATATTCTTTGAAGGATGGGGACTGCTTGTCCCCAAATCAAGGCAAATGAGGTTTACTTTTACTACTATTTTTTAATCTGAACTATAAGTGGTGAATAGAGTTTTCTATCTTTGGTTCTTTGCTAAGATGATTTTTTTCTTGCCTATAAGTGGAGCCTTTTGGTTAATTTGTGAGAGATTCATTGTAGTTTTGTGATTCATGGTAGTTTTGTGGAGATTGTGTATGTATTTTTGGAAAAGTTCCTTTTTATTTGTGAGAGATTCATTGCAGTTTTGTGATTCATGGTAATTTTTTGGAAATTATGTATGTATTTTTGGGGAAGTTCCTTGCTTTTGAAAATCAAGCATAGGGTTTTCCTTTAATAATGGAAATTTATGCACTTTGATTGTTTAATGGAGAAGAAGGTGGTTTAGTTGGTCGCTAAAGCAGTTACGAAGCTGGTGAGGCTTGTTGGTGGAGCTTATGTGGACAAACATGAACATGTGGGTGATGACACCTCTTTGGAATGGAAGCGGCTTCATAGATGTGAAAGTCATGATCTTAGATATCGTGATGATCGTGGCCATCTAATGGATGCCATTGTGTTTTTGGGGTGTTGGAGGCTTTTGTCTTTATCCCTAGTTGGGATTTTTTTGTTGAAAATCGTTATCTTTTGGATCTTGGCTTTAGATTTTCCCTTGTGGAAGGTTTTTGAGGGTCAACTATTATTCTGACTTTTTTGGGTGTAAGGGCAACTCTTAGAGCTTGTGGTTTTGAAGTTTTATATTGTGATTTGACTCTTGTTGGTTCTTGGTAACATTTAGATTTAGTTTGAAGATTGACTTCATAACATATCATTATATATTAATAAAAGGGTGGGGATCCTTAAACTCTATTTATGAATTTAAAAATAATTATTTTATATATTATTATAACTATCATTAAAAATATTTTTAAATTTAAAACTATATTTTAACTCTATTTTAATTAAATATTATAAATTGATATGACAAATTTAAATGATAGAATTTTATTAAGTAGTTTAATTTCCCTTTGATTAAAATAAATTATCAAATATTAATGTGTTGTAATAAAAAATATTATAAATTTTTATTTTATTTCTTATCATATAAATAATTAATACATAAATTTTTATATATACAATTTTCAAAAAAAAAATCTTTTTCATATTTTATGAGAAAAAAAATTATTTTTAATATATATTTAAATATATAATCAAATTTAAATACTATTTATTTATCAATAATGTTTTATAATTCACAATTCACTTACTAACTCACATCTTAAATTATATATTTTAAAACTCCATACATTAAAAATTTATTATTTTAATTTTTTCCCTTATAAACAATTATTCATTCATACTCTTTTTTATATATTCAATTTTATTAATTTTTTTTTTTAAATTTATAAAATTTAAAATTTATATTTACACTAATATTTTAACATCTTTCTAGATAAAGATAAAGATAAAAATAAAAATAAAAATAAACGTGTCTCTTCCACTTAAACTTATGTGCACTCACACATGGTCATGGTCATTTCCAATGAAGTAACACCCACTTAACACATATCTCCCTTAGTTTCGTATACCCTTTATTCATTTAAGTAAAAACATTTCTACATTCCCTACACGGTACGTTACACATTGCCCGTTTCAATATTTAGTGCATATCACTATAACATTATATATAGTTATTTTCAAAATAAATGAATTATATTTAATGAGAGATTCACAATATTAGGATCTAATTAATGAATAGAATAGTAATATTTTAAATATATAGAATGGAAATTGTATATATTTGAATATAAAATAATATCAAAGCTTTTTAGTTAAAATATGAATTAGGGAATATATGGTTATTATTTAGAAATTTGGATTTGATCAAAGAAGGTTTTCAAAATTATACATTTCACTTTAAAGAAGTGTTTAGAATTAAAATAGTTAAAACACAAATTTATTTTAGTAGATTTGTTTACATGGTTCTACGCTTTACTTCCCTTCCCTTAGTTTGTGTGTTACAACTCCTTTGTACATGAAATAACTTAATTTCTGATGTAAGTTATCAAAAGAAATATATTTGAGGTTTACATTAGATTTTGGGTGCCAAGTGTCCACTAACTACTCCTCTAATAGTTAGACTTCGTATAGTAAAACAAATAAAATATGTCAAACCTTAAATAATAGAATATACATCTCATGCAACATTAATAAACTCAATGTTAGATATCTAATCGACAATGCTTGTGTATGTAAATATATCACCAAACTTATCTTTTTATAAATAGTTTTAAATTCAAATTTTATAATATTGATGTGTGTCAACTTTCAATGATTAAAAATGAAAAAAGTGGAAAGGGACAAATATAAAAAATGAGGATATGCCAGGATGACCTCTTCAATATCTATTATCTCCTTAAATGATAACTCTATCAATAAATGAATGAATACAAAAAAGAGTTGTATTTATAAAACATCACAAATTATGAAAAGGCATCCCACTATGACAACATCATAATGCATCTCAAAATAATATCAACATATGATGTACCATGTATGTACAAAGAGGAAGAAGGTATAAAGAGTTTGAGCAAGAACATGCTTCCCTTTATTTATTGGCTATATAATACGTGAATGTGATTGGCTTATAAACAAATGGATAAGTATTAGACAACATTAGATGGATAAGTATTAGACAACATTAAAGGCTAGTCATGTCTCATTCTAAATCTAGGAAATTGTGCACATGTACATAAGTTAACCTTAGTATAGTAAACTATCATAGGTTAACTTAATATTAAGTGTATATAAAATATTACACTAACACCACCTGCACCACCTTTTGCTTCCCCTTTAAGTGAAACTTAAAGAAATTATTAAAAAAAGATTAATCTCAAACTTAGATATGGATCTCGATAATTAGACCTAATGAATTAACCATGTACAATAAGTATAAATAACTCACTGTAAAAAGTGAGACACACTAAAAAAGTCCCTCAAATAACGAGCATAACAACATACGAGATTGAAGGTGTTGAAATGCGTTACAAGGATAACCGAGAAAGCTACATGACACATAGATAATACAATAATATTTCAAAAAGAGGGTGGGTTGGTCCACCACTAAATAACCCTGCACTAGATGGGTTGATCCATTAGTATAGAAGATATATGTGATGGGTTGAAACCATCACTAAAGAAATGTCAAAGTAGATATTGTGATGTGCCACTACAAGAATACCTAAGAGAGATACACACATCACCCAAAGAAAGTAATATAACAACACCACCTATAATGTTAAATGGGTGGAATGGATGAAGAAATATGCACAAGTGGTACGAATCTACTACTCAAACACTGAATAAATGACAAATTTTGGGGATGCCAGAAGTAACTGGGCATAAGGAATCGAATAAAATGTTAATGTGTCAAAAATACAGAGTCCTCAAAAAAATCTCAAATACAACAAAAATTATCAAGGATGGCATAAAAATAAGAGAATCGCTACAAGGATCTCATTGTTGTTGTTGGGACAACCATTTCAAGGATCCCAAAAAATAAAAGTAGACAAAGAGACACTAGGGACACCAAAAAAGTCAATTGAAGACTTTCAATCCCTCAAAAAATCCATCACAAATATGAGAATTCCTTATAAGACACACATGTATATTTGAGGAATCAAATCTCATTATTATTGTTCTTAAACGTAAAGCAGAAGTGTACACCAAGGTGCACATAAATTAAGAAGAATAATCTCCTCTATAAAATGTAGTAAGGCCCGTAGAAGGGGCCTTAGATGTCTTGAAATAGAATGGCAATAACAGAGGTGGTAGATAAAATTGACCAACAACTGTGTAAGAAGATGAAACTCACATCAAGTGTTTGTATTAGTGGTTTGAATCCACTACTTGAAGAACCATTCAACATTGCAAAAGGAGTTCTACTGAAAAAGGTGCCATGTGAAAAAAAGTAAAACAAATTCCCCAATATGGTCTAAAAATTAAGGCCATGTTAGGTATCCTTATAAGGCAAGGAAAATAAATGCATTTTTTATACATGAGAATTGCGGTGTGCTAAAATGCACACACATAAAGATGATACACCCCCAAACTATTATAAATGTGTAGTTTTAAAACACGTTTGCCCTTGTGTATAAAGTACATGAAAAGAAGGAACATAAAATAAGTTATATTCTAAACCATTATAAATTAAATGTGATTGTAGATTTAGATTATGCTAAAAAAAACAACAAAAAAACAAGGATCAGAAAAACATTCACTAAAATGTGAGTTACGAATAAAAAGATATGGTTCGCTGAAGTGCATGTCAAATGGCATTGGGAAGGCGCGTGTGATGAAACATGAATTCCGTATGATTTTGTAAAAAAATGATGACTTATTTAGAATATGCTAAAAAAAATATGCAAATTCAAAAGTAATGGTATTTAGTTTCGACACACCATTTGAAAGATAAGACACTGGGAAGGTTGCACAAATGATGTTTTCACAAGTGTCCTCATAAATAAAATTGAATTATGGAAAAAAAAAAGCGTGACTTCTAGCTATAGAGGGCCCACTCCAAAATTTGGCGTTGAAACCATGATTTCAACAAAAAAAAGGGAGCTTCCTAGGAATGTCAGATCTCAATTTATGGTCTCTGGAATGCGAGAGGCCAAAAAAATCCCTTGGCCGCTAAGCAACAGGGTCACATGGGCAACCAAGGGTTGGCAAAGGGATTTGGCAGGGCTTTCAAAAGCCCTATAAATCTTCAAAAATTTGACACAAGCAAATTGTACATCAATTTTTCATGATTTTTTTTTTTTGGAGAGCAGGGAAAGAGAAGAATAACGTAAAATTGATGAGGGTCTCCCAATATGAAGAATTGTTTTCATAGAAATTGTAAGTCACTACAAGGATACTTCATTCCTTTTGATTTCCTTTAAAAACCCTGATCTTAAACAACTCGCAGAAAATAAATCATACAATTAAAAAAAATGAATTTTTTTGGGGTTATATATATTTTCCAAGCTTTGTATTAAATTATCGTTCTTGTATAAAAAATTCTACATATTCAATAAAAATTAAAATATAAACAAAGAAACCTCAAAATTAAAATACAGATATCTAGTGAAGACTCATATGTTGAGGTAATGAAGACAAAAGAGGGGTTAAGAGTGAGTGGGGGCGTTAGATATTTTGTATTCTTAAACCTAGTTAGGGAGAGGGGGTTTGGTGCCGAGAGTCCCATCAGGTGGGCCCGTCAAAATCTACTTGCAATATTGATGACGTCAAGTGCTAAACTTATCACCAATTCAATCCCAAATGTCACATCCATTTTCTCACCACCCAAACGGCAAACTGCTAAAAACAATTAATCGGCGTTAGGTAATGATTGAACTCCAATTTACGCCCTTTTTTTTAAAATAAAAGTTTATAATGAACGTGGCTTCGGCGGGGCCTTTGCAAGCGACTTGGCTAAAAATAGCAAACAAGGCGCAGATTTTATTTAGGGGTACAATGAATGAGGAAAGCTTGGCTTTTTCCACTATACGACAAGGCCCACAGGGCGATGGATCTTTCAAATGTTTGACCATCTCGCAAACAATATTTTATTTTTCAAGTCTTATCTAGTGTTCGTGCATCTTGTTATGTATGCTTTTTTTTAATTTATTTTTCTCGATAAACACAAAAAAGCTATGTACCCTCCATTTAGATTTAAATTTCAAGACTACAAAGATTTTTATTGGTATGGTTTGGTCTTTTTCATAAGACAGCCCAGGGGAACCATTTATATTGGTGGGAGTAAAAAGATCATTTGGTTTATAATCCTAGTTTTAACTATTCTTAAGTGAACAAATTTACTTGATAAAGAATTGGTTTCCCCCTGTCATTAGAATTGTTTTTATTTCCTTCTTCTGTTGAGTCTTGTTTAGTAAGTGAAATGGCTAAAGTTAGAGGAAGGAATTTTTTTTTTTTTTTAAAGCCTCCATTTATTAGGGTATGGTAAAGTAGATTCATCACCACCATCATAAGAATTATGTGTTGGAGAGGGATGTAACAAACACGAAGAAGCGTTTTGGTGCTTAATATATGAGTAGTACTTTTCGCATCCATCAAAGTCACGGCCCTTAAACGTTGGCCACTGGTGAGGCGAGTCTAGAGGACCTTAACTAACAGTACACGAGGCATTGCCCCATCAACCCAATAAAGTTTGAAGGTGTTCCACCTCCAACCAAACGTTCTCTCCCTTATCTTGTATATGTAGCATAACATCGAAGATCACTTGAATTTATTAATAATGGAATAACAACTATCCAAAGCAACATGATTATAAATTGCATTATTTCTTCCTTTTCATAATTGAAAAATAATTTCAAAATGAAAGATGTGCCAAACTTATTTGTATTGTGCAGGTATCATGGTCAAATCCCTATAAGCACCATTTTGCAAGGGAAAAAAATCTAGATGAAATGGGTGAAAGAGGGCATAAATCCATATCCAAGTTGACTAAGCATGTTTGAAGAGCAAAAAAATATGCTTAACAGACTCCAGGTGTTGTCAAACTAGACAGAAAGCATAAGTCACACCTAAATGAATCGACCTATTTTCACTAGGTAGACACTCGCGAAGGATGCACCAAAGGAAGTGACCCTGTTTGGGCTCGATAATAACATTCCATATTTTCGTAAACCTTTGTTTCCAAACTTGATCATAAGAATTGACCTTCTAGGGAGTATTCAAATTTTCCACTTGAATGTGTCATGGGGAAAGTAATTGATAACCATCTTGGGATTTGTATTGGTGGAAGGGGGTCTGTATATGCCACTTCCAATTAGTCCACTAACTAGTGGGTGGTTGAACTCTAATTTTGTGAAGGTGTTCCTCTGGTATGGCTCGTTGCACCTCAACGATTGAGGAGAGGTCACTACTATATAATTCAAATTTGTCATGTAGGATTGGTTAAGGAATCTAGTCCCTTGAGTGTTTATGAAACAAATGAGATAACCTTAATCCCTTTCTTTAAAAACCAAAGAGCCTAAAGCCATTAGACCATGGCAAAGGGAACACCATAGTAAAAAAGGACTAGAGACCACCAAATAGATTGTAAATTTAGTGAGAGCCCACTTTTAAAGCCATCACCATCCCAAATCAAGTGAGATTTGATCAATTCCCATGCTTTCCAAATGCTCTGAGCACAAAGGAGCGGACAATATTGACAAGAACTTGAGTGAGTAAGATACATTGGAGACCTAGACCTTTCCAAGGTTTTATACCAAAAGGTATATCTTGAGTAATGCAATGCCTAAGTAAAACTTTCCAAGCTTCATTGCCTTTTAGGGCCCAAATGATTAATTTGACACACATAGAAGTACCTTGGGGTGTGACATCCAAGGGACCAAAACCTCCCATTTCTTTGGGTCTACAATACATATCCCATGCCACCCTATGAAATCTCTTAAATCCTTCAAAATGATCCCAAATAAAGTTTCTTAACAGTGTTTGAAGTTTAGCATAGGCCACTTTGGAATGATCCCAATAGGGGGAGTAATAAGCATGGGTTGTTGTAAGAACTTTGGAATAAAACTAAAACTTTCATTACTAGAGAGAGAGAGGTTTGGTGACCTAGAACACAATTTTCTTCTCCAATTTTTGGACCAAATAATTTCAAAGGTCATGGGGAGAGGTTTGGAACACAAAGGGAATGCCCAAAAACTTGAATTGTTCTCTAGACTAAATCCTATAATAGTTATACTTCTATACCTAATCTAGCAAGAAAGAATATGACAACCTATAATACTGGGTTTTATTACATTAAATAGAAGATCTAGATGTCAAACATAAAAGTTACAAACATTCAATGGCATTGGAAATGGATGCCTTATCCTCTACTAAAGTGAAAAAGGAGTCATCATTAAAGTGACCATTAACCAACAAATTTTTAGACTAAGGGAGGGTAATGCATTTTACCAAGCCTTTAGAAGTCTAGTCAGATAGGAGATTAAAAAATCCTTCAACAAACATAATATAAAGGGAGGGGGCCAAGAGGAAACCTTTTTTAATGAATTTGAACATACCTAACTATTTAGATTGCACTCTATTAATGGTGATACAAGCACCAACAATATTTTAACAATTTGGACAAATTTATTCCTAAACCCTAGCCCTACAACATGGTCACGATGAAAAACCATTCAATTATGTCTTAAGCTTTTTCAAAATCAATTTTAATGAATGGCATAGCAATAGTTAGGAGTCCTAGTGAAGGGATATGCCTTACACCACTTAGACAAGTGACATTGTCACCCGGTCATTCTTCTCAACTTGTATGGTAGATATAAAACTTATTATTTGTATTAATAAACATGGGGTTACAAGATATTAGTAGCTTCTTAGCTTTACAAGTATATCTTTAGCTCTTTGTCAAATCCATTCCTTAGACATGGATATATTCTTCTCTATGACATCCTTAGACTGCCATGTACTTAAGGCTATGAGCCTTTGACTATGTTCTGCAACTTAATAGAATCTTCCCTAATAACTAACACCTAACATCCAACAACAATGAACATCCAACAATAAAAAACCCTTATTTGAGCCTTAGGTCACCTTTTATAGCTTCCCAATCTTGGTCAGTTCCATGATCTCCATGCATTGGCTCCCAACTATAATTAATGAGATATTACACAAATATCTACAATATCTATGTAAATATGCAAGATTTTCTAAATGTAGCCTTTTACAAATATCATGCCACAAAAAAATATTTTTTCAAAAGGAATCAATGTTTATTAGATCTTATCAGATTTTGTCTCTCATGTTATCTTATCACTCATGCAACCATCTTAACCCAATCAAACAACTAAGTGCAAGTCCATGTGGCTAGTTATTATGTCATTGTTTTCTTCCTCAACATTAAATTATTTGTGCCTCATTTCTTTGTGCATTATTTATTGGATACCATTGTCATGCACCCTTGATGTCTATGTGTTCATGTTCATATCTTTTCTATTTCTTGCACTCCAAGTGCCTTGTATTCTTTGTAGGTTTATTAGTTCCTCTGTGTAAGTTTTCTGATCTTGGTGTGCACCACAAAAGATCTATGCTTCCCTTGAAATCTCTTTTGCACCTTCTCTATACAAACCCAAACTTGGTTTTAGTTGCAACCTTGTATTTCCTTGTGCTACACAACCTCTATGAGTAACTTCCTTCTATGCTAGTACACTACTATGCCTTAGCAAGCCTTTGTCTTTTGTGTGTTTTGGCACAAATATTTGCTTATGTGCCCTGTTCTTCATTCCTTATCACACCCATTCTTATGCTCATGGTTACCTTCTTCATGCTCAATCCATGCCTTAATAAAACTTCTTCAACCCATTATTCTACCATCCTTTATGCAACTCCAAGCTATATTCTTCTCATGTAAGTGAAATCTTACATAACCCTGAAAGCCTTCAAAATTATTATGGCATACTAATGCGCATAAAAAAATATGTGTTTTTCATCGAGTAATTGACTTTATTTTTGAGTAATGCAAGATTTCCAATTCACTTAGGATGCTCTTACATCAAGCTCCATAGGCAATTAAAATGTATCTCCTACTTAAAAGTATGGATAAGTGATAGAACCATTCTTTTGGATGGTTTTCAAGGCCATGATGTTTCTTTCAACCCGATGTGTTTCCTAAGTAGGATTTCTCTACACTTATTTTTATTCTATACCCTTCTTGGGCCATAAATTATCCACCTCCTTTGAGCTCTAATACCTTCTCTCTTCCTATTCACTCTCACTCTTCCTCTTCTTCTCTTCTCCCTTGTGGATATACATCCACCTCTAACTCTTCTTGTGGGTATATGCCAACCTCTTTTCATCCACCTTTACCAAAAAAATTTAGTACTTCTTATTTGTGTGCCTCACATTTATTTTTTCTATGCACCCCTTCTCTTTACTTGTGGGTTTACACTCACCATTGAATTATTTTGTTGGTCTATGCCCACATTTGTCTCCTCTTGTGGGTATGTTCCCACCTTTACCCATTCAACTCTGCTAGAGCACCATTTATGTTTTCCCACTTGTGTGCCTCTAACATTTTCCTTGCTATGTGCACTTCCTTCTTTCTCTTATTGGTCATGGAAAGTAGGCATAATTGCATGCTATTATTATATATGTCTCTCACAAGGCATGTATACTCCTATTGCTTTAGTCATTATCCACTTTTTTCTACTTGATAATTTCAACAACATGCAAGTCCCTATAGGGTCCATCAACTCCCATCCCTTCTCACTTATTCTCTTCAAATTGCACACACTTTACTTTACACACCTAGATTGATATCCTCATTATTCATTTCTTATCAGATTCAGATTGGTCTTTTTACACCCCTTTATCCTTCTCCAATAACTTCATCATATCATGCGTAATGAAAATTATGCCTCCTTGGTCAACATCAAGATAACTCCCTACTTTATCCTTCCCTTCACTCCTTAGCATGACATGCATGTGTGGCGTAAATATATTTTCACTTTCTTTCTCTTCATGACTCATCAAAGTCTCTTATTCCTTGTTGATATAGGTTGTCCCTACATGATCCTTCCTTATCACATCTACTAATGCACTTATTGGAATTTATTCCACACACTTTCCACTATCCCTAGTCTTCAAGGCAAATGGATCTTATCCTTCACTTGATTTGTTCATTGTGCACCATTGCATATGGGCATCTACTAATAATTTTTATTTTATTGTTATTAGTTTACAATAATATTTTATCTTATGGGAATCAAGAGTTCCCATCTTCCTCTTCTCTTCTTCTCACTTGTCCTCTCTTTGGAGGGTCCTTACTTCCTACACACTGCCACCTTTGTGCTTCACCTATATTTCCTCTACATGTTCTGGTACATGTCTTTATGCATGCCCATCTGTGCTTTTCCTTACATGCATAGTCATAACACTTTTTGTGTGCATCCTCTTCCTTTCACACAAAGCTTTCCTTTACACGGTATAGCTAATCTCCTCTGACTCTTATCCATATCTTCTCTACTAGCACACATTATATATTTTGTGTGACACATCATCATCTTTGAGATAACTCTTTAGCTATAGGCTAAGTTATTTTATTCATTATTCTTCCCTTAGGTATCAGACATGTGATCTGCAAAAATAAACTTCTCAGCCTTTGTCTCTCCATCTTTATACATCTCAAAAGGGCATACTATTAAATTATCTATATAGGGTCTAAAATTGTGTTAGCTAAGATAAGACAAACACACAATAATTGCATAATAAATCTATGAAATCTTAGAAACAAAGTAACATAGATTCATCTAGGTAGCATACCATCCTCTTTTGATTAAGAGCATTGACCTAATTTTGTCAGTATAATAGTAACTCTCATCCATGATATGCCTTACCCACTAGCCTTCTATGTTTTTATATAGATAATAAATGAGGCCACGGTTAGGGTTTTAGTGAGTAGTTACAAATAGAATAAGATGAAAACCATTATTAGTCAAAGTCAATTAAGTATTTAATTAATTGATAATCTTCTCTAATAATAGGTTGTGGATATGTATGAACTAATGCATTCCTACCCATGAATTAAAAATAAATAATACAAGGGCATATTAAAACCATAAGATAGTGTACAAGTAATTAAATACAATATCATCCCCCTTAAGATGTACTTATATGAAGAGTAGGATGGATGAATCATTGAACTGTCCCTCCATGATGATACCTTCCTTCACTCCTAAAAGTTATCTGAGTTGAACAGATCATGCCTCAATTAAGGGTTTTGTGAAGATGTTCATAGTTTGATCACCTATTTAGAAAAAATTAAGATCAACTACCTTTTCCTATATCAATTTTTGGATATACTACATGTGGATCTCAGTGTGATTTATGAGTTGGTGCTCCACTAGTTTGTGAGAAATGTGGATAGCACTTTAATTATCAAACCAGAGTAAAGTGGATCAGGTATGTGGAAATCCTAATTTAAAAATCAAGCATTAAATCTTAACTGACTCATGACTAGTACCAATAACTTCACTATACTCAACTTGCATACTAGACAAAGTAATAGTAGTCTGCTTCTTACAAGACCAAGTCATAGGGCCTGCCCCAAGACGATAGATGCATCATGCTATTGAATTATAATCGTCTATTTATCCTACCCAATCATTGTAAATGTAGGAAAAAAATTATGTGTTCCCATAATAAGTGTAACAAAAAATGAGGCTTTTCCTCTTGACTTGTACTTAATCCCATAGTTAGTAGTAGTGTGAAGATACCAAAGAATGTATTTTAAAGCTTTCCAATGGATTTCATTGGGGTCCTGATAGTAGCATGATACCAAATTCAAAAAAAAAAATATCCTGATGAGTATGATTCAATTAAAATAGAATTCAAACCAATTTATTGTAGTGTATACCATCAACCAAAGGAGAAAGACACCTTGCAGAAACCTTGATTCTAGATTGACAAGGAGTTGATGAAGACTTGCAATCTTTCATGTTGAAGAAGCTGAGTATTTATTGAGCATATTTGGATTGATTTAAAAAAAAATCCTTTCTTAGACTATGAAATATGAATACCAATACCAAGGAAAAAATTCAACAAGTCCCAATTCACTCATCTCAAAAGACTTTTAAGCTTTTAGATCATGAATATTCTTGATGGAACTCCCTGTGATGATTAAGTCATTGACATTGAGGAACAAAATCAAGAGTTTCTTGTCTATTTTCTTGGTGTATATTTTGGGGTAAAATATACTTAGTATAAATCCATATTTGATTAATATGTGTCTATATTTTCATACCAAGGTTGAGAAGCCTATCTCTAACTATATAAGGACTTTTTCAATTTATACATAACACTAGAATTCTCATTGCTTATGGACCTAAGAGGGTGGGACATGTATATTCTTCTTACAAGTCTCCATGTAAGAACACACTTTTGACATCCATATGATGGATTTTCCATCCCTATGTTTCAACGAAGAAGAGTAATAGTCCGATGAAATTCATTTTGATAATTGGAGCAAATGTTTCATGGTAGTCAATACCTTCAACTTTTTGGAAACCTTGTTTTATAAGTCAGGATTTGTATTTTTTAGTGGACCCATTTTTTGCATAATTAGTGTGGTATAACCACTTAAACCTCACTAGTTTTTTTCCCTTTGGAAGTGAAACCAAATTCTAAGTTTTGTTCTTATTCAAAGAAATAAGTCCTTCTTCCATAGCTACTTGTTGTACATGATGCTTAGAGGCTTGATGATAAGTATTTAGATTTTTTTTCACTACCAATTGTGATAAATATGAAACATCATATAGATGTTATGATCAAGTCATTATCATTCAAAATCATTACTTGTGAAGGTCTTGTGAACACAAAGCTATCAAATTTGTTCAATCATGTTGGATGATCAACCTTGATAATGGCTATAATGTTAGACTAGTATTTGATATTTCTAATGACAACATTGGTAGGTGAAAACTCAATGGTTTTTCATTCACCTAAATGTATGATATAATATATGGATAGTAAGTTCATAGAGAAGGGACAGTTGAGAAATATAGAACACATGGATTATTTTTTAATATGCCATTCTCCTTCTCAACCGTCCATTCACTCTCAACAACTAGAAGATTAGAGTCACTCACAAAAAATTTAGGTTACAGTGTTAGTCAAGACTTTCAAACAATGATCCATCATGCACCATATGGTGAGAGGTTATTGAATCCAAAATCCATTTATGCACAAGTGATATTATTGTTTATAAAGTGGAGCTCTTATTTTGGGAGAGGGAAGTTGCATTTTTCATCTCTGCTTCTAATTATGCCATTTTATTGAAACATTGATGTTCAACAAGGCCTGGTTTCTTACAACACTTTTCATCAATGCTTGGCATTTACTTTCCATTTTCCTTTGTTTTAAATTGGGGAAGGATTTTTGAGTCGATGGATTACCATTAGGCTTGGGCTTTGGTTTCCATTTATTATTGGTAAGGCCCTTACTTTTGCTAGATTTGGGTTATGATGTTACATTATTATCATTATCCATTAATGAATTTTATTTAATACCTTTAAGTCATATTTCCATAAAAAAAGTATTTTTCTTATTCTTTCTGAAGTTTGTCACATAACTTATCAAAATTTAGTATCACATATGCAGATCCCATAGAGTCTTGATGTGTGTAGTAGTGTTAAAAAAAATGAAGTAATGACAACCCAATTTAGACAAAATATTCATAATGAGTTTTTCATCAACATTATTTTCAACATTATCACTGAGTAGAAGCCTCAAGCACTTGACTTGAATGATGAAGTCTTCAATACAAGGATAATTGTCTAGACTAAAAGTAGTGAGCTCATTTTCTATTTAGCAAAAAGTTTCTCTAAGGTAATCCAAAATTTATAAGGTTCCATGATGCCCTAAAAATGAAACTTCAATTTAAGGGATACGAACTCACCAAGGATGCTTATAGCTTCATCAAAATGGTTTTTCCATTTGAAAATATATAAAGGTGTAGATTAGTCATTCATTATAATGATTAGAGACCCTTGCTTAGGAACACATCAACAATGTATCCTTTCTAACTGAAGTAGTTGGAACTTGAGAGGGTTATCTTTTTATTTATAAATTTTAGCACAAAAAATTGATTGGATATAGCCAATTTTTTATGAAAACATGTTTTTAAAAATAAATGTTAAAATTATTCTCTCAATGAGAAAATCAAGATGGTGCAATAAACCTATGGGCAATTTTTTTCCAAAACAGTGCTTTCGGGACTATAGATGGAAAAAAATTGTGTAATTATTTTTTAAAAAATTGAATACCAATTAAAATGATCAATCAATGAGAAAATTAAATGGTGCAGTAACCCTATGGCCCACAAAACACTTTTTATTAATTCACACGGAAATGTTAGTTTGTGGTCGTCCCACACAAATCAATTTTTTTCTTCTAATAAACCCATTTCTAAAAAAAGAAATGCCCTCTACTTAATAATTTCATTGATTTTTTTTAAAAAAAAAAAACCCTAAATAGGGATACTAAAACTCAACTAGACAAGGAATACTGCAACTGAACCTAAACCTAGAAAATTGTAACAATGCAAATCTACCAAATATAACCAAAATTATTCTAGGAAATACTAGGCTAAGGTGCATTTAATATATATGATCTATGATATATGAATCCATTATAATAAATAGTGAACATGCTTAAAGGGAAATGACTATAGAGGTTTCCATAGTCCCATAGCTACACTATCTCATCTCTAATATATGTAGAGTGTAACTTTTGAGGGCTAATTACTTATTAGTGTACAACATAATCAAATGGTTGAGAGGCTTCCCATCAAAAAAAAATCTAAGGCACTTCTATATACTATGAGGTTTTTGGAAATTAAAATTCATATACAATGTTGTCTAATGGCTTGATTATTGGGGTAATACCCATCACGCCATGAATTAGGTAAAATTGAATATCAATTTGCCTAGGAAGATAACTTCTATGAGTTTTACTACTTTTAGAACACAGTTCTGACCTAAAGGATTTATACAAAAATAATTTTTCTTCAAACCTTAACACCTCAATATGTTCATCAATTTTTTTATCAACCAAGATATCATAAGGGTGAGGTGAGAGCATAATATTGGTTATTTACATAGTAATCCAATAAATCTAGGCTTGAAACTTGAATTGCAAAAAAAAAAAAACTAGATATTTGAGAATTAAAAAGAATGTTGAAAATGTAAAAAAAATAATGAATAACTACATATTCAATATTTAAACCTACATGAAGAATGAGGTGAAGCTTTTTTAGCTCTGATACCATATTAAATTATCTAGATAGGGACCATATTCAAATTAACACATGATACATGATACACGCATAATAAATATATGAAATCTTAGAAAAAAATTAACACAAATTCATCCAAGTAGCATAGATACCTTTTTTTATTAAAAACATTGACTTAATTCTTCTAGTATAATAGTAACTCTCATCCATAATATGTCTCACCCACTAGCCCTCTATGTTCTTATATGAAAAAGAGATGAGGCCTGGGTTAGGGTTAGGGTTTTGGTGAGTAGTTAAAAATATAATAAGACAAAAAAATAATATTAATCTATGTAAATAATTATTTATTTAATTGATAATATTCTTTAATAATAGGTTTTGGATAATTATGCACCGAATTAGTGCCTACCCATGAATTATAAATAAATTATACAAGTACATATTAAAACTATACAATAGTGTCTGAATAATTAAATACACTAACACATATTATTTACACATCACTACTATTTACATAATACTCTTGTGTAAAACTTCTCTCCTCAGTGGTACTTATTAAAACTCTTCTTCAGGCATGCATTTAGGTATATGTGCTCTATTCTCACTTTTATTGTGCACAACAGATTTTTTTTACACACAAAGAAACTCATCCTTCATATCCTTCAAAAAAAATTTCTCTAAGGAAGGATATTATTCATAATTATCTTATGCTTCATATAGGAAATTCTCCTCAGGCCATAAATCATTTAAGGCCTCTCCTTCTTCAGGATAAAGAACTATCACCTCCTCTCAATCTTCTACTAGGATGCCCTCTTTTAAATGTTGTGCATTGTTCTCTTCTTTGATATCCTTAGAATAAATACATGGCATAAAAATTATGGCTCCTCTATATATTTCCTTTCAAGGAAACCTTATCCTTTATGCCTTTGCACCTCAAGAATTCAAGTATTGTCAACCACTTTGGCTGATCTTGTTGGTGCACTACCTGATGTAGTAGTTTGAAAAACATTTGGTCCTAACATTTCACCTTATTCTTGGTGGATTCTTAGAGGATGACAATGTCACCCTATTCATAAAACTACCTTATTTTTTAGATTATGATTGTAACAATTTATAAAAATCTTGCATATACTCCCAAGATGAAAAAAATGATCTCTACATCATAAAGACAATATAAAATATTGTTAAGGAAGATTATTTTGGGCCTATGATAGAATATTTTATTAAATATTATATAAGAGAACAATGCTCTATTTCATATCATAAATAGATCATAAGTAACACATAATATGAATATCAATAATCTTATTTTAGTCTAAAAATGAGGAAGAACCCACATATAAATTATTTGATACATGGGAAGTGCTTAAAATAGAGATAATTGATGAATAAAAGTATGCTATTCCATCTTAAAAAATTGAATGTATCCATGAAAATTATTTAGGATATGATTGCAACTTAGAAGAATCCAAATTTGAGGAAGGATAATGATGCTCAAATTTAATAAGGGGATGTCATATTTGGTTCTATACCTACTTAGACTACAATATTAAAAGACCACTTAACCCATTAATTACATCAATACAACATGGATGACTTGGAATGAATCAACTATTTCATCTATGCAAGTAATTTAAAATCAAAGGGAAAATGCATTGTAAGGAATGAACAAATACACACAAATTTACACAACCAACATCATCTTTCCTTCTCCTATAGGGCATTATTTTAGTGTTAAAAATAGTTGAGTGGCTCATTATATTATGAAAATGTAGTTATTTTTCCCATCCTATAACTGGGTATGTTTAGATTATCTCTTTTTCTTTGATTAGGTTAGTATTGCTTTCAACATTGCAAGGTGTTATGCACCACTCTATGTATGCTTAATTAAGTGTATGTATGATATTGTAGATTCTTTTAGTATTTTAGGCCTTATAGATGTATGTTGCACATGTAGTATAATAAGTGCATACATTTTGCACATATAAATTTTTAAACCAAAATAACATATCTATTAAGGTCTCACCCTTCTAGCTAGAAAAATTACACTATATAGTAGGCAAGATGAATACATGGGTCGATATATAAGTATATATAGATTTGCCTTCTTTTAATGTAATTTTTATTTCCCATTTATAAACCCTTTTTATGGGAAAGACTCAAATGGTGATGAATCCAAAGTTTAGATGGCACTTTAGAGGTCACTTAAATCAAATCAATAGACACAATAGCAATAGACAAAATTGGAAAGGGAGTTATAGACATGGCTAATGGAAGGTTTAGTTCCAACACAAGAATATATACCTCTTAATTAGTCAAATGTAAGAAGAATGCTTCTCCATCAACATTTGGACGGAAAATATATAACTTGTGTAATAACCACATCTACTTTGTCTTAACAATAGAGGGGAGAACATTGAAAGGAAACAAGTGATAGAATACCAGATAAAATGTGCTGAATATGGGGTTAACCATAGTAAAGTGGGTAAGGAACTCACTTTGGATGGTTGAAGTGCTCTATCCAATAAATCTAAACCTTTTCATACCAACCAACAAAAATATATGAAGAATAATGAATTCAGGGTAAATTTTAGTGGCCCATATAGAGATTAACTTGGGTTTTTTTTGGAAAATCTCTAAGTATGTGTTTTAAAAGTATGGAAAAATTTAATAGACAGTGTTTAGGTGAGAAAGTGAATGGATAGGTGAATCATAATGGGACACAAAAGATAAAAAACTATGCATCATGTGATTGTACAGAGAACATATAAATGGTCTATGTCTTATTTTTCTATAGATCACACCTCTTAACTGTAAAATGATAGAGTTGATGGTAAATGCTATCAATGCTATCAAATGATAGCTATGCTATCATCATACACAAATGTTGTCGAATGATAATAATGCTATTATTTGACATTAATATTATTGAATGACATCAATGTTATCATTTGATAGTAATGTTGTCAAACGAAAACAATGTTATCATTTCATGATAATGATGCCAAATGATAGTAATGCTATCAAATGGTAGAAAAACTATCATTTAATAGTATTTCTATCAAATAACATAGATTATTGTTAAATGACATTATTATTTTCATTTAGCAATGTTGATATCATTTAGTAGTGTTATCACCATTCGATAACAATACTGTCAAAAGACAATATTTCTATCATTTGGTAACATTACTATCATTTGATAACATCGCTATCATTTGAAAACTTTGGTGTCACTTAGTAGCATGTTATCATTTGACACCATCACCTGACACTTCCTTCATCCCTTTACTACTACTGAAAGTTTCCATTATGAGTATATGGGTAGATGTCTATTTACATATAATGGTGAATAAAATCATATTTAATTTTGATGAAGTGGTAAATTATATTTATATGTATGAAATTTATTTTAAATAGTAGGCAAGCCAACCTATAAAACTAACTTACACCTAGATAATTTAAGTGAATCCAGGTTGTTCACCACCCCCTAAAAATATCCAAATGCAAATTTGTAAAGTTGAAATATTTGTGAATTAACAAAGAATAACCACTAAAATTTATCCTAGATGAATTCATCTAAACCTTCAAAATGAAAGATGAAATGTAAAACTTTAGAGGGGAATCAGAGGAAAACATAATAAAACATAATTAGAGGAAATTTATGCATAGTAAACTTTTCTAAAATTGATGTTAGGTCCTTAGCTATTTAATAAGGGAATGGAATGTGTATTTCTATCTAAAATGGATTTCTAATTAAAAAGTAAAGATCTCAACTATCGCAAAAGATGAAATTATTAAAACAAAATCAAGCTATCAAATGTGCTGGAATAAAGAAAGGTCATAAACCATATGAAATTGAAGGCCAAATGTATTGTTAGTAATTAAAAATTAAGGGCATTAACTCATTAATAATTAATGACTTTGGGTCAAAAGGCTATGAAGGGATGAGGGAAAGGTCTAGTGTGACTAAGTTAGTACATAGGCACATTCTTCAAGATAAAATAATTATGAATAATGAATATTTATTAAATTTGAGAATAATCTTGGTAAACATAAGACATCAAATATTTAAAAGGATACATGTGTTGGGTTTTAATGATTAAATATTTAGATGATTACAATTCTAACAATTCATGTGGTATGTACATTTTGAGGAATGTAAAATTTTACATTGCTTTAGGATAACACAACCATGTTATTGACTCAATAGCATAATAAATCAAGCTTGAAGTTTATGGATTACCTTGGACAAGCCCAAATTACCTTTTAAGTTGCCATAAATGTTGAATTTTTTGCTACAGGAATAAGGGACCCTATGTTACAAGGAACTCAATTCCCAGAACAATATTAGCAATAGGCTCATTCAAATGTAAAAAGTTCACTCTAAGCTTTGAAAATTAAGCAAAATAAGTTGTTTTCATATTTTAATTAATCATCTTTATGCGTTGACTCCTCATCTCAATATGTTTGACCTATAAGGTATCAATGGCATGAAATTTTCTTCCTACAAATATCTCAACCAGTTAGATATTATCATATCCAATGATGAGTGCTATTTTGAAAATACATGATGATGTAATCTAGAAAGAACCTCTCACTCCATCAACTTAACAACTATTAATGGGGATTATTAGATATTGGTATTTAAGACTAAAGGAAAATTTAGAGGACAGTTGTTGGTAATGAGTTAAATTTGGTATGAACATGTGGTAGTGGGGATTAATTTTGAAATGAAGTCATGATCTCAATGGGCCATTATCTATTAATCAAATGCAACTATAACTATTGGCTGGAACATACTAGTGGGCCTATGAATACATAAGTAAAAGTACCAAATCATAACTTTGAATCTCAAATCTTAGATTCAATTAGTTCAAGTAATACAATATATACAATATGTATTTTTATGTGCATGAGTGATGACATCAATTAAATAAGCATCTCATACAATTAGATCAAGCTATCGATGGTGAATATCCATCTATTTTATTGAAAGGAAAGATGTGTAGGGATGGGAAATATAATATAAACACAATGTTCACACCTATGACATATTTTATAATATTTAACGTGCTTCCTTGAGAATTAATGAGTCACAGTGATCAAAATAAAACCTTTTAAATATAGAATCCATAAAGATAGGATTTATTTCATTAAATAATGGCATGACCAACAAGTGGTTTCATCAATTAACAACCAAACACCAAAAGGAAAGAGTACTTTAATAGACAAATTCATTTGGGTCAATAGAAAAAGATTATGGAGCCACTATTTTTAGAAAGATAATTGGAATCATGATAGAATGTTCCTAAAACTAGTATGGCCAGATCTATATATTCAATAGGTGAATTATAAGTGTCTCATTTGGAAGTTTGATGTCATCTCCTCTACAAATAATGATGGAAAAAAGTGGAAACATACAGATGAGAAGTCAAAAGAACTCTTATACTCCATAATCAAAATATTAAATGATGTTTCTTTTTCTTCTAATTATTTCATATATATGTATGTAGATGCTTAAATATGGATTTTATATGTTAAACTAGTCTTGTACACTGAAAAATATATCTCAAGGATCTACCCTTTAGTTTGACCTTCTTGATAGCCAAAAGGCTCACACTCACCACCTCACTAGGTCTAACTACGTATTTCTTAGTTTAACCTTGATTATTCTGATTATCTAGAGCACTTATAATCACCATATGCCTAAAATATGATATATATCCTTCATTTTTAGTTACAAAACCTTAGAAACTTTCTTCCATCCTAGATACTTGTGTTTGGGATATCACAATAGCATCAAAGCTACTATATTTGCTCTAACACAAGTGTCCTTACCCTAAAACACTCAAATTTCCAAATTTTTTGATGTGTATGAGTTAGTCTAAGAATGTCATTATTTCTTACATGAGGATAATTTCAAAATATATACTATAAATACAAGTCAAATCCTTCTCATTATTCTATCTATAAAATACCAAGAAAGCACCTATTCAAGCTCAATCAATCAATCAAACAATTGAGTTCTATTTCCCTACTCTTCCCTATTTTCATACAATCATAGTAGCAACCATACTACATTTTTGAAGCACTGAAAGAACAAACCATGAGCTATATTTATCAATTTACAAGCCATATCATTACATGCACTCACATATAACATTCTACACTATTATTCACACACATACCAACACATAAGGGACAACTACATAAGTTTGAGGCCCTACTTGGATTTTTGGCTATTTAGGAAATGTTCATTGATAAAGGGGTCGTTAAGGCTAGCTCGACACTATAAGCCCATTAATACATTTTTTTGGCAAGGTAACCTAGCCTAAGGTGAAGATTTAGGGTTTGAGATATAAAAAATGATACATAACCTGTGTATGAGATCTCGATACATTAGATAAAAAGTGATAACCAACCTAGAAATACATAGGTAGTTGCATCTCGATACAAAAAACATTATACATAATAAAGTTACATCGAGATTTAGACAATACCTTCAACATAAGTGTCCATAGGTAGATGTAAATTTCCAGGTAGGTAGAAAGAATATTTCTAGAATCTGACAATTGGTTCCCAAACATCACATAACTTTTTTCCACACTTGTACATCTCAAATCTATATGTTCATCATTGCATAAGTTAAGTATTATTTCTTTTTTGTGATTACACAATCAAAATACTATTTGACATTATAATTTATATATTTAGTATTTTTTGTAATTCAATTGAATATCAAAAATTAAATTATTGACTTGGCATGCTTTAGGAATTGTTTACTTCACTCTTGATCATTATATTCCCCCTTAATCCTTAATCTCAAAAAGGGTTTAAACATTTTGGTGGGCCCAACTTCTAAATCTTCCTATAAAATCCTAGTGTGCCCTAAGGTTTTTCTTATTTCTGAATTTTAAAATTCTATTTAAAAAAATTCATATTTCTTTCAAAATTCAAAAGAATAAATTATGTTTAACACAATGCATACATATTGTAGTTTTTCATTTGTCAAGTACATCATGAGAGTAATTTATTATTATATTTGATGAATGATGACATTAATCACAATTATTCTTAAATGGAATCAACAAATTTGTACCAATAAAAATAACATGATACAATAAGATACACATATAAAAACTCTTTATAATTCTTATTGCAATAATATTGAGCCTATTCCTCCTAACCCTAAGGAGGGTGATAACTAACATCCCTATAACTAGGTCCATGGTATCAGTCTTCCAAGGGGTAAGGTGACCCATTCTATTGTTTCAAATGATGGTAATTAATATGTCCTTATTCAAACCCCTCCACCTCCCACATCTCTTTTAAATGATGTGTGTATGCATATTCAATCTGAAGTACCTAGGGTTTGTGATTATGAAGCCTTAAAAAATCAAACCATCACTATGAGAAAGTTAATATAAGAGTTACAAAATAAAAATTAATAATTCAGTTCAAAGATCATATCATTGGAAAATCATATTACATACCTAAAAAATCCAAAATATGCTAGTGTTAATCATGTGTTTACATCTTCATCTAGAAATGTTGTACCTAACAAGGTTTTATATCAAAATAAGAAATAAATGGAGAATTAATCCACAACTAGTGATTCAAATAGTGAATAAATGATACTAAGAGCCCAAGTGAAATCTTAAGAGAAATGCTTCAAAACAAAGTAATTCAACTACCTCCTCTTCATCCTATAAGGAGATCTAAATACTATTGTGCATATAATAGAATGCATGGGCATCATATAGATTGTTGTTTTTCATTGAAGAAAAAAATACAAAGTCTCAAAGATAGTGATGATCCTATAATAAATACATGAATCAATCAACCCACTCACTTTATGAGTACCTATCCTAAAACACAAATGAAAAAATAACAAGTATGGGTACCAAAGGATAATTCATATTAAAAATAGTTGCAAATTCAAAAATTAGAGCAAGAAAAGATTTAAAATGCAAAGATAGAGAAATATATGCTACAAATAAATCAAGAAGTCAAACTAAAAATTTAAAATTTTTCCTAGTGTTCAAGCAAATATATATGACTCTTCTCTAGTCCATAATGAGTTGCAACAATTTGTTAATGATGAACATACTCAATAAAAACAAAATTTTAAGAAGGAAAATCAATCTATGGTGCAATTTTTTTTGATACACGAATGATCAAAATGATAAATAATAAATTTAAGACAACCTAATAAGTTACATGTCTCCTATGCTAAATGATTAAATTAATGATTATGATCCTAATAATATAAAATATTGGTATTATCTTGATGATAATTATTTCACTACATATGAATATGCCACACATGATACAAGGCCTTCACAAAGGAATCCATTGATGAGATCTTTGGATTCTAGTAGCACTTTTAATTGTACATATATTCTTTTCTTATCCTTCCAAAAATTCTAAATATCCAAAAAATCAAATATTCAAGTAAATACAAAAACATTCAAATAAATAAAAAATACCAAAATTATTTAGCATTTCACATTTTTTATAGCTTTTGCATATTTTTTAAATTTATGTTAGTAGATACCATGTCATTTCTATACAAACATATGTTTCACTGGTAGTTGAGTGTAATACAGGCATACATTAGACACATTTTATTTCAAGCATGCAGATGTTGGACATTTCCTCTTCTAGCATGATACAGTATGTTCAGGATATCTTGCTTCTATATGATCATAATTGACATAGGTTATACTATTTTATGATCATTTCCATTATCTTACCGAGCTTATATATCTTACACATGCCTATACTCATGTTGCTATCATACACAATGTATTTTATTTTCTTTTCTATAAGACATTTTGCTAACTCATGCATGCATGGACTAATATGACATGCTTATGCTATTTATTTATGTCTTTTTACTTCATCCATTTAAATTAGCTTACTTAAGTGCACTTCTTGTTTGCTTCTTTATTTTTCTTGTGGAACATTTGAACATGTTCCTTTGCTTGTTGGTCATAGTTCCTTGAATGTTTCTTGTTTATTTAATGTGTGGAAATTTTCACATGTATTACATTTGAGTGTGTGAAATTTGAATATGCCCCTTGTTTGTGGTCTCCTTGGACCCCTCTTTATGTGACATTTGAGTACTATTGTATGTGTGCTTGATTGTTTGTTGATCTTGTTATCTTTTAGACATTGCCATGATTTATATCATGGATATTAGGTATTTTTATGTATGCATATTGCTAGCTTAATTGATATGTCTACTTCAACAAGACACTACTAAATGCTTCTTTTACTACTTGATTCACACAGATACAACATAATTGTCTTATCTTTTTAACATAATGTGATTATCACTTTTATAATACACTCACCTCAAAAGGGGGACATATCAGTGGGGGAATGTTATAAAAGACATGACTCCACATACATACAATTGATAGAATGTGTAGAATTTGATTCAATTTACATAGTTTACCTGATTTAGATATACATTTAGACATAATTCTATACATTGGGCACAAATTTTGGACAAATATTTTCATATTTATGATAAATATTATACACATGTTATAGGGTTGAGGTTACATTTTTATAGATACTTCATCTTGAGACATAAATGAAGTGCACATGCAACAAATTATAGACACACTTTTAGATTATATACACATTTATGCATCAACCTTACCAAGATGAAATGTTAGAGATTTTATCTACTATAATTGTTGGCTCCTTTTTATTAGTGTGATCGATATTCTACACCCTTAATGGACATGGCACTATGATTCAATTATTTCATGTTAATTTGGTTACACCATTTGACTCAGGAGAGAATGGCTAAATTGGCTAGATTGGTTATACTTGGGTTGTGTGATTGAGATTCTATGCTCTCAATGTACTTAGAACTATTTATAATTATACCAAATTGGGAAAATGATCACCCCTCAATTCCCCTCTTCATATCTCTACCTCTCTCCAATGATTTAACTAGGAAACATCTCTACAAATAAAAACTACCATGGGGAAACATAGTTGCATTGACACATAAATGTACTCATTCCTTGCTCTTTTTATTTCAAGTAATTTCAAATTATTCATTTAGATTATATGCACTAATTACACCACTAATATGATCTTGGTTTCAAGTCATTAAATCACAACAAACTCAAGTGGGCTCAAGCAAAGACAAGGTGTGTTTTACACATCATGGTATAATTTTCTTCCTTTAACCTAGTAATTTTATCCTTATGCATTAATATTTTATAGGGGGTGGGAATGTATAAGCTTAAATATTAATTTTATATGTTAAAATAGTCTTGAACACTTGACAAATATATCTCAAGGATATACCCTTTAGTTTGACCTTCCTTGCAGCCAAAAGGCTTACACTCACCACCTCACTAGATCTAATTACTTATTTCTTAGTCCAATATTGATTACTCTAATTATATAGATTGCATGTAACCATAGAAAACCTAAAATATGATATATATCCTTCATTTTCAATTATATAATCTTATTAGCTTTCCTCCATCCTAGATAATTGTGTTTAAGACAAGACAATAGCATCAACACTACTGTCCCTACTCCAACACAAGTGTCATTATCCTAAAAACACTCAAATTTGAAAATATTTTGATGTGTCGGGTTTGGTGTAAGAATTCCATTAACCATTGTATGAAGATAATTTTGAAAAAGATAGTATAATTACATTTCAAATCCAACTCATTATTCTATCTAGCAAATACTAAGTAAGCACCTATTCAAGCTCAATAAATTAATTGCACAACTAATTTATATTACCCTATTCTTACCTATTTTCATTTCAGTTATAGGATAAATCATAATATAGGTCTAAATCACTCAAATAATAACTAATGAGGCATATTTGTCAATTTAAAATATAGATAATTGCATTCACTCACATATATCATTCTACACTATTATTCACACACATACCAACACATAGGGGAGAACTACATAAGTCTAAGGCCCCCCTTAGAGTTTTGGCTATGTAGGAATCACTCATTGACATAGGGGTCCTTAAGGTCATCTCAACACCATAAGCCCACTAACCCATTTTTTGGGAAGGTTTCCTAATCTAAGGTGAAGAGCTAGGGCTTGTGCTATAAACAATGATATAAAGCCTATGCCTGAGATCCAAATACATCAGTTAAAAGGTGAAAAAAAACCCAAAAATATCTAGGTAGTCACAACTTGATATAATAAACATTTTATATAGGACATTTTCATCAAGAATCAGACAATAACATCGATGCAAGTGTCCATAGGTCGATGCAAGTGTCTAGGCAACCAACAAGAATATTTATAGAATTTGACAACTGGTTCTTAAACATTAAATAACCTATTTACACACCTATAAATTTTATATCTATTTGTGCATCATTGCATAAGCTAAATATTATTTCTTCTTAAATATTACATAATCAAAATACTATTTGGCATTGTATTTTATATATTTATTATTTTTCATAATTCAACATTGAAATTGAATACTATAAATTGAAATATTTAATTAGATTACTTTAGGAATAATTTACTTCATTATTTAATTTTATATCACCCCTTAACCCTTAATCTCAAATAAGGTTAAACGATGTAATGGCTCTAAAAAAATAATTTCCTAGGTTGTAAAATTCCTACTCAGCTTTAAAATTAAGCTCTAAACCCATGATTTTTTGTTATGTATGAATACCGTGAGCCCTCATTGTAATAAAGTGTGATTGTGCATATCTACTATAAGTAATATATATTTTTTTGGAGAAAAAATTATCATAATTCATTAATAAAATGAAATTACATTTTGTAAATGCTGATAAAAGCATTTCGGACTGAGTAATATAGTTATTGTCATTCTTCTTTATCTACCCCTTTACTTTGGTCTTGTTGTTGAAATTTTATTTATAGGTTATGCCTTGCCATTCATAGTTTATTTTATTTATTGTGTTATATTCACTTCATACATACTAGCTACATTATATTTGTATGGGTAGGATATCCTTCCATTTTCTATTCTAGTGCATCACCATGTTTAATTCTATGTAAGTCTATAACTCTTCTTGACCACCCAAATTTACATTTATCCACAATAGTTTAAAGTAGATTAACATTAGAATAGGAAACATAACCAAATATATTTGGAGGTTCTCTACAAGGAGTAGTTCCATACTGAGTAAATATACCATTTTTTGGCTGATATGTCAGTTACATTAAATCAGACTTATCAGACTATTAATAACTTGTGGCACAAGCAATGGAAAAATTGTTATTTTGGTGGTAAAAAATTTAGTTTCCCCCCCTTTGAATCATTATATGAACTATAATGACACTCAAAATTAAATTTATCCAAATTATCTCATTCTTAAAAATAAATATCATAAGTTGTGTCTAGATCAACATAAATTAATAGAGGAGAAGAAGAATATATTAGTTCACAATCAAGGGATTATTCATCACACATCCCATCTCATTGGTAAAACACTTTAGTGTTTCCTTGGATAAGAAGATATGTGAATTTAAATCTTCACAATAGTCAAAAAAATATAAGGATGACCCTTCCTTTCCATTTCTTTGTACTTATGATATGGGATACATGCACATGCATTACAACCCAAAACCTTAACATTAAAAACATCAGGGTCGACACCAAATCATTTTTATTCAGGAATCATGCCTTACACTACTTAGTGGGAAGTGAAATTTTTTATTTAGTTCATACACTAAATTACCTCTACCTAAAACTGAGGAAAGTCTATGGAAAGCACCATGAAATTGGTAATTTCATTAAGAATAAGATTCTTGTGTTCAGCCATACCATTATACTAAGGAGTGTAGGGTACAACATGCTAGATTTAGATGCTTGTATGTTCACATAATCTAATCATCTAGTTGTTGACATACACTTTTCTATTTTCAGTTTTCAAATGTTGAATTTTAATCTTTTACATGTTTTAAACAAAGGATTTTAAAAATTTGAAGTGCTTAAAGACTTCACTTTTGTTTTCCAAATAGTATACCCAAGTTTTGAGAGATAAATAATTAATGAATGCAAGAACATTTTATGTTTCTAAAAACAAACATTTAGGAATGACATGAGATCAATGCGAACCTATTGTAATCTATCACTTTCCATCCAATAATTTACTTTAGGAAAAATATCCTTGTGTTGTTTTGCAAGTGTGCAAGTTGGAAAAACTCATCTTTGAAGGAAACTTTGGGAAAACCAAGAACCATTTTATGATTACCAAGGTTCGACAATAAGTGATAATTTAGGTGATCAAATTTCTTATGCCAAAGTCTACTCATGTCATTTGCATGCACAATCATGACATGAAAATGATAAATATAATAATGTAGAATATGGTGTCCCCATTGAGATATGAATAAAGTGGATGAAACATAATGAGACTTGTATCTTTAAAAATGTTTTCCTTAAGGGAAAATGTAATAATGAAATAATGTATGAAAAAATCATGTATATTAGTATAGAAAAAAGTATGATATTGTGAATAAATAAAGGAAATTTAGGAAATTGAGTTAAGTGAAAAGAAGTTTTAGGGTTTTTTTTACCAAATATAGAAAGTTAAAGTGAAATTAGACACATACCTCACTATTAACTCTTATAAACATAGCTTTAGAGAGAAGATACCATGGTGGGTTGTAGAGGATTATTCGAATAGAATTTTGACCATGCGAGAGATGTTTCCATATCAAGGCATAAGCCAAGGCTGGTAAGTTATTTTGTAACTATTTTTTAATATTTGTCACTTCCTAAAATATTTTTACAAGCATATTTGCATAAGGGAACATTTTTCCCTAATTATAAAATTGTATCATCTTGAATTAGTATGTATGGACTTGGCAAGGATTGTATGATCCTAGTCAAGACTATATAGTCATGTCCAATGCTATTATATTTAATAACATGCACACTTTTACATGGATTAAGATTTAATTATATTATTTATTTATAATATAATTAATGGATAAGCAATAGTCGGTGCACACTTATACATTACCTATTCTTAGTGAAGATTATCAATTAAGTATATACTTAATTATTCCACTAATAATAGTGAAGTTTTATCTCTAAGAAGACTTGTTTTACAAATGTTCTACTCTCAAGACACTAAATCTATCCTCCTTTTAATATACATAATAGCATAGAGAGCTTGTGGGTAAGGTGCTTATGTAGATGAGAATTATTGTTGTTATACTATATTTTTTTTTCTAAAGCTCTTAATCTAAAGAGTTAGTAATGTTACTTGGATAAAAATGCATGTTATATTTTTAAAAATTTAATTAATTTATTTATTGCATGTATGTTGGTGTTTTTATAAAGGTAGATTGAATTTATACTAACTATGCCAAGTGTAAAACATAAAATTGATTTTGTGATAAAGTCATGCATGGATATTTAAGACTCCTTACCCATGCATTGCTATCATTGTAAACCATGCACACCCATTTTGGTTGAGGTTGTGTAGGTAAATTTTGAATAACATGTGGTATTGGTGGTGGAATAGTATGTTTTTTTAGAGATGAATAATTAAATTGTCCCCTATAGAACTCATCATCTGAAATGTAATGAAGCTTAGCATGAAATCAATCTAAACTTTCTTGTTATTTAAGAGAGATCAAAATTTGTGTCTATATTGGCATAAAGTAATTGAGAAGGAGAAGAAGATTTTGACTCGTAAATTTGGGATAGTTAATCAAATAACACATCCCATCAGTAAATAAATTTAGTGGTGGCTAGGATAAGAAGATATGTCTTCATATCTTCACAATATCCAAAAAAAATACAAGGACAACCCTTCCTTTCCATTGATTTTCACTTATCATTCAGGATATGCACACATGCATTACACCTAAAAACCCTAAAATCAAAAACATTATGCTTAAAATGAAATCATTTTTCTTCAAGAGTCATGTCCTATACTACTAAGTAGGGAGTGTGATTATGAATGTAGTTTGTAAACTAGATTGCCCCTGCCCAAAAACTAAAGGAAAGTCTATGGATTTTACCATGGAATTAGCCATTTTATTGAGTGTAATATTCTTGTGTTTAACCACACCATTTATTAAGGAGTATAGGGCACACTATGTTAGATTTGGATGCATTCATGTTCACAAAGGTTAATCTTGTAGTTGTTAAAATAATTTCCTTCATTGTCTATTCTGAGATGCTAAATTTTCCTCTATGACATTTTTTCAAAAAGGGATATGAAATTTTTGAATTGTTCAAACACTTAATTTTGTTTTTCAAAAAATAGACCCAATTTTTTTGAGAGAAATCATTAATGCATGTAAGCACATATTTATGTTTTTGAAAAGAAACATACATGACTAACATGAGATCAATGTAAAAAAACTATAATCTATCACTTTCCATCAAAGATTTTCCTTTAATAAAATGATCCCTGTGCTATTTTCAAAGTGAAAAACCTAGACAAACTCATACCTGAAGGAAAATTTAGGAAAACAAAGAACCATGTTATACTTACTAAGGTCTTGCAGTGAGTGATGGTTTAAGTGACCAAAATAATCATGCCAAATTTTACTCAAGTCATTTGCATGTACAATCATGACATGTGATGGTTGATCATACATAAAGTTTTTCAGACTTGTATAGTCTAGCTTGATAATAAACTTTGCAAATGGATACAATAGTGTACTGGTCCTTCAAAATTATGATAATGATCTTGATAGGTGTAAACTCAATATTTTTTCTTTCATTTGAATGTGTGATTTGATAGATGGATATGAAGTTTGTAAATAAATTTTGAAGGTGGATAATGTTGTTGAAAGATTCATTCTCCATTTCAATAGACCTTTGCCCTCAACAAATAGAGGACTAGAGTTTATTACAAAAAAAATTAGTTGTGTGGATTGTGTTAAGAGTTTGAAATAAAAAACCATTATTATCCATATTATGGGAGTCTCCTAAATCCAAAATACACACAAATAATGGTAATATGTTTGTTGTTATAAAAAGTGCTACTCTTATCTAGGAGGTAGGGATATTCATATTCTTCATTTCTACTTCCAATTATGTCATTTTTTGAAAGATGATGATTTGTCATGAGCTTTACCTCAAAAATTACAAGTATACTTATTGAAATTTGCATTACATTTCCATTTGCCTTTATTTTGATGAGCATAAGATTTGTACTGAGTCAATTTATTACCCTTAAGACAAGGCTTTGCTATCCCTTTTCCTTTGGCATGGCCCTTTTGTCGAGATAAATGCATGATTTTTATACATGTATATGTTCATGATAGTGGCTTCACAATAGATTGGGGACACATCCAACATTCAATAGAGGGAAATATTGGGGAATCATGGGGGCTTCTCATGATACAATTTCATGTTTTATCTTCATTAATACTTTTATCATATTGGGATCTCATTTTATGTTATCTAGTGTATTGTTACTATTAGATTTTTTCTTGTATTATTTATGATTTCATATATAATCATGTGTCTAATGTACTTTTTATATTCATTTTTTAAGTCTTTGCTCTATGTTTGGTCACATAGTTTACTTATTTGCATTGTGTTCAGTCTTTCTTTAGTGCATTTTATGTGCTTGCTCCATGTTTCATTTATCTTCATTAATTTATGTGTCTGCTCAATGTTTAAAGGTATCTTTAATGTGTTTGGAATTCTTATTATGTGTTTTCCATGCCTTTCTTAACTTCTGTGCTTAATATGTGCTTGATTTACCTTTATTTTCTTATGTACCTTCTATGTAATTAACATGCTTTCAATGTCTAAAGTGCTTGTCTCATGTTTGGTCACATATGTGAAAAATTTCTTATTCAAATTATTGTCATTAGATGTTTGTTGTATTCTATGATGCGATGATCTATATCATGCACATTACTCTTATTACTAAGATATGTTTTCATGAATCCTATTATGCATCTATTTTAGATAAGAATTTATACTCATAATTTACATTTCTATATCTTCATATGCTATTGGTAGTACATTGATTATATATTAAGCTGACTTAGGGCATGTCTTATTGATTTGACACTACTACTATTTTCTATTTGTATGGACCATACTATCATTCATGTTATATTTATTACATTTTGATCATGTGGGGCACATAACTCATGCACTTATATTGATTACACCGCATGCCCATGTGGGGAACATAAATATAACATACATGCTTTGAATATGACATCTTTCTATGTTATACATAATTGGTTTTATAATTTATCTTACATATGATATACGTAATTGCTTTGTTTTGAAATATGTAATTCATAGGTTCATTCCATGTCTCAAAAGGGGTATATATTCCACTCATAATTTTCATTCCAAATTTAAAAATTGAATACAAATTTCCCTCCTATAAAGGGTCCCTTCATATTTCACATAATCTAAGTTGTACGTAGAATATGACATATATTCCCACTACATGATATAT
Source organism: Torreya grandis (assembly GCA_037957365.1). Taxonomy (NCBI): domain Eukaryota; kingdom Viridiplantae; phylum Streptophyta; class Pinopsida; order Cupressales; family Taxaceae; genus Torreya; species Torreya grandis. Next base: position 366,538 of record JARHVA010003741.1, on the reverse strand, counting down.
TTAGGATATTGCGTAGCCTTATTTTATGTTGAACAAAGAATATTATTTCTACTTTATTTTTGTCACTAAAAGTTCTACTTTGAAAAATATAATATTTAACATAGATTTGATGGCATATGATCTCATAAATCACATATTTAGTAAAACCATGTGTATCATTTCAATTTTTCTTTGTAGATTTCAATAAATTATTATTTTTGGCACTTATTCATGTGAAATGATCTTGTAGGATTCACATGTAAATTAGAATTTACCTCATGTTTTTCAAGGGAATAAAATATTGTATTCATACCATGCTTATTTTCCTTTGATATGTATGTGCATACAAACATTAAAGTGGCCCATTGTGTAGACATCTAGAAATGACATGTTAAAATAATGTTATTATAAGGTACATGTGTATTTGTATGTTGTAGGTCAAAATTAGGAGCTATTTGCATAGTTTTGTCACTTTTCATCATATCAACCATTCTTCTCTTTCTTCCCTTTCTCTCTCCACCTATTTTTCTTGTCATATGGTGGGTCCCCCAGAAACAAACTCATGATGTTTTAGGGCCCAAAAAATAGTGAGCATGTTTTGATGGGTGTTTGTGTTCTAGGTCTATGAGGATACACTCATGTCTTGTAGTCCCATCTTAATCACTATTTTTACTATTTGATGTCAGTTTACATGCCAATTGGGTCCTAATTTGAATTCAAGTCATCTACGAATATCTTAGAGCACTTATGTATCTAAATATTATTTGAAAGAGCATCCAACATTTATTTCCCTAATAATCTATTGAACATTTGTAAGTATTCTATAGAAATCAAGAATGCATTTATAGAGCATTCATTAAAGCACTAAAGTTCATAGTAGTAACACATTGCATCACAATAGTTTTTTTGACTGAAAAATTATTGTATTTATTTGTGTGTTGTTTTGGATATTGTACATCATTGAGGGGCCTAACAATTTCAATAAACTATTTTTTCTTTGGGATAACATAGACCATAAACACATTGTTTTCTTTACCATTTTTAGGTTCACCTTCCTAATTAGGGTTTGGAGAATAAGTATAATTTCATAGTGATCAACACAAAATTTTAGAAAACTAAATAAGGTTTTTGGAGCCCTAGATCTAACAAACACAATTGCCAAAAATGTTTGTGCCTACTCGAGACTTCACAGAATCATAACCTCTATGATTGTAATACCCAAAAACAAAAATTGATAATTTAAACAAGTTCCTCTATTACAATGAATTTTTAAGATTCTCATTATCTTATCATAAAACCTTAATTTCTTTTATTAAAATTTGACAATTATATATAAATCTATCGAAAAATAAAATTCTTTTCTAAACCCTCTTTTCATTATTTATTACCAAAAAACTAATTAATTTTTATTTATTAATTTATAAATATTTAAACTTAATTAAATATATTATAAAAATATTTATATTATAATTTAATTTAAATCCATTTATGAACAAGCCTCACCATACCTAAAAATCAATAATATTTAAAAATCTATGTTGGATGATTCTGATAATTATTAAGTTCATCCATTTAAGTTTGACCCAATTGGTTGCATTTCATCCTTATAATAATTAGTGATTTTTACCTCCTCAGGGATTTCAATACTCAATCCCTTATGTCAAAACCCTATAAGTTGATACCACTATTAAAATACACTATTAATTGGATAAATATTTTATGATATATATATATATATATAATTTAAACAATTTTTTAAATTATATCTCTCGTGACTTATTATTAAAGTATTTTTAAATAATGAATCATGAGATCTTGATATTATATTACAAAATATGATTTGAAACTTCCAGAAACCCTATTAAATGTTTTTCAATATTTTTGATATCTCAATCAAAATTTTATAAGCTCATACCACTATTAAAAGATATAATTGGATAGATATTTTATGATTTTAAAGGAGTTGTTTTTATTTGTGTGTTTTTTTTTTTAAATTTAGAGGTATCTCCAATTTTAATTGGGATATTACGATTTTGTCTAACAATTTTTATTGGGACGAGCGAAGATGAGACTAATTTTCTGGGAGATTATTGATGAAGCCTACACATATCGAATAACTTTGAAAATTCGAATGACGAAACTTGGCCTTTAAACTTTTATGATTTTATAATTTATAATATTTTTTAAAAAAATTAAAAAAAATTATAAAAAAAGTTTAAATGATTTTTCAAATTATATCTCATGATTTATTATTAAAGTCTTTTTAAATAATGGATCACAAGATCTTGATAATATATTACAAAATATGATTTAAAACTTCGTTAAAAAATTATTCACATAATATTTCAAGAAAAAACTTTTTAAAATGTTTTTATATATTTTTGATATCTTAATCAAAACTTAAATGAGGTATTAATCACGTATGCTTACTTTCCCTTAATTCTTTGGACCTATCCCATAAAAAAAAATCGGTATAGTTAAAACGTCAAATTTTTGAATGGTATAAAAATCAAAGGAAAATGACTTTGAGATGTCAACACCATGTCAAATATGGTGCGATGTCTTGACTTTGAGATGTTAAGACAATATAAATTACTTCCAAAAAAAATGTTTATTAAAATTGACATTGATCTATATTGATTCAAATTTTTAATGGTATACAAATCAAGGGAAAATGACTTTGAGATGTCAACACCATGTCAAATATGGTGCAATGTCTTGACTTTAAGATATTAAGACAATATAAATTACTTCCAAAAAAATGTTTATTAAAATTGACATTGATCTATATTGATTCAAATTTGTAGATTTGATTTAATTTATATTGATTTATATTTAGTGAATAATGATTTATAAAAAAATATCTTTCATATTTATTATATTTTAGTAATATTTTGAAATTTAAAGGTGTATTTCATCTTTATAAATATCATTTAAATATAATGAATATTAAATAAATAATTTATAATTATAAAAATTAATTTTTTATAGATTATTTATTTATGAAATATAAATTATTATGAAAAAAATTAGTGAAGCATGGATTTTGAGACCTTCAAACATAAATTTTACGTTTCCATAACTTCTTTTCATTATTTTTATTATAGTTTTATAAACAAATTTTAATTTTTGATAAACATTAATACATAAAATAAAATAAATTAATGTACACACACACACACACACAAGTTGACCACTATTCCAAATACATTAAGATTCTAAGAATTTTGGATTCTATAAGAACAAAGGAAAATAATAATTGTTATAGATATAATATTTTTTCAATTCATAATATAAAGTTAAAAAAATTGAAAAACATCTTGTGAAATTGATTAATTTTCCAAGACTTTTTAATTTCAAAATATTCGTTATCATTGTAGTAATAGTTAAGTTTTAATAATCGATTTTGTTTGTATTATATTTGAAGGTGATTAGAGAACAAAAAGTTTTGCCAATCCTTGTGAGGGACAACTTATTTGATTTTAGTCAATTTTATTTATTCTTCTTATGCCAAAAGATTTAAAGCGTGAGTATTGTCCACCTATATTATTATAGGGTTTGATATATAATATGATGTTGATATGATTTGATAATAAATAATTACATTATATCACTTGAAATATAAAAAATGTTATTATTTTTGTGAAGAAGAATTTGTTTGAATTTAGTTGATTTCACTTATTCTTCTTATGTCAACAAATTTATAATCTATATATCATCTATCTTACACTAAATTACACAATTTAATATATATAATAATATTGATATGATTGAATGAAAAAAAGTTAAATTATTTCACTTCAAATATAAAAGTGTTGCCAACTCTTATGAAGAAAGAACTTGTTTGATTTCAGTCAATTTCACTCATTATTCTTAAGCCAATAGATTTACAACCTCAATATTATTTAGCTTACATAATATGATATTGATAACATATAATATGATATTGATAACGAATACTTAGACTCATGGAAATAACAAATTGACATTTCAATAAAAATGATGAACTCACATGGAATTCACGAATTGACATTGAAATCTAATAATAACATTGCATGGAGTTAACGATGATGTTTTTTGGTTTTTTTTTCCCTTCACGATATGAATTTTTTTACATCATTTAGCTATTGGAAAAATGAAAGTATAAATTGAGTTTGAAATATTTTAAGTAATTTTCATGTATTTGATATGAAGTTATAAAAAATAATAATAATAAAAATTAATTAATATATATAAAGTTAGGTGATGTTTTTTGATTAGAACATAAATCTATTTGAGATATCATTAAAGTTTAAATTTCTATGTGATTTATTAAATTATTGAATGTTATTTATATACTAAATATTATTAAATGCATACTAATTATTATCAACGGTTATTATTAATTTCAATGTTTTTTTTGAAATGTAAATTTAGATAGGATTTGAAACAACCAAATCTTTAACCAACTCACTTACATTTTATTGACAAAATTACAACAAAATATATTATTAATAAAAAAATAAAATTATAATATTCTCTCTTACATTTTATAAAAAAATTCTTTACACTACATAATAGATAAAAGATGCACTTACAATGGATAAAGTATAATTCCCATAAAATTTGCTCAAAAAAATTACTTAAGAATTGGGTAATTTTCTTTTGTGTTTTAAATTATGCAAGGTCAAAAAACCATAACACAAGGGTTAAGAGAGTAAGAAAAATGATAAGCGTATACCAAAAAAAAGTTTTAAGTCTCTTAGATTTAATCAAGTTAAGGTGCCAAAGATCTATGAAACTCATTTAGTCACAAGGTTGTAGGGTCACACCATCACAACATCGCATAGTTACAAAATTTTACAGTTTAATAAGAATCCATCAATTATTTTATGAGAACATACTTATTTAAGTTATAAATTTAAATTAAAAATATAATGGGCTTTAAATCATAATATTTATTTATTTATGATGTAGGAGCATCTAAGGGGAATTGAACATTTTACATTACTTAAAAAGAAAACTACTTAATTAGAGAATAAAATTGTTGGGATCATTTATAATCCAAAGTAATTTATTAGTTTGTTATGTTTTTGTTTATTACGGGTTGGTATCACCCGTTGGTTGGTTTTGTAACTAACTTTTCTTTTAATAAATTTTTTTAAGCTTACTATTGTACAAAAATAATAATATGATTTTACATTGCATTTTCCAAATATTTTTATGTATCTATTCCTCCATTTGCCCTAGCTATCAGTGATATTAGAGCCACGACATTGAGAATTGAAGACTTGGAGGAGAGAGAAGGCTGAGAAAATTCTTGAACAATATACTACGTAGTACAGAAAATGTTGATGTTTCTCTTGGAAAATGGGCTCTACTAGGAAAATCCACTCAATCGATCTTAAACTAAAAGCGTTGTCACAAAAGAATCAAATGACACCTTCAAACTTAGGAGATTAGAATATCTCTAAAATTGAGAAAGCATGGATGAAAGATAGAAGTATTTTTCATTATTATAAGCTCTATGTATTGGGAATATCCACTCAGTGGGCCAGTAAAGTAAAAGTTTTATTACGTGATAGTGGGTAAAAGTTTTTACTATATTAATATTCTTTTGCTTTTCATCCTAAAAACTAAGACCAATTAGTTTTTGTTGCCTTTATTTTATCTCAAATTGATTCAAGGCAAGATTGGTTAGTTACATTTTGTTTGTCACTTGCTCAATGAAAGGCCGGGGTTTAAAACCATTGGTATTTTTTTTTTGGTCAAAATTATTATTTTTACATTATTTTTGTAAAAAGAGTTATAAGGATATAATTTTCAATAAAAATTAGAGAAATAAGGGTGTAATAGTAATTATAAGGTGTAATTTTTTTTACAAGTCTCATGAATCTCTAATAATCGGAAGCTATTTCAAAGGTAAAGGCAAAACCTTGATAACATTCTTTATTTTTTGATTTTCATACCATGGTTAAAATTGTGAGTTTAATTTTTAAAAATAGAAGCTTAACTCCTAAAAATTATAAGTAATGGTCAATGAACATGGAAAATATATTAAAATCTTCAATGACTTGTGGGAAGTATTTGAAAAGAAACCAACACTGCCCACCAATGCTACAAAGCTTGCAGAATTTAATAGACATGACATACATGCCCTTGTTTTATTGAAATCAACTTGTTATGCACAAGTTATAATTTACATATAGGCCATCAAGTTTGAAGCTTGGAAAGCATGGAATGATCTAAAGGACTTATATAATAAACAACATGCTTACAAGAAAATTGATCTTCTTATGCAGTTGCTAACACTAAACTAATAGATGATGAAGATGTTTTAGAATGTGTCACAAATTAAGAATTTGAAACAAGAATATGACACTACTGGTGGGAAAATTGATGATGAAATACTCATCTCTATTGTTTTAAATGGCATTAGCCCTAGCTACAAGATCTTTCTAGAAATGTTACAACTTAGTGATAAGCTTAACAAATCTACTTTTGATTCTATTTGTGAGTTGCTCACTCAATATGAGTGACAATTTGTAAAGAAGAAAGAAAAATCTACTGAGGAGGCTGACTATACCAAAATAGGCAATCCATTATATGAGCATAATAGAAAACATTCTTCGAAGCACTTTCAGAGACAGAAGCACTCTCTAAGGCACACTTCCAGACATAAGCACCATTTTAGACATAGGGATCATTTTGGTTCTCCGAATCATAGACATCATTCTAGTTCTCCAAAACATAGACATCACTCTAATTCTTAGAAGTATGAGCATCACCATAAGAATTCACATGGACACAATCACAAGCACAAACATTCTTCTTCATGTGGCTATTCTTCCTTTGATTCCAGTGGACGTGAGAAAATATGCTACAATTATGGTGGCATAGGACACCTCTTTACAAAGTGCCCTTCCAAAAAGAGGTCCTCTCGTCATCAATAGAAGGTAGAAACAAACATTTTTGGTCACTCCAATCACTCTTCTAGTTTCTCTTTTGGCTATTCTTCTACATATTATTTTGATGGATGGGATGACTACGAAGTTTCTTATTCCTCAGTTGATTACCCATATTATGTGAACTATTAGGTTCAAGTTTGGGATTTGATGTAGTAACATTTTTTTGGCTTATGTACTTTGTTTTCATAGATCTAGTGTTGATATGATCTTTGATGTGGAGCATTTTAGTGGTTTGTACTTAGCTTATTTTTTGCATGACTTATCACCTCTCAGCTGATAGGGGGAGAAGATATTACATATTGGGTTTCAATTAGTCATTAATGGTTGTAGTATGAGTCAACATTGAGTTACTAGCATTGTTAGTGCTGAGCAAAGGCCTATGAGAGATGTTGGAAATTGTTGGGCATTAGTTTGAGATGTGTCATACACAGTACTAGGGAAATCACTTGTTAGATGGATTCTGTGTGAGGATTGATGTAGTTAAATAGAGTGTAATCTTGTTCTACTTTAGTGCGGGGATGATTAGGGTGTTGATCAGTCTAAGATGCACAATATACTAGTTGTATTTGCAATAGAGTCTACTTGGATGACTCATAGTTCATTGCTTCAGTCTTTCTATACCCCTTTGGATCAAGGGGGAGTTTGTTGAGATCATTTATGATCCAAATTAATTTATTAGTTTATTATGTTTTTGTTTATTACAGGTTGGTTTCAGTCGTTGGTTGGTTTTGTAACCAACCCTTCTTTTAGTAAATATTTTAAAGCTTACTATTGGATAAAAATAATAATATGATTTTACATTGCATTTTAAGAATCATTTTTTGTATCTATTCCTCTATTTTTCTTGGCTATCAAAAACTAACCTTGTTAGAGCACAGCTGCATAACACAATAATTTTGGAGGCTTTTGGGATTGCACAAGAGTCCACTTATGCGAAAGGAAGATAAATTTGAGTTACACATAAGTTAGGAGAGTAATGGGTTATAAGATTTTGGATAAGGCTTAGAGTGTGTAAAGGGAAAGTGATCAAGCACAAAAGAGGATACGTGCCAAGGAACAAAGATCAAGGTGTAGAAATAGAGGTTTTTTACAATAATGCATAAAAATAAAAGACTTACTAAGATGTAGAAGTGTGATGGCACAAGAGGAGTTAGTTGTATAGGTTGTCCTATATGAAGATAAGTAGGGTTAAAACTAAACCAATTTAGGGCATGCACATATAAGGTACGAAGGATAAACTTAAAAAGGGATTTTAAACTGTTAACAATGCATAACTATATTGAAAGATCTATATAGAAGTGTGTGAATAAATCAATTTGTCTATGAAGAATCTCTAAATCACTCAGTGCCTAAGGATTGACTACACATAAGAAACATAGATGGATATTGACGCACATAAATAATCAATGCATAAAACATTCCACATAAACCTTGAGGTAACATGAACAAACAAGACAACCAACCATGTGGACCTACAGTTAGTTATTTGGCTAGGCCAAACTAGTTGCATGAATGATACGACCACACATAAGACAAATCTACCAAGACATATTGCACATCAATTCATTAAGATTGGAGTCAAACTTTAGTATCTCTAAATCCATAAAAGGTTATGCTTCCTCTAGGGTAGACATAAAGTTTCACGTAGATGCTATCGTATTTAAATAGTGCCTCATTTATTTAAATTTTCACTTGATACGAGGATTACATGATGATGACCAAGCACTGAGTAGCTATAAAATAATAGGCATGGCTAGACATTTACAAGTTTTGGCTCATAAAGGGGAGATTATGCCCAATTGTAGAACTAAGAGTAAACTTGAAAGAAGAAGGCCTAAAGCCTTAAGCAAATGAAAGTCTAAGGAATCCATTAGGGAGAGAGAACTAAGTCTAATGACTAGAATGTATATATCTAATAGTTACATTATAAATAAACAAGCTAATAATATTTTGTAACCTTGAGTTATTAATAAAAACCCTAAATTTTGCATTTATTGTGCAAGTGTGTGAGTTGATTTGCACTGTGTAAGGTATCCCTTCACTATGACCCTTGACCATGACTGCATCACTCTATTAGGGATGTCACTTAAGTGAAAAACCTCTCACATTAACTTAATCCATACTTAAATATATTCACATGTTAAATTATTAATAAAATAATTAATAAGGCACACTTAAGATTAAAAATTCATTTCCATACAAAAGAGGTAGAATTAAATTTACATCATTTGATCCTTCCAATCTCAATATTCCATTTTATTAAACCCTAATCCAAGCCCTAACACCCTTAAACATCATTACATAAGACATCCCAATCCTAATATGTGCCATTTGCACACTTGAAGTAAGAGAGATAAAAAGGAGAGGGAGTTTGGTTCAACCATAGCCTTCTCACCCAAAATTATCCCTCCCTCTCTTTATAGCTCTTCTGGAGCATCTTCATTATTATTATTTTCTTTTAGATTAATAATTTATAATGAATTATTAGTTTCATTTTATTTATCTTGTAAGGGAATTCAAGGCTCCTACCCATGCTCATGGGACTTATTTATAAGTTATTACTATGATAACATGGTTATATTATGTTATTGTTCATATTTAACGATGGTTTGATGGGTGTGGGAGGCTCACCTCTCTACCACACCATCTTTAAAACACAATCCAAGAAGGGTTCAACCTAGCTAACCCATTGAAACTACTCTAAATTTGGGCCCTTAGCCTCTAAGTTGCACATAGTCTTCAAGAGCCTCTTAGAACTCTCTAATATTACTCCACACCTAGGAAACTTACTGTAGACACCAATATCATGTCAACCCCCCCTTGGTCCCTTTCTAAATATTAGCACTCCTAACCCACACTTGAACCCCTTTCACCTTGGACACCTCACCCCTTTTACCTTGGACACCTCACCTAGACACCTCACCTAGACACCATTGCTTACCCTATGAGTCACCCTGAAACTAGGTCTTCCAAATCCTAACTACCCATGACCTTTTCTCACTCTCTAACTAACTCCTGTGCTTCATAAGCCCGTGTTTTGACCGTTCTCCAATAGAAAAGGCACTTGGCAGGTGGAAAAATGGGCAAAGGGCTATTTTTAGCCCTTCTTACCTATTTTTTCTCCACTAACGTCGGTCAACCCTCGGTCGATGCCAGTGGGATTGCTGACATCAGTTACATAAGCCTAGCTCTAACATTGAGCTACCCCCTGCCTCTTTGAGATCGATGCGCACACTCTGAGACCAAGCATCATAATTTGACTATCGCTCTCTTAGCTACCGAAGCTCTACACAAGTCACTCTAGATACTGGATTGAAACATTGTATGAGGACCTCAACATCAACCACAATAGGAATAAGCATTTTGACACCTCTGGTTCTTCACCGAATAGAGCTAAGTATTCTGCTTCTTATTTAAATATTTTAGAATACATTGGTAATTTGTTTCCATTTGATATTTCTAAGAACTGTTGAGGAACCTGACTTCTTTCGTGGAGAGGCTAAAAAGCCTTCCTCTTATTCTTACCCTTTTTTCACACTTATCCTCTACCTTTGCCCTTCCTCAGACTTTATTCACTTTCCTGCAACCCTGCACAAACCTTTAAACTTCCAGACTCCTCTGTCAACCAAAGGAATACCCTGAAACCCTTCCAAGGCCCACTGCCCCTACCGACATCGACAATAAAACTGACGTCGACATCATTGACCCAATCGACCTCAACAGGCATATCAACGTTGGCGACTGTGACAAACTGACTGCAAAGAACAGGTACACATTATCTATTTTTCTCTTTCTTAGTCTTTCATCATTTCTATTTATACAACACTCTTTTTGTTAAATAGTGGACTGTCATTCCTTGCGGAGCTTCACGCTTCTGGGACTGAGGGAGTAGCTTGGCAGTCCACCATATCCTCCTCTAACATTTTCTTTGTTTGAGTTTCTTTCTTACTGTAGGTGTTTTCTCCACACCCAAAGAGGATCTCCCACAACACTTGGATGTGGTGTGCACTTAATTTGGGTAACGTCAAACCCACGACCTTGACCTTTAGTTTCTTCTTTCTTTTGAATGTAAATAGTGAAAAATATAGAGAAACATTTTGGCATGCCCGTTGGGACCCTTGCACTTTTCCTTGGGTTCATTCTTATTTTAAAAATCAAACATTCATATAGATGCATTAGAAAAATATTCTCTTATTGCATCTCTTCTTCTATCTTCTGTTTCAAAAAGAAACCATTAGCAGAAGTTAAAAAGAACATCTCTTTTTCTTCTTGTTACTTTTTGCATGCATCATAGAGTAGTGAAAAACTCATACTCTTTACCTCTTCTCCAATTATTTGCATTTGAATAACATATTTCGATTTGGGTTAAAAACTACTGAATTTCATTCTTGCTTGAATGCATACTTAGCCCACTTAGTAATTAAAGCATTATGAATAAATCATAGTGCACAAATGTTACACAACCAAACCACAATCACTTCAAATTAAACACTTAAACTTACTTGAGACAAGGCCTGTCTAGGATTTCATCACCTAGCAGATACCTTACCCCACCCGATGATCCTACTTGGACTTCACTACCAAGAGGAGGACCCACTCTGTTGTTTAGCAGAGTATAAACTATAGGCAAGGTATATTTTGGCTAAGTGGCCCAACTCAGCTCTAGGTTCGTGAAGTGAAGGGAGCAATCCCCAGCACCAGGCCACGTACTGAACCTAATACATATATTTTGAGCACCATAACACAACCTGAAACTATCCATAGACTTCCTCTCTAGGACCTATTCTACAAGCCCAATTCCCAACATACTCTCTTAAGGCATAAGACACCATGACTTTAAAACTCATTCCTAGGAATTTAATATTTTAGAGGTTGCTTGCCTAATCATCTATTATGCTATTTTTATCTGATTGTTTGAGCTGGTAAGGTCGCATCATTCTAAAGTCTAAAAATAACTCAGAATATCTTCTTCTTCCAAAAACTATCATTTTTTTGTGTTTCTAGAATTACACAGAAATTGACATCAGTTTGTCCACCGATGTTGGCAAATTTTCTAACCGATATCGGTTAAACAACCGACATCGGTCACTGTCAATAAATTTTCTTTCCAAATAGAGAGCTTAAAACCCAAATTTCCTACTGTTCAACACAAATTCTAGTTTTTGAAACTAAAACACATAGTTTTTGGAACCTGAACCCCTTTCGCTTTGGATGGTTTTGACACACAGTCAAGCCAAATCTCTTGTTGACAACGTGAGTCAACAACCACTCCCACCTTCGCCCTTCATACCAAGTCATCTAATGGAGTATACTTCAGATACTGAGCATACTCCAATCCAACCTACCCCTGATCAACCTCCTATTGTTCCCAAAGGGGATCAAGAATTTGAGAGATTCCTTGACCATAATGTCAAGGCTCTCCAACATTATCTTGATAGAAGCCAAACATGAGATCCTTCGAGTAACCCTATTTATGGGATGCCAACTTCCTTAGTTGAAGTGGTAATGATATCAACAACATTCGCTACCCAACCTATGGTCACTCAGGCCGCTAGCTCGACCAGTAACCCAATCATGGCCAATGTTCAAGATTTGGACTCTCATTCCATCCTTTCTGGCCCTACCTCCATCGGGGTTTTCATACCCCCTCAATTGCAAACAATTTAACCAAGTTTGACACCTTTTCAAAACCTGAGTGTCTCTATCCCATCCACTCTTGTGCCCATAAATATGAGAGTGACCACTTATCCTTTAACTAGTCTTGCCACTATTCAACCACCTTTAGCGACATCGAGTCAGGTTGTGCCCTCCAACTTCGTGGCACAAGCCCCCATGGCCTTAACATCAACCCCTATGACAAACTATCAATATGTTGCACCTACACAAATGCAACCAAGTATCTCATACACCCCTCCCAATGCCTTCCAGGTACCCTATAACTTAGGGGGTGCCCCTCAAGCCAATCCATCTACCGATCTAATTAAGATGTTGATGGATAAGATGTCCAACCTTGAGACATCTATCTCAGGTTCAAGGAGTGTTCTTTCGTATGAACAAATCTGCAATGAACCTATCCACCCTTTAGTTCCTATTCGACCATACCCTAGCCAGTGGGAACTCCCAAAATTTACTCTCTTTTAGAGTAAAGAGGATCCACAACAACATCTGCGAGCATTTAGACACGCTTGCTACCTCATAGCCCATGATGATGTGTTATTACTTAGCACATTCCCTATGTCACTTTCTAGTGCCACCCTTGACTGGTATAGCTCCATTACCAGTCATTCTCTCTTCACCTTCACTCAACTCGCTCAGCTATTCCTCGATCATTTATCAATAAATATTACCAAGAAGGTCTCCATCACAGACCTTTATTCCATTAAATAATTTGAGGATGAGTCGATAGCTGACTTTGTCGCCCATTGGAGAGGGTTGATTAACCAACTCTCCTTCTTACTACCTCAACTTGAGCTCATTGATCTCTTTTCAAGAGCATTTGCCAAGCACATCTCATCCACTCTGCAAGTTCAAACTTTTCACACATTCGATGAAGCTTTCACCATGGCCCGAAAGTTGGAACTCCACGTAGTCAAATAAGATAGGGTCAAATTGCGTAGCAAAAATACCAATGCAAAATCCAATGACCCTTCTTCTTCTAAACCTTCTTCTTCCCACTCCAAGTCCAAGGGATCGGCAAATGTTGTGGTCCTTAGGTCATCACCTTCTACCACAACCAACCAATCTGAGCCCTCTACTTCACAAAACATCACAAGATAATTCCAACAATAGTATGAACAATGACGATACACTCCAATAGGAGAATCATATGCTTCCGTATTGGATAAAATAGTAAAGGTAGGAGTCCTCAACCTCCCTCAAATCTGACCTATCTAATTTGACCCCTCACAAGCCATCCCTGCATGGTATAGGGAAAATGAATTTTGTAACTATCATCGTGTCAAGGGTCATGACACAAACAATTGCAAAACCCTCAAAAATGTTGTTCAAGACATGTTATACAAAGGGGACCTTGTTTTAGATAACCCTAATGCGCTGACCAACCAAAACATAGATGTCTTTAGGCAACCATTTCCTAACCATCCCCCAAGTTAGAATAATGTTCAGACCATGGTCAATGACCTGCAAGAATGCAACATACGCATAATCGACATGGTCTTCCCTTTCATTCCTAACCAATCTCTCCCATAATCTGAAGAGGTTAGACAACCCATTTCTCCACCACGGGTAGAAGAACCTATTTTACCCATATCACCCCAATGACATCAAACACCTCCTCTACCCATTCTTCTACCTCATGAGGATCTTGTATTGCCTGTTCTTCTTGTCCCCACCTTCCCTCTTCTTCTACCATTGGAAGTAGTTACCATTCATACCCCATGCCCTCATGTAGAAGGGGCCATCATCCCTCTACTTCACCCTTTAGAGGAGCCTTCCTCTCTTATTTGTCTCGTGATTGCTGAGGAAGATCTGGTGATGGTTCTCTCTCGCCTTTGGCCTGTGATTGCTGTGTCTAACACATTTCCACTCTCGCAATTGCCCAAATCCTCTAAAAGACTGACTGTCAGGCCTCATGCAATGTCATCTAAACCTTTCTCTTTATTGGCAAAAAACTTAGGATTTCTCCATTCTAGGAACCTAAAACATGAGGCGTTATGGGAGCGACTTAAGGCTCCTTATCTTACACATCCTGCTTCGCTTTATACTGCCAACCCTTTTGCGACAACTTACCCCAAAGTCTTTGATGAGGAGTGAGTTTTCAATTCTAAATCTTTAGAAGCTCAGCCTTCCACATCTGAACCCAAACCATCATAGGTGTCTACCATGCCGAAATAGATTAAATCTCTTGGTGTTCACCCGATATCAAACCTCACTCACCCACAAGTGAAGGTAGATTTGAACATCGCCTCATATAGTAGTGGTCCTCGCACCATACTAAAGAAGGCTACTAAACCACGTCAATCTACTCCTCACCCACCTTCACCATTGCTTTCTATCTTGGGTCCACATCCCTCCACTTTAATAGGGGTGCTCCCTATTCCAACACCTCACAAAAACAAATTACCTCCATTACTCCCTCTACCTGTCAAAAACATACTTCCTCCAAAAAATTCAAAAGTGCCATCTATGCATGTGGCCACACCACCAACTAAAAAGGTGGTATGAAAAACTCCCCCTACAACTCCTAAAAAGAAGTTATCAACCCCTACTTCAACAACGAGTGCAGACCCATTAGTGGGTTCTTATGCTTCGCTGTTATGCTGATTGTTGCAGTCATCTAGCATCATTCTCCCACCCATTAAGCCATACCGACCTCTCAAATCAAAACCATCTTGGTTCGATGAAACTCAAATCTACTGGTATCATCGCACACCTGGGCATGATACTAAGAATTGTTGTGATCTTAAGGTTGTCATTCACCAACACCTAGAAAAGGACACCCTTCTCATTGACCATCCTTTTGACAAACTACCAACACCATCCCATGCCTCCCAAACCTCCTCACTTGAATCGGGATCCCAATGTGAGGTTATGGTCCCTCTACCACCATCTCCCCCTTTATTCAAAATCAACACTATTAATGTGGCCACCAGGTCTCAAACCCTAAAGGATAAAGAAAAAGAGTAGGTTTTTATCCCTTGGACATATCCATTCGTCACGCCCTCTCCACCACCAAAGCCCAAGATTTCTATGTTGGGCACATCTCAACCAACATCTTCAGGGGAAATTCCTCATAACCTCTCTAGTCCACATGATGTTTGGTATAAACAACTTGTTAACTACTTAGCTTATTCCATCATTCCTCTTGACCTCTCTAGCAATGGATGGTAGGCTTTTATCAAGAATACTGCTTGATACACCATGCTAGGGGGTCTTCTTTACAAACGAGGTTATGACGGCCTCCTTCTTCGATGCCTAACCACCACTGAGACATCTCATGCCATTAAACAAGTCCATGATGGGATTTGTGGAGGACATTTCAGTGGTAATGTAGTTGCAAAGCGCATCCTCTGTCTGGGCTATTATTGGCCCACTCTTCACCAAGATTGTAGTAACTATGTTCGGCATTATATCAAATGCCAGCAACATGCTAACTTACTTCACGTCCCTAGCCATGCTTTAGAAGTTGCTAAGGATTTTTGGCCCTTTTCACAATGGAGCTTAGATCTAATTGGTGAGATTAACCCTCATTCATCTCACTGACATCAGTCTATTATCACAGCGACTGAATATTTCACTAAATGGGTGGAAGTTGTTCCCCTCATCTCCACTAAAGCTGACAAAATCATCAACTTCATTAACCACCACATCATTTGTCGATTCAGTGTACCTCATACATCATTGATAACGACAAATCTTTCAAAAACAAAACCATCCAAAAACATTGTGACTCTTTTGGCATCAAACTCAGCTTCTCCTCACCTTACTACCCACAAGCAAATGGACAAGCAAAAGATTCTAACAAAATATTAAACAAAATCCTAATGAAGGTGGTCAACAACACTAGAAGGGATTGGCACACTCACATTCCCTTCGCTTTGTGGGCCTACTGCACTAGCATCCAAACCCCTATGGGTGCTACACCTTTTTCCTTAGTGGATGGAACTGAGGCCATCTTGCCTCTTGAAGTACAAATACCTTCACTTCAAATCTCCTTACATGACACACTCTCCAATGATGAATTTCATCAAGATCGATTAACACAACTCAAATTACTCGATGAACGTTGTCTTGCCGCTCTTAATCATCTTCATATCTACCAAGATCGCACCAAACGTGCCTACAACAAAAATATGAAAGAGCAAGATTTTAAAATTGGAGATCTCGTCCTTAAAGAAAACCAACACGTGACCAATATGGAAAGAAGCAAATGAGGCAAGTTTGATCCTAATTGGCTCAGACATTACATAATAATGCACAAGTATGGATCAGGGACTTTTCATCTGTCTTCTCTCGAAGGCCAGCCAAAACCTAAGCCCCTTAATGCCTTACATCTGTGACCATTCTATTGTTAACCATGTAATCATTCACTTGATGTTTAACTTTAGCTCATCCCTTGAGCAACCCCCGTCATCCTCATTCCTATTCCTTTAAACCCTTTTTCCTTACAAACAAATTAGTTAACCCTTTTTTTAAAAGCAATAAATGCTTTGTCCTAATAAAAAGGGAAACCCCTAAACCTTTATAGTCTAGTCCATGACTAAAAGTTCAATCAAAACAAAAACATAAAAATGGGGTGCCTAACAAAATATCAAAAGGTCATGAACTATAAATGTAGACTACTCCCTCGAAGGACAACTACATTATTGCAATAATTAATAGACTACTCCCTTGAAGGACAACGATTCAAAGACATCAAAACATAAAAAGCAAAATATAGACCACTCCCTCGAAAGATGGCTATGCCCAAATTTTGCTACAAACAACACCCTCTCAGAAGCTTCCCGCATCGATCAGCTTCACATGACCACAAAATAAAACAACATCCCCAAGTATACTTCCCGCATTGATCAGTCTACCAAAAAAAAACTGACTGACTCACTATTAAGTCATGGACTTGCCTATAGTCATTCTCAGGGTCACCTATAAAAGGGGCAAAGTTATCCCTATTAAAAAGGGTTACGCTATCCTGACATATCACATAATCACACCTATTACCCCAAAATACCCAAGGGATTTTGAGCTCACTTAATGTCAAGTGATTAGGGTACTTCTCTAACACTAACCAATGGTCAACGACGTAATGAATGAATGGGGATTTTGTTTACAAAAACCCTATCTATGCTATCATTATGGTCCTTGCCAATGAAAGAGCAACGTGCCTTTCACTTCTTACACACCTTCGTCACATGCAACCAAAACATTTCCTAACCACTAACATAACATCATGATTTATTTAATGCAAATACCAATTTGTGTTATATAAATTATCATAGCCCATTCACATTAGTTTCTATGGAAAATAATACACATGGAAACTATCAACCAAACACAATTTATGTCAAGCATATACCATCACCAATATGGAAACCTACTGAAGCATAAATAAACTCATTTCATTTTTAGCATACACCATCACAAATATGGAAAATTGCTAAGGATGAAAAACCACATAACCTATGCTACAGCAGAAACCATCACACAATATGGAAAAGGCTATAACATCATCATACACTCATCATTTCAGACATAACCAAACCAACTACCAACCTCTTTGACTCTTCTTCCCTTTTTGGGAGAACTACATTAGCCTGAGGCCCTTAAAATAGGGGCTATGTAGGTAGCACTCAGTTTACATGGGGTCTTCTGAGGTTAGCTTAGCCATTCATTCATCCGTCTGCCCAATGGACCAACTATTCGACCTAAAACTGCCCAAACTCATGACCAAACAACTAGCCCTGACACTGTATAAGTCACTTTAGACTTCTCATGGGGCACATTGGAGATCACTTACATCTCCCTAACCACAACAAACAACACTCGAGATCATTTATATCTCAGCCCAACTCAATAAATGACCTCGGAGATTGTGACTATCTCCTCCGACCACGACCACTTTCGAGACAACTTTGCCTTGGTTGTTTTGATTGCATATGCTACCTCACAAATAGTTAGCAAATTATACGCACCCCTCACACCTATTGTGAGATCGCGACCAAGTTGATTCCAAATATTTGTGACATTTTTGTGTTTTCTAGGAGCACTTCCTAGCTTGGATACTTATAACACGACGACCATTAGAGCTACAACTTTAATCGATATAACCCAATCAGCTACCACTAATAAGCTGGGGACCAGTTAATTTGATTTTAGTCCTCCTTGACCATTTGAGCTATAGCTTTGATTGTTTAACCTAATCAACTACTACTAATAAGCTGGGGACCAGTTACTTCAATTTTAGTTCTCCTCGACCTTGCCTGCGATAATTTGACCAGCCTATCAAGTGAAGTTGTATACGTGCAATCTCAACTATTGCAACATTTACACTCCAACCTCACCTTACCCATCTAATGCCTATCAAATTGGCACTCGATTTTAGATTCCCTTCTCTCGACTCCCATTTTGAGGGGGGAATACCTCATCCCATACTTGGGGCAACCTACATCTATTTTTGTCTTGCAGTTCGTTAGGACAAACTACAAGACAAAAAAGGGCAAATGTAGACACCAATATCGTGTCAACCCCCCCTTGGTCCCTTTCTAAATGTTAGCACTCCTAACCCACACTTGAACCCCTTTCACCTTGGACACCTCACCCCTTTTACCTTTGACACCTCACCCCTTTTACCTTGGACACCTCACCCTAAGACCATTTATTACCCTATGAGACTAGGTCTTCCAAATTCTAACTACCCATGACCTTTTCTCACTCTCTAACTAACTCTCATGCCTCATAAGCCTGTGTTTTGACTGTTTTCCAATGAAAAAGGCACTTGGCAGGTGGATAAATGGGCAAAGGGCTATTTTTAGCCCTTCTTACCTATTTTTTCTCCATCGACGTTGATCAACCCTCGATCGATGACGGCAGGATCATCGACGTCGATTACATAAGCCTAACTCTAACATTGAGCTGCCCCTAACTCTTTGAGATTGACGCACACACTCTGAGACCAAGCATCAAAATTTTACTATCACTCTCTTGGATACCAAAGCTCTGCACAAGTCACTCCAGACATTGGATTGAAACATTGTACGAGGACCTCAACATCAGCCACAATAGGAATAAGCATTCTGACACCTTTGGTTCTTCACCGAATAGAGCTAAGTATTCTACTTCTTATTTTAGTATTTTAGAATACATTGGTAATTTGTTTCCATTTGATATTTCTAAGAACTGTTGAGGAACCTGACTTCTTCCGTGGAGAGGCTGAAAAGCCTTCCTCTTATTCTTACCCTTTTTTCACACTTATCCTCTACCTTTGCCCTTCCTCAGACCTTATTCACTTTCCTACAACCCTACACAAACCTTTAAACTTCCAGACTCCTCTGTCAACCAAAGGAATACCCTAAAACCCTTCCAAGGCCCACTGCCCCTACCGACATTGGCAATAAAACTGACGTCGACATCATTGACCCAATCGACCTCAACAGGCATATCAACGTTGGCGACTGTGACAAACTGACTGCAAAGAACAGGTACACATTATCTATTTTTCTCCTTCTTAGTCTTTCATCATTTCTACTTATACAACACTCTTTTTTTTAAATACTAGACTGTCATCCCTTGCGGAGCTTCAAGCTTCTGGGACTGAGGGAGTAGCTTGGCAGTCCACCATATCCTCCTCTAACATTTTCTTTGTTTGAGTTTCTTTCTTACTGTAGGTGTTTTCTCCACAGCCAAAGAGGAGCTCCCACAACACTTGGATGTGGTGTGCACTTAATTCGGGTAACGTCAAACCCACGACCTTGACCTTTAGTTTCTTCTTTCTTTTGAATGTAAATAGTGAAAAATATAGAGAAACATTTTGGCATGCCCGTTGGGACCCTTGCACTTTTCCTTGGGTTCATTCTTATTTTAAAAATCAAACATTCATATAGATGCATTAGAAAAATATTCTCTTATTGCATCCCTTCTTCTATCTTCTGTTTCAAAAAGAAACCATTAGCAGAAGTTAAAAAGAACATCTCTTTTTCTTCTTGTTACTTTTTGCATGCATCATAGAGTAGTGAAAAACTCATACTCTTTACCTCTTCTCCAATTATTTGCATTTGAATAACATATTTCGATTTGGGTTAAAAACTACTGAATTTCATTCTTGCTTGAATGCATACTTAGCCCACTTAGTAATTAAAGCATTATGAATAAATCATAGTGCACAAATGTTACACAACCAAACCACAATCACTTCAAATTAAACACTTAAACTTACTTGAGACAAGGCCTGTCTAGGATTTCATCACCTAGCAGATACCTTACCCCACCCGATGATCCTACTTGGACTTCACTACCAAGAGGAGGACCCACTTTGTTCTTTAGCAGAGTATAAACTATAGGCAAGGTATATTTTGGCTAAGCGGCCCAACTCAGCTCTAGGTTCGTGAAGTGAAGGGAGCAATCCCCAGCACCAGGCCACGTACTGAACCTAATACATATATTTTGAGCACCATAACACAACCTGAAACTATCCATAGACTTCCTCTCAAGGACCTATTCTACAAGCCCAATTCCCAACATACTCTCTTAAGGCATAAGCCACCATGACTTTAAAACTCATTCCTAGGAATTTAATATTTTAGAGGTTGCTTGCCTAATCATCTATTATGCTATTTTTATTTGATTGTTTGAGCTGGTAAGGTCGCATCATTCTAAAGTCTAAAAATAACTCAGAATATCTTCTTCCAAAAACTATCAATTTTTTGTGTTTCTGGAATTACACAAAAATTGACATCAGTTTGCCCACCGATGTTGGCAAATTTTCTAACCGATATCGGTTAAACAACCGACATCGGTCACTGTCAATAAGTTTTCTATCCAAACAGCAAGCTTAGAACCCAAATTTCCTTCTGTTCAACACAAATTTTGGTTTTTGAAACCAAAACACATAGTTTTTGGAACTTGAACCCCTTTCACTTTGGATGGTTTTGACACGCAGTCAAGCCAAATCTCTTGTTGACCACATGAGTCAACAACCACTCCCACCTTTGCCCTTCATACCAAGTCATCTAATGGAGTATACTTCAGATATCGAGCATACTCCTATCCAATCTACCCCTGATTGACCTCCTATTATTCCCAAAGGGGATCAAGAATTTGAGAGATTCCTTGACCACAATGTCAAGGCTAACCAACATTATCTCTCTAGAAGCCAAACATGAGATCCTTCGAGTAACCCTATTTATGGGATGCCAACTTCTTTGGTTGAAGCGGCAATGATATCAACAACATCCGCTACCCAACCTATGGTCACTTAGGCTGCTGGCTCGACTAATAACCTAATCATGGCCAATGTTTAAGATTTGGCCTCTCCTTCCATCATTTTTGGCCCTACCTCCATCGAGGTTTTCGTACCCCCTCAACCGCAAACAATTCAACCATGTTTGACACCTTTCCAAAACTTGATTGTCTCTATCCCATCCACTCTTGCACCCATAAATATGAGAGTGACCACTTATCCTTTAACTAGTCTTTGCCAATCAACCACCCTTGGAGGCATCTAGTCAGATTATGCCCTCCAACTTCACGACACAAGCCCCCATGGCCTTAACATCAGCCCCTATGACAAACTATCAATATGTTGCACCTACACAAATGTAACCAAGTATGTCATACGCCCCTCCCAATGCCTTCCAGGTACCCTATAACTTAGGGGGTGCCCCTCAAGCCAATCCATCTACTGATCTAATTAAGATGCTGATGGATAAGATGTCCAACTTTGAGACATCTATTTCAGGTTCAAGGAGTGTTCTTTCATACGAACAAATTTGCAATGAACTTATCTACCCTTTAGTTCCCATTCAACCATACCCTAGCCAGTGGGAACTCCCAAAATTTACTCACTTTCAGAGTAAAGAGGATCCATAACAACATCTGTGAGCATTTAGACACGCTTGCTACCTCATAGCCCATGATGATACGTTATTACTTCGCACATTCCCTATGTCACTTTCTGGCACTGCCCTTGACTGGTATAGCTCCATTACCAGTCATTCTCTCTTCACCTTCACTCAACTTACTCAGCTATTCCTTGATCATTTTCAGTTAATATTACCAAGAAGGTCTCCATCACAGACCTTTATTCCATTAAACAATTTGAGGATGAGTCGATAGCTAACTTCATCGCCCGTTGGAGAGGTTTGATTAACCAACTCTCCTTCTCACTACCTCAACCTGAGCTCATTGAGATCTTTTCAAGAGCATGTGCCAAGCACATCTCATCCACTCTACAGGTTCAAACTTTCTGCACATTTGATGAAGCTTTCACCATGGCCTGAAAGCTTGAACTCCACACAGTGAAAGAAGATAGGGTCAAATTACACAGCAAAAATACCAACAAAAAATCTGATGACCCTTCTTCTTCCAAACCTTCTTCTTCCCACTCCAAGTCCAAGGGATCGGCAAATGCTGTGGTCCTTAGGTAATCACGTTCTACAACAACCAACCAATCTGAGCTCTCTACTTCACAAAACATTACAAGACAATTCCAACAATAGTATGACCAACGACGATACACTCCAATAAGAGAATCATATGCTTTCGTATTGGATAAACTAGTAAAGCTGGGAGTCCTCAACCTCCCTTAAATTTGACCATTCCAATTTGACCCCTCATGAGCCATTCCTGCATGGTATAGGGAAAATGACTTTTGTAACTATCATCGTGCCAAGGGTCATGACACAGACAATTGCAAAACACTAAAAAAATGTTGTTCAAGACATGTTAGACAAAGGGGACCTTATTTTAGATAACCCTAATGTGCCAGCCAACCAAAACATAGATGTCTTTAGGAAACCATTTCCTAACCATCCCTTAAGTTAGAATAATGTTCAGACCATGGCCAATGACCCTCAATAATGCAACATACGCACAATCGACATGGTCTTCCCTTTCGTTCCTAACCAACCTCTACCACAATTTGAAGAGGTTAGACAACCCATTTCTCCACCATGGGTAGAAGAGCCTATTTTACCCATATCACCCCCACGACATCAAACACCTCATCTACCCATTCTTCTACCTCATGAGGATCTTGTATTACCTGTTCTTCTTGTCCCCACCTTCCCTCTTCTTTTACCATTGGAAGAAGTTACCATTCATACCCCACACCCTCATGTAGAAGGGGCCATCATCCCTCTATGTTACCCTTTAGAATAGCCTTCCTCTCCTATTTGTCCTCCACCGATGGAGGATAGTCTACCATCCACCCCTCTTTCACACATAAGAGAGTCTACTTTGACCTCTCCCATATTGAAGGATGCTTTGTCGGTACAAACGCCACTGGCCCTGCCCTCATCATTCTTATTACCAATGGAGGATCATACTTTACACACTCCTAGACCACACGTGGAAGGCATGATCATCCCTACGCTCTATCCTCTTGAAGAGCCACATTCTCCAATCCCTTCTCTGCTGAGAGAAGAACTCGCTACCTCACCCACTTCAGCTGAGGAAGATCCGGTGATGGTTCTCTCTCACCTTTGGCCCATGATTGCTACATCCAACACATTTCCACTCTTGCAATCACCCAAATCCTCTAAAAGACTGACTATCAGGCCTTGCAAATGTCATCTAAACCTTTCTCTCGATTGGCAGAAAACTTAGGATTTCTCCATTCTAGGAACCTAAAACATGAGGCATTATGGGAGTGACTTAAGGCTCCTTATCTTACACATCCCACTTCGCTTTATACAACCAACCCTTCCACGACAACTTACCCCAAAGTCTCTGACGAGGAGTGAGTTTTCACTTGTAAATCTTCAGAAGCTCAGCCTTCCACATCTGAACCCAAACCCTCGTAGGTGTCCACCATGCCGAAATAGATTAAATGTCTTGGTGTTCACCGGGTATCAAACCTCACTCACCCACAAGTGAAGGTAGATTTGAACATCACCCCACATAGTGGTGGTCCTCGCACCATACTAAAGATGGCTACTAAACCACGTTAGTCTACTCCTCCCCCACCTTCACCATTGCCTTCTATCTTGGGTTCACATCCCTCCACTTTAACAGGGGTGCTCCCTATTCCAACACCTCACAAAAACAAATTGCCTCCATTACTCCCTCTACTTGTCAAAAATATACTTCCTCCAAAAAATTTAAAAGTGCCATCTACGCGTGTGGCCACACCACCAACTAAAAAGGTGGTACAAAAAAATCCCCTTATAACTCCTAAATAGAAGTTGTCAACCCCTACTGCAACAATGAGCACAGACCCATTAGTGGGTTCTTATGCTTTGTTGTTATGCCAATTGTTGCAGTCGTATAGCATCGTTCTCCCACCCATTAAGCCATACCGACCTCTCAAATCAAAACCATCTTGGTTCGATGACACTCAAATCTGCTAGTATCATCTCACACCTGGGCATGATACTGAAAATTGTTATGCTCTTAAGGTTTTCATTCACCAACACTTGGAAAAGGACACCCTTCTCATTGACCATCCTTTTGACAAACTACCAACACCATCCCATGCCTCCCAAACCTCCTCACTTGAATCGGGATCCCAATGCAAGGTTATGGTCCCTCTACCACCGTCTCCCCTTTTATTTGAAATCAACACTATTAATGTGGTCACCAGGTCTCAAACCCTAAAGGATAAAGGAAAAGAGTAGGTTTCTATCCCTTGGACATATCCATTCGTCATGCCCTCTCCACCACCAAAGCCCAAGATTTTTATCTTGGGCACATCTCAACCAACATCTTCGAGGGAAATTCCTCCTAACCTCTCTAGTCCACACGATCTTTGGTATAAACAAACTGTTGACTACTTAACTTATTCCATCATTCCTCCTGACCTCTCTAGCAATGGATGGTAGGATTTTATTAAGAATACTGCTCGATACACCATGTTAGGGGGTCTTCTTTACAAATGAGGTTTTGATGGCCTCCTTCTTTGATGGCTAACCACCACTAAGACATCTCATGCCATTAAACAAGTCCATGATGGGATTTGTGGAGGACATTTCAATGGTAATGCGGTTGCAAAGTGCATCCTCCACTTGGGCTATTATTGGCCCACTCTTCACCAAGATTGCAGTAACTATGTTCGGCATTGTATCAAATGCTAGCAACATGCTAACTTACTTCGTCCCTAGCCATGTTTTAAAAGTTACTAAGGATTTTTGGCCCTTTTCACAATGGAGCTTAGATCTAATTCATGAGATTAACCCTCATTCATCTCTCTGACATCAGTCTATTATCACAATGATTAAATATTTCACTAAATGGGTGGAAGTTGTTCCCCTCATCTCCACTAAAGCTGAGAAAATCATTGAATTCATTAACCACCACATCATCTGTCAATTCGGTGTACCTCATAAGATCATCACCGATAAAAACAAATCTTTCAAAAACAAAACCATCAAAAAACTTTGCGACTTTTTTGGCATCAAACTCAGCTTCTCCTCACCTTACTACCCACAAGCAAATGGACAAGCAGAAGCTTCTAACAAAATCTTAACCAAAATCCTAATGAAGGTGGTCAATGACACTGGAAGGGATTGGCACACTCACATTCCCTTTGCTTTGTGGGCCTACTGCACTAGCATCCGAACCCCTACAGGTGCTACACCTTTTTCCTTAGTGTATGGAATCGAGGCCATCTTGCCTCTTGAAGTATAAATACCTTCACTTCACATCTCCTTGCACGACATACTCTCCAATGATGACTTTCATCAAGATCGATTAACACAACTTGAATTACTTAATGAATGTCATCTTGCCACTCTTAATCATCTTCATATCTACCAAGATCGCATCAAACGTGCCTACAACAAAAATCTGAAAGAGCAAGATTTTAAAATCAAAGATCTCATCCTTAAAGAAAACCAACACGTGACCAATATGGAAAGAAGCAAACGAGGCAAGTTTGCTCCTAATTGGCTCAGACCTTACATAATAACACACAAGTATGGATCAGGGACTTATTGTCTATCTTCTCTCGAAGGCCAGCCAGAACCTGAGCCCCTTAATGCCTTACATCTGTGACCATTCTATTGTTAACCAAGTAATCATTCACTTGATGTTTAACTTTAGCTCATCCCTTGAGCAACCCCTGTCATCCTCATTCCTATTCCTTTCAACCCTTTTTCCTTACAAACAAATTAGTTAACCCTTTTTTTGAAAGTAGTAAATGCTTTGTCCTAATAAAAAGGGAAACCCCTAAACCTCTATAGTCTAGTCCATGACTAAAATTTCAGTCAAAACAAAAACATAAAACTGGGGTGCCTAACAAAATATTAAAAGGTCATGAACTATAAATGTAGACTGCTCCCTCGAAGGATAGCTGCATTATTGCTGTAATTAATAGACTGCTCCCTTGAAGGACAACTATTCAAAGACATAAAAACATACAAAGCAAAATATAAACCACTCCCTCGAAAGATGGCTATGCCCAAATTTTGCTACAAATAGCACCCTCTCAGAAGCTTCCCACATCGATCAGCTTCACATGACCACAAAACAAGACAACATCCCCAAGTAGACTTCCTGCATTGATCAATTTAGCAAAAAAAAAAAAAAAAAACTGACTGACTCACTATTAAGTCATGGACTTGCCTATAGTCGTTCTCAGGGTCACCTATAAAAGGGGCAAAGTTATCCCTGTTAAAAAGGGTTACGCTATCCTGACATATCACATAATCACACCTATTACCCCAAAATACCCAAGGGATTTTGAGCTCACTTAATTTCAAGTGATTAGGGTACTTCTCTAACACTAACCAATGGTCAACGACATAATGCATGAATGGGGATTTTGTTTGCAAAAACACTATCTATGCTATCATTATGGTCCTTGTCAATGAAAGAGCAACACGCCTTTCACTTATTACACACCTTCGTCACATGCAACCAAAACATTTCCTAACCATTAACATAGCATCATGATTTATTTAATGAAAATACCAATTTGTGTTATATAAATTATCATAGCCCATTCACATAAGTTTCTATGGAAAACAATACACATGGAAACTATCATAGCCCATTCACATTAGTTTCTATGGAAAACAATACACATGGGAACTATCAACCAAACACAATTTATATCAAGCATATACCATCACCAATATGGAAACCTGCTGAAGCATAAATAAACTCATTTCATTTTTAGCATACACCATCACGAATATGGAAAATTGCTAAGGATGAAAAACCACATAACCTATGTTACAACATACACCATCACACAATATGGAAAAGGCTATAACATCATCATACACTCATCATTTCAAACATAACCAAACCAACTACCAAACTCTTTGACTCTTCTTCCCTTTTTGGGAGAACTACATTGGCCTGAGGCCCTTAAAATA
The DNA here is from genome assembly GCA_037957365.1 of Torreya grandis. Lineage (NCBI taxonomy): Eukaryota > Viridiplantae > Streptophyta > Pinopsida > Cupressales > Taxaceae > Torreya > Torreya grandis. The sequence goes on along the minus strand of JARHVA010003741.1, from coordinate 338,622 downwards.
GGGGCTATGTAGGTAGCACTCAGTTGACATGGGGTCTTCTAAGGTTAGCTCGGCCATTTGTTCATCCGTCTACCCAATGGACCAACTATTTGATTTAAAACTGCCCAAACTCATGACCAAACAACCAACCCTGACACTGTAGAAGTCACTTTAGACTTCTCATGGGGCACATTAGAGATCACTTACATCTCCCTAACCACAACAAACAACACTCGAGATTATTTATATCTTAGCCCAACTCAACAAATGACCTTGGAGATCACGACTATCTCCTCCGACAACAACCACTTTTGAGACAACTTTGCCTTGGTTGATTTGATTGCATATGCTACCTCATAAATAGTTAGCAAATTATATGCGCCCCTTACACTTATTATCGAATCGCGACCAAGTTGATCCCCAATATTTATGACATTTTTGTGTTTTCCAAGAGCACTTCCTAGCCCAGATACTTGGAACATGATGACCATTGGAGCTACATCTTTAATCGATCTAACCCAATTAGCTACCACTAATAAGCTAGGGATCGATTAGTTTGATTTTAGTCCTCATTGACCATTGAAGCTACAAATTTGATCATTTAACCCAATCAGATACCACTAATAAGCTGGGGACCATTTACTTCAATTTTAGTTCTCCTCGACCTTGCCTGTGACAATTTGACTTGCCTATCAAGTGAAGTGGTATATGCGTAATCTCAACTGTTGCAGCATTTACACTCCAACCTCACCTTACCCATCCAATGCCTATCAAATTAGCACTCAATTTTGGATTCCCTTCTCTCGACTCCCACTTTGAGTGGGGAATACCTCATCCCATACCTGGGGTAACCTACATCTATTTTTGTCTTGTAGTTCGTCAGAACAAACCACAAGACAAAAAGGGGAAAATGTAGACACCAATATCGTGTCAACCCCCCTTGGTCCCTTTCTAAATGTTAGCACTCCTAACCCACACTTGAACCCCTTTCACCTTGGACACCTCACCCCTTTTACATTGGACACCTCACCTAGACACCTCACCTAGACACCTCACCCTAAGACCATTCTTACCCTATGAGTCACCCTGAGACTAGGTCTTCCAAATCCTAACTACCCATGACCTTTTCTCACTCTCTAACTAACTCCTATGCCTCATAAGCCCGTGTTTTGACCGTTTTCCAATAGAAAAGGCACTTGGTGGGTGGATAAATGGGCAAAGGGCTATTTTTAGCCCTTCTTACCTATTTTTCTCCACTGACATCGGTCAACCCTCAGCCGACGCCAGTGGGATCACCGATGTCGGTTACATAAGCCTAGCTCTAACATTGAGCTACCCCCCCACCTCTTTGAGATCAATGCACACACTCTGAGACCAAGCATCAAAATTTGATTATCACTATCTTGGCTACCAAAGCTCTGCACAAGTCACTCCAGACACTAGATTAAAACATTGTACGAGGATGTCAACATCAGCCACAATAGGAATAAGCATTCTGACACCTCTGGTTCTTCACTGAATAGAGCTAATTATTTTGCTTCTTATTTCAATATTTTAGATTACATTGGTAATTTGTTTCCATTTGATATTTCTAAGAACTGTTGAGGAACCCCACTTCTTTCATGGAGAGGATGAAAAGCCTTCCTCTTATTCTTACCCTTTTTTCCCTCTACCTTTGCCCTTCTTCAGACCTTATTCACTTTCCCACAACCCTACACAAACCTTTAAACTTCTAGACTCCTCTGTCAACCACAAAAATACCCTGAAACCCATCCACGGCCCAGTGCCCCTACTGACATCAGCAATAAAACTCACGTCAACATCATTGACCAATCGACCTCGACAGGCATACTGACGTCAGTGACTGTGATAGATTGACTACAGAGAATAGGTACACATTATCTAATTTTCTCTTTCTTAGTCTTTCATCATTTCTTTTTATACAACACTCTTTTCTTTAAATAGTGGGCTGTCATCCCTTACGAAGCTTCACGCTTCTGGGACCGAGTGAGTAGCTTGGCATTCCACCATATCCTCCTCTAACATTTTCTTTGTTTGAGTTTCTTTCTTATTTCAGGTGTTTCCTCTACAGCCAAAGAGGAGCTCCCATAGCGCTTGGATACGGTGTGCACTTAATCCAGGTAATGTCAAACCCATGACCTTAACCTTTAGTTTCTTCTTTCTTCTAAATGTAAACAACAAAAAATATAGAGAAACACTTACCTTGTCTCCCCACTTACATCGGTTCTCACTCAACTCTTACTATGTGTCATGTAAGGGATAGCCTACTACATAATATACAACTCTTGACATGGTTTTATTACACTCTACCCCATAATTCATTGAACCTATAGTTTCCTCATCACCCAGCCTGATTGTCAAACCCCATTTAGGATTTATTCATGTTATATCTAAGCTAACATGAACCTAAGACATGGTATTCCCTTCTCTCACTGTAGTATGTTATACTTCAATGGCATACCAACTCACCTTAAACTCCATAATCTTAGTGGGGGCCTAGTAGTTAAAACCCATAATCATCTCATAACTTAGGCTTAGCCTACCCTTCACCATCTTGACTCATAATTTCAAGAGAATCTCTTATTTTAGTTGGATACTCTACCATTAGCAACATAATTAATCTTAATGACTGGACCTAAACCCTACGCATCTCTTTCCAAATTTTGAAATTGAACTTACTCACTCACTCAATGGGTTTTCTCATTAGCTCCTGCTTTCTAAAAAATTATTAGGGCCTCAAAAACACTGTCAATTTCACTCCTTGGACCCCAACCCATTCTCAACCCTAGGATACATGACCCAAGTTATACATTCACCACCTCAAGTTTTAAATGCGGGGCACTCTATTAAATAATTTGGTGGTGCAATTTAACCCCTAACCAATACCACATAACACCATCTAGTTATAACCAACTTGAAATAAGACCAAGAATATTTTTTGGCTTGGCTTGTGAGATAGTAGTATGGTCTTCAAGTGAAGGAACTATACACAAGGTGCATTAGCCTTCACTCTACACTCATGCTTTTAAAATTTAAATTGAACCCTTACATACATGAGCAAGATGCCAAACTTGGTCCCTCCTAAATAAATCAACCCTCAAAGTTCATAACTTTTTATAAAACTTAATTTATAAAATAAAAAATTGGAACCTTGTGATTTATTAGAGCCTCTTTTATTTATTACATTCTATTGGTTGTACTTATATCCTGTAGATGTATTACACATGTAGATAATTCCAAACCACATGTGCATACAAATAAAACATACATGACAATATTTCACTTAGACACACCATATAATCAATAAGACGGTCTATCCATTTAAACTAGTAACCATCTCATAATCTACCAAATGGGCTCATAAATATCCCATTACTACACACACTAAACCTTTCAACAAGATGTTAAGTAAAAAAATATATAGATTCAAGTATAATAACAACTCATGGTTAGGTCACAAGTAATTAATGTAAACTATATGATTTCATCTAATGAACCATTGTATAATATCAATCTAGGGTAGTGTCCAAAGGATATATACAATAGGTTAGAATACTTTTAATTGACAATCTGATCTATTAAAACTAGCATTTATGAAACAAAATCAACTAATGAAATCAAACCAATCAAACATTTCTGATATCAAATCAAATCTAAATAACTATTATCTTTATCAAATTGAAAGTAACACAACTAAAATTAGAATGCCTAAATGTAAATATTGTAATGAAAGTAATTAAGATAAATGTTGTAATATTAAACAAACAACATACCTTTCAGGTTATACAAATAAATCAATAGAAAATATACTAAAACTATAAATGAAATATAAAGAATATTTATCTAGAAATACCATACAATATATCTTTCTTCCTCATGTGGAGTGGGTCCTTTCTTGGCCTTTGGAATGGGAATAGAAATAACTAATCATAAAACTTAGAAATGTTGGAATACTTTAACTTCTCATTAATATATGACAATTCTTACAAGATATTACAACTAAACAATGCTCTTAATTCTATTTTTTAATAAAAATACTCTAACTCTATTGAAGTGAAATATTATATTTATGATACAACATCAATAACCAATTCCTTATGCTAGACAAAATATGTTAAAAAAATCGGTTACAACTCTAAATTCTATTGTTGGCCTAACATTATTAGTTTCCACTTTACTAGGAGAGAAAAGTGGAGCATTCTTTAGATTGCAATATTCTATTTTAACTACTAAGAATTACATTTGGATCTAGTAGTTTTGGTTCCATGAATTATTTCATGGTGTCTTAACAATTTGGGAAAATATATTCATAACAAAATCAAGATACTATTGTAGACACATAAATTAACATTTAAGTTAAAATAATGCACTTGTGACCACCCTTTTTACACACTTATCTTGTGCCTTATTTAAGGTCCTTCTAACCACTTTCCTTGACTTTTTGCATAGATGACCCATTCTTCTAAACAAAATGATGACACCAAAATGTCCCTATTCCTCATAAAAATTATTTAAATCTCACCACAAATTGTTCTTGGTACCTAAATTATCTATTTGTGCTCCTTGAACAATAATGCCTTAATTGGATAGTAACACACTACTCTCTTGTCTAGATCCACCACTCTTATCCTCCCACAAAATAATTATTAATTTCAAAATTTAAAATTCATGAAATGAATCACCCTAAAAGTTTAACAAGTCTCATATGGAGGAATTCCGTTTTGATCACTATAAATACATATTTCAAGTCATTTTTCATATAAGACACTTCCACACTAAAAAACACCATAATTATAATTACACATTGAGATCAAATTCCTCATTTATCCCAATTCTAATTACATACAACCCTAGTAGCCCTGAGCTAAATTTTGAATACACTTATTAGGCCATAAGTGATGGTAGAAGAACTTAATCACACCAAGATTGCACCAACATCTATTATTTTGCACTAATATTTCACACAAACCACCGTAACATGGGAGAACTACATGGAGTTTGATCCCTCTTAAAAGTATTGATATGTAGGTAGCACTCAAAATAGGGGGTGTTGAGGTTAAGTAAATCTTCAATCACTAACCCATTTTACCCCTTTATTTCATTCATATTATTATGCCATTGAGTTATAGTTTCAAGTGAAGGAGGAGATACATAGTGATTTTTGCAACATATCAAAATCTCCTACATAGTCTATAGAGCACACAAGTGAAGGTGATCCTACCAAAAAAATACCTAATCTATACTACTTTTCAGACATCAATGATCCCTAGGAATATTATTGTACTAATATATTTTTGAATTACAAAGCTCCTATACAGAGACCCTGCCAAGCTCTATTTCAAATCTAAACTCAATTAATAAGCTTCCTGTTAGATGGTGGAGCCTGATCTTATTATAATGCCCAATTCCTAATAGGGGGTGTGTGTGGGGGGGGGATGTCCCCCCACTAAGGTCTCCATGGGGGTCAGGGGGAGGCGACCTACTTTGGATCACCCCTGGTGGGGTTTTTGGGGCAACACCCTTGAAACAAAATTTCATGAAAAATACATGGTAAAGTTTTTAATTTCATAATAAATATGGACCATTCACTATTAGGTCATAGATATAATGGTATAAATTATGTTGGTGCATTTTTTCCCTAATATGTAAGCCTCCTATGATATGAGGGCATTGTAATTATGGTGGCACACTATTTGTGAGTGAAGAGGATATTGTAGTGGATGTATTTCAAGTTTTTCCCTTCATTTGTTGGATTGAATAAGAGAAGAACTAGCTGTTTCTATGTGGACATAGCTCATATTGGGTGAACCATGTTAAATATATGTCTCTATTGTGATGTGTTTTTTGCATTTTATTTCCATCTTTGTTTCCTTAATATTGATCTACATTGTATGTTCCTAATAATTGGTATCAGAGCCAAAGGTTTATTTGGCAAATAAACTCACAAGAAAAGATGGTTCTTAGTTTGAGTGGGAAAAATGGTAGAAGAAGGCAAATTTAAGGTTGAGAAGTTCAACAGATAAAACTACTAGCTATGAAAGATGTAAATGGAGGACTATCTAAATTATAAGGATATTTTCATACAATTGGGTAGGATAACAAAGAAGCTAGTGAATATGAAGGATAAAGATTGGGAAGTTCTTGACAGAAAAGCACTAGGAATAATATGACTATACCTGGTAGTGTTAGTGGCCTTTAATATTTCAAAAGAAAAGAAAATAATGGATATGATAAAGGAATTGGATAGAGTATATAAAAAACCCTCAACCTCGAACAAGGTGTTTCTTATGAATCATTTATTTAATATGGAGATGTCATAACCTGGGTTTATTGATAATCATTTAAATAAATTTAACATGGTCTTAAGTCAATTAAGATATGTAGGAGTAAACTTTGATGATGAGGTTAGGGATATTTTAATTTTGTGCTCATTTTTAGAAACCTGGAATGTCTTGGCCATGGCTATGATTAATTCTATCTTTGGTTCAAACACTTTAAAGTTTGATGATGTCATTGGTGTTATTCTTAGTGAGAAAATGCGATGGAAAAATAGAGGCGAGACATCAGGTAATGATTTGACTATGGAGAAAAGGGGAAGATATAAGGATATAGGAAAGGGCCTAGAGAATCATGGGAAGTATAAGAAGGGTTGATCCAAATCCAGAGGAACATTGGTGTGCTAGATTTGTGGGAAGAAAGGTCACCTAAATAAAGATTGTTGGTTTCAAAAAAGAAAACAAGGAGATAGACACCAAGATAAAAATTAAGAATAAAATGTAGAAGGTGATGTGTTACAAGATGTTTTAATCCTTTATATATATAATATTAATTATTCTTGGGTGTTAGATTTAGGGGATTCATTTCATCCTACACCCATAGGAAATATTTTCAAAACTATGTTTAAAGTGATTTTGGATAGGTTTATTTGGGTGATGGTGAACCTTGTAAAATTATTATAAAGGGTAAGATATAGATAAAATTAAAGAATGGAAATAAATGGTGTTGAAAGAGGTGAGGCATGTTCTTGAGTTAAAAATAAATCTAATTTTAGTAGAGTAGTTAGGAAGTGAGGGCTGCACAATTACACTTATAAAAAATTTGTGGAAGGTCACTAAAGGATCACTGGTAATATCAAAAGGAGAGAAGGTAGGTACATTATATTTATCTAATAGTAATGTTGAATCCTCTATTGCTTTAGCTTTTACAAAAGTGGATACAAAATTATGGAACCACAAACTTGGACACATGAGTGAGAAGGGGTTACAAGTTTTCTACTCAAATAATTTGTTGCCAAATTTGAAGAAGGTGGATTTGGATTTATGTGAGCACTATGTGTATGGAAAATAGAAGAGACTCATATTTCTCAGAGTTGGGATGACAAAGAAAGATGAAAAGTTAGAGCTTGTGAATATAGATGTATAAGGACCAACTCAAGTATCATCCCTTGGTGTCTCTTCTTATTATGTTACTTTTATTAATGATGCAACTAAAATAACTTGGGTTTATTTCATATGAATTTTTTTTTATGTTTTTTATACTTTTAAGTATTGGAAAGCTTTGGTTGAGAATGAGACATGAAATAAGTTGAAGTGTGTCAAATCAGATAATGGAGGTGAATACTACAGCAAGGAGTTTGATAATTACTATTAATCCCATGGTATTTGTAGAGAGAAGATGGTTCCAAGAACACCACAACTAAATGCTATGTTAGAAAGGATGAATAGGAAAATCATGAAGTGTGCAAGGAGCATGGGATTGTATGCAGAGTTGCCCTTATAGTTTTGGGTAGATGCTGTGGATACTAATATTTACTTAATAAACAGAGGGACCTCAAGTCCTTTGGATGGTGGCATTCTAGAGGAAGCATGGATAGGTAAAAAGGTAGATTATTCCTTTTTAAATACTTTTGATTATGAAGCATTTGTCCATATTGATAAAGAAAATAGAACCAAGCTTGAAGAAAAATCCAAGAAATGTACTTTTATTGGCTATGGAGTTAATGATTTTGGTTAATGTTTATACAATTTTGAAAATTATAAAATCATTAGGAGTAGAGATGTAATATTTAATGAGAAGGTCATGTACAAAGATCAATTATAGGGAAAGAAACAAGAAAATAGAAATATAGAATATGCAATACTTGATGAAATCACTGGAAATGAAATTCTAAAAGAGCTAGAAAATTAGAATGTGCAACAAATACAACAACAAGAAGTACCTTAAACTAATGGAAGTGTAGTTAGAAGATCTACCAGAGAAAGTAGACTCCCTAAATGACACTCTCCTTCACTTTATTATTTATTATTGACTAATGGTCGTGAGGCAAAAAGTTATGCCAAAGCAATGTAGGTAGAAATGTAAAAGAAGTGGGAGTAAGGCATGAAAGAAGAAATGGACTCCTTGGTACATAACCAAACTTGGGATTTGGTTCAGTTGCCTACAAGGGAAAAAGAGGTGCAAGGCTAGACTTGTTATAAAAGGGTTTGCACAAAAAAAGGTATATATTTTGATGACATATTTTTTCCAATTGTTAAAATGACTTCCATAAGAGCTATTTTAAGTTTGGTAGCAGTAGAAGATTTGTACCTTAAATATTTAGATGTGAATATTTCCTTCCTTCATAGTGACTTGGAGGAGGAAATAGAAACCATAGGGATACAAAGTCAAAGGTAAGGATAAAATGGTGTGTAGGTTGAAGAAGGGTTTGTATGGCTTAAAGCAAGCTCTATGGTAGTGGTATTTAAAATTTGACATGTTTATGATAGAACAAGGTTATAATAGATGTCATTTTGACCACTATGTTTATTTTAAGAGATTAGATACTAACAACTATATTATCTTGTTATTGCATGTAGATGATATGCTTGTTGTAGGGTCTAACATGCATGATATAAATGAGCTCAAAAGAAAACTAGTAGATTCATTTACAATGAAGGATTTGGGTGCTACAAAATAAATTCTTGGTATGAGAATAATAAGAGATAGGAAAAATAGAAAATTGACATTATCTCAAGAAGAATATATTAAGAAGGTGTTAGTTAGGTTCAATATGAAAGATGAAAAACTAATGAGTACACCTTTGGGAGGGCACTTAAAATTAATCAAGGAATATTGTCCTAAAACATAGGAAAAAATCAATTACATGTCCAAAGTTCCCTATCCTTCAATAGTTGGAAGTCTAGTGTATGATATGGTGTGCACAAGACTAGACATTACTCATGCAGTGGGAATTGTCAATACGTTTATTAATAATCTAGGAAAGGAGCAATGCGATGCAGTCAAGTGGATTCTCAGGTACTTGAGAGGGACTAATAGATAGTTATGATATGAAGGGTCAGATGTTACCTTATAAGGATATGTTGATGTAGACATGGTTGGAGATTTAGATGGTAGGTGGAGTACCATAGGTTATGTATTCACTATTGGTGACACTACAGTTAGTTGGATTTCAAAATTGTAGAAGATAGTTGCTTTATCAACTATAGAGGTAGAATATGTTGTAGCTACATAAGCAAGCAAGGAGATGATATGGATGAATCAGTTCATGGAAGAGTTGAGGTAGAAGTAGGAAGATTGTAGGTTGTATAGTGATAGCTAGAGTGTAATTCATTTATCAAATAAATTATAATTATACTCAATAACCAAACATATGCAACTCATATATCACGTCATTCGTTCTATTTTGGAGGATGGCCAACTAAAGTTGGAAAATATCCATATGAGTTAGAATCTTGTAGATATGCTAACAAAGGCAGTCACAAAAGAGAATTTGCAGAGTTGTTCAGCTTTAATAGGTCTTTAAGGATAACAAAGAATATGAAAAAAATGTTAGTGTCAAAGTTTAAAGAAAAGTCCAAAGAAGAAGTTATGGCAATGGAGTTGTAACAATCAATCTCCAGGTAGGAGATTATTGGATAGTGGAGCCTGATCTTATTATAATGCCTAGTTCCCAATAGGGGTGTGTGGGAGAGGGAAAATCCCCCCACTAAGGTTACCATGGGGGACTAGGGGGGAGGTTACCTACTTTGGAACCCCTCCATGGGGGTTGGGGTGTAACGCCCTTGAAGCAATTTTTTTTGAAAAATGCATTGTAAAATATTGTAATTTTGTAGTAAATATGGACTATTCACTATTAGGTCATAGATATAATAGTATAAATTATATTGGTGCATTTTTTACCTCAGATGTAACCCTCCTATGATATGATGGCAATGTAATTATGGTGGCACATTGTGTGTGAGTGAAGAGGATATTACAGTGGATGTATTATAGGTTTATCCCTTCATTTGTTGGATTGTATAAGAGAAGAACTAGCTATTTTTGTGTGGATGTAGCCCTTATTGGGTGAACCACGTTAAATATGTGTATCTATTGTGTTATATTTTATGCATTTTATTTCCATATTTATTTCATTAATATTGTTCTATTTTCTATATTCCTAACACCTCCCTGTCATTTTCAATTTTAGAAACATTTTACATCTTAGTTTTCTATCTAAGTTTGTGTTCAATCCTTTTTAATTTCCATATTTAATATATTTATAGATTTAGTAAGTTCAAAATAGATTATCATTTATTACATATTTTTAGCATTCTAATTTTGCACAACAGTTTCTTTAATTAGAATCTAGCATTCTCCTAGTTCCCCAAATTCAATAAAACAACTATAAATATCTACCTACTTATAGAAATGATTATTTTAAGAATACTATATATATAACCATAAAACACTATCCAAAAATAAATCCTTAAATATTCTCAAGATCTTCATGTGTAACATTATGCATTGTTTATCTCAAGAGCTAGGCCAATGTTGATCTCCAAAGCTAGTTTTTTGAAGAACTCTGAAGCTAGTGTTCTAAGCAACTCTGGAGCTAGTGTTCTAAGCCATTCTGGAGCCAATTTTATATGAAACTCAAGAAATACTATAATACTATAGAGCTAATAAAAAAATAATCCATACCTGGTATTTTGGTACTCCAACTTCTACTATCCTCATTGATGACCTATGTAAGCCTATATATTCAAAAAGTGACATCTATTTCATAGAATTTTTAAAATTTATTAACAAATTAGAGAATAAATATATTTAAATAATAGACAAGTATTTTATCCCATAATTCACTTTAAATCAAATATTATATCTAAATATTATAAATAAATCCACTTTTAGGAATGATAAATGGATGGAAAAAGAAGGTAATTTTAGGATATAATGTGGTATATTTTGACCTCCTCATCTCTCTCAAGCTTAAAATGTTGTAGGTCCTCCTAAATGTTATTTTTTGTTAGTACATATTCAAATTCATCCTTTCCAAAGTTTGGCATAAGTCATATTCCTTCTCAAAAAATTTCCAAGTTTTATGTATGTGGTCAGCATGACTTTTATGATTTCTAACCCTTTTTTTCCATCTTTCAAAATATTCGTATACTTGCTCAGATTCACTTTTATATAGAAGTATTGGGGTTATTAATAGTGGAGGTTTATACCCCATTCCCACCCTTTAATTCTCTCATCATTTCTAAAATAGCCTTGGCTCTCCTAAGAGACCATTTCAAGTTTTTAAGGGAGATGAGCATTCTTTTCTTCAAAATATAGTCATTGTTTCCCACCTTTTTGTGCATGCTTTGAAATATACATAAAAATATATTTAAGAATGTTATTAAAAATAAATATCACTCTATAATATATTTATTGTATACTGATCCATTATCCTTTGGGTATATGACAAGTGCCGAAATTATTTAACACAATCATTGGAATTAGGATTTTCATGACTCATCATAGTCCATGTAATTTTTCCTTGGGCAAAATATTCTTCAATTATATTTTCCCAAGTAATTTGATTTTTTAAAATTGAAATGTAGGCCATAATTTGAAATTCCCCTACAAAGAGCTTGACCAGGAATGATGTTAAATGGCTTAAAAGGTACTTGTGTAAAAAGAACACACATAAAAGGTTTTTGATGATCATGAAGACTCTAAAAATAGGATTATAATAACTCCTTTTCATCCTCAAATTCAAGTGGTAATACACATGACACCCTCTATAGCTACCATATATATAATTTCTTCTAACAAAAAATACTATCCATGGAAGATGCTCTCCTACAAGCAAGTGATTTTCCCCAATTTGGCAATCTTCCTTTAACCTAGACTCAACCCCCTATTTTTGATCTTTTGTTCCTTGAAGTTCCTATTTCAATTTATTTTTATTTTCCATTATTTCATTAAATGTGTTACACTTCTTCTCCCATATAGTCAATTTTTTAACATTCTTATTTTCCTTGACTATAGGGATCGGTAGGGTTTCTCTAACTTATATGATATTATTGAACAATCTTGCTATCTTTATCAAGAATTCTGAATTTTTATTCTTGTTGTTCATTTTGTAAGGTAAAAATAACATTTCACTTACTTTGAAGGGATTATTTTATAAATGATATTTCCTCTTTTAGTTATCTTATTGTAGCCTCATCTTTAGATAAGTCCATGGGTTAGAGTTTATATTGTTCCTCAAATAAGCTAAATAAATTCTCTTATTCTTCCTCTTACACATAAAGGCCTTCCCATTACCCATTTTTTGTTTCATTTATGGAGAGTGATGATGGGATTCCATTTGCTCCTCCATGAATGGATCTTCCACATGCATGTCTACAAGCTCTTTTGTTGGGTTTAGACTTCACATAGTTTTATAGTTGATTATTCTATAGATGAATGTTCTTCAATTATTTATTATTCTTGAGTTATAATTCATATCCTCCTTTTTATTTTCCTAAGAAGAGAAGGCTTAAGTTTAACTACAAGTATCTCCTTAGTTTTTAACACAACTATGATTAGAGTTGGATTAGTTGACACTCAAGCTCTTGACTCTAGAGTTGCGGTTATATTAGTTCTTGAGGGTTGTGTCTTATGTTTATTCCTTTTGATGTGAAACTCTAGGGTAGGGTTTTAGGTATACTTCTCCCATTTGGTATTGGGCTCAAAGTAGGGTTTTCTAGTTTAAATTGGAGTTTTCAACCCTTGTTTCTTCTTCCTATGCCTATCTTCTAAAAACTCCAATCACTTTTCTTATCATTTGGATTTAATTAAAAAATGGTGTTTGTATATTAATTAGATCAAGCCATGATTATTCAAGGGTCCTAATCCTTGTACATATCTTTTAACCATGGCTTGAATAATAAATTACAAGAAATGAGTAAGATTCACTAGATAGTCTTCATTCTCCTTATCATATTTCAAATGGTTTAGCATTTTCATAGTGGCCCCCAACATAGTGCCATACTAACCATCAGATGTAAAAGCATTCATGGTATATAGAGTAACATTTATCCATGGTTCTGTCATACTTTATCTATTGATTCTTTTACATTCCCGTTTTCCATTATAAACCAACTCAAGAGTTGGCTCCCCTTCCCTATGGAAAGTTTGAATTAAATCTCGGTAGGAGAATTTAACATGTGAAAAATAATTTCCTACCATAGGGATGTCATATATATTGATTATAATGGTGGGAGTTACCTTGATCTTGACCCCTTAGACCTTGGAGTATTCTTTGTGAAGATTCTAGACAAATTCCTCTGAAATTTACTCATTGTAGCCTTTAATTTTTTGTAGAAATTCCATCCACCCTATAGTCTTGAACACTTTTTTAGTAGCTTCTTATTCTAGTAGAGATTATAAATATTTGGGATCATATTTATTCTTTTTCCATATGATAATTGAGGTAAAGAGGTAAAGTTTGTATAAAGACAGAGAAGCTAGATTACTAGATTTTCTAGAAATAATTAGCAAGCTTCAAACAAGGTCTTGGCAAGGAATTGGCTTAGAACAGAACTAGTTTTATTGAAAATATAGTGGGGTTTATTAATAGAGGAGTGAAAAATGAATAACAAAATAGTTCCCAAGATAACCAAATGATAATGGATCATTTGTGTGAAGTTCTCATGAGCATGGGAAGTGATGGATTATTTGGGAAGTGATTTGTGAGTTTATTATTGACTAATTTTTGGCCCTTTAGGTCAAAATTGGACACCCCCTTTTTTGTAGAAAACATTTGAGTCTATACCTTTGTTTGAGTCTAGTATGCAGGTTTCATTCAGAAGAAGTGTTCTTATACAAAGCTAAAGTCTTTTACATATAAAAAGCACAAGCGTTTTCTTTTGAAAGCTTTATTCTTTAGTCTTTTGGATAAGTCCTTTAAAATGAATTCTTTTGGGTTTTTATTCTAAGCCTTTGCCAAATTTTTTTATACTTTTTGTCTGAGGCTTTTATTTTAGAAAAATTGTCTATTAAACTTTCTCGAAGGGTACTTTATCACAAGAAATGGCCTAGACAAGTCTTTCGAAGGGTATGTTTCCTTTCAAAATGGGCACTTTAACTTTTTTGAAGGACACTTTGGCTCGGTTCAAAGTTATCAAAAGATATTTTTGAATTTTAGAAGGGTTATTTGAAAAAAATCCAAAAAGGACATTCCAAAGTTCTAAAGGTCCACTTCAAAAAATTTGAAGGGTATGTTTCATTTTTTTGAAGGGACACTTTCAATTTCTCTGAAAGATATCTTCAAGCCAAAAGAGACCCTTGCAACTTTTTTGAGAATTTTTCAAGCCAAAGGACATTTTGAATTCTTTTAAAAGGTCACTTTCATTTTTTTCAAAAGAAAACTTGCCTTATCGAAGGGTACTTCATAGAAAGTTTGAAGGGCATTTCAACTTTCCCAAAGGGACCTTTCAAAAAGTTTGAAGAATTGTTTCAGAGAAAATGTGGACCGTTTCAAAATTTTAAAGGGTCACTTGTATTTTTTTAAGGAATATTTCCAATAAGCTGAATGGCACTTTTATTTTTGTGGAGGGCACTTATTAGAAAATCCAAAATAATTCCTTCAGATAATTTGTTTGAAGGAAATGAGAAATTGTTCCTTGTAAAAAAGCTGAGAGGAAAGGAAGAAGATCCTGAAAGAATTATTTTAGAAAAATTGTCCAAAATATTGTCGAAGATAAGAAGTCTAAAGAAAATACCCAAATGGTGATGGCCAACAAAATCTTAAGTTTTAGACTACAAAAATTAGCCATTGGGATTCAAACAAAAGATGACGGTCTGTAGGAAGTCAATTTTAAACTATGAGGAATAACCGTTGCTATTCAAAATACTTGACAAGAACTTAAAGACAAATATGGAAATGACAAATAGCATAAATCTTGAGCTCTGATGCATAACAAGCACAATAGGCAAGTCAATGGTTCAATATTATTGTACTATTACATAGCTCGATGAGATAGTAAAGAACATCTTACATCAAAACAACATTCCAATAGATGAACCCATCTATAAAAAAATACAATTTAGAATATCTTGATTTCACTGGTGTTATCGTAAAGGGAGCTTATTACATAATGTAATGTAACTATTTCTTTTCTTGAGGTGACCTATGTCCAAGTGACCCTTGAACTTCCTTGGCTAAACCTCTCTCTCAAAGGCTATATGTATGTATTCTCTTGGCTCCTTTTGAAAGCCTCTGCTAGTTATTTGAAAAACTCTAGCAAGATTTGTCCTTGCAAAACTCTTAAAGAAATAATACAAGTTATTTTACACTCACATGCTACATTGTTATGTATTGGTCCAAATTATGTTGTTCTTATTTAGTGAAAATTATCTTTTCTAACCTATTATCCTCGATTGCCTACCAAATGTGCAGAAAGATTATTGTTACAGGTCCTTGTTAGTATTCTTTCATAAGTGTATAGATATTTTAGAAGTGGTTTAAGACTATATTCTTTCCTAGAATTGTCTTTTACTCTCCTGAATGTCAAACACCTTCTTGAATCTAACAAAACACTGATGTGATAATGCATAAAACTTGTGAGTTTTGTGTGAAGAAACTTTTTTAGTCTTTAAGTAGTGATTTCAGTCAAGTGAGAGGATATCAAATATTGGTGCATCATCGCTTATTTTCTTAGTTCTTTTCTTTCTCCCTTTTCATACACAGTGTGTAGTTCAGAAGAACTTCAAAGGTGCATCAAGGGGAGCTAGCCCCTAATCTAGAGATTCATCTCAACAGAATTGTCACCCATAATAAGAGAGATGATTCTATTTTCCTGCTTGGATGAAGAGAGCTGAGCATCTCCTCAAGGGTGAAAATCCAAGCATCAACATTTATATAGCCACTTTATGTTGTCATGTTCCTCATGTGAGGGTTGGATTTTAAATTTATAACCATCATGTCTTCCTTTTGAAATTATGTTACCCAATTTATTCATTATGAATCTATAGTTATTACTATTTTTGTAAAATATGGGAGGATACAACTTATGTCTAGTGTGTTCCTTTATGGGATGTTAAAAAAGTGGAAATTTATATAATTTTAAAACTATAGTTAAATTTAAAATCAAAATAATAAAATAATTACCTTGAATACCTCTAGTTTTCCTTTTTATTGCATGTTTCAATAGGAATGAAGATGCTTTGATTGATTGTGTGGGAAAAACTGCTTTTTCCTAATTTTTAACTCCCCCCCACCTTTTTGGAAAAGAGCCACCATTTTCTAGTTTTCAATTATTTTTATTTATTGGACCCATGGATATAGAGATTTGTTAGAGTGGAAGTGGAAATTTATTCAACACATTAAAACTCTAGATGTGACAATACTTGTTTGGTGAATTCCTCCTTAATGATTGGTTGTTGATACAATTGCAACCTATATTTGTTTACCATGAGTGTCCTTTCTCCATCAATTGGTAGTAGTTGAATATCTCCATTATCAAATATTTATTTGATATCATATGGTACTTTCCATTGGGTATGAATTTTCAATTTGAAGTGATGATAGTTGGAGTCAAATAATAAGTCCCAATCTTTAACTTTAAACTTCTTTTCTTGTATATGACAATCATGCCATATTTTCATTTGTTGTTGAGTGACTTATTTTTGTTAAAATTCCTCTAAACTCATCTCATCCAACTCATTTAATTGTATAATGCATTCTTGTTTCACATGTGTCAAGTCAATTCCTACTTCCATTGTTATCCTTAGTGTTTAAGATTCAAGTTCAATAGGAAGTAGTGGTATTTTTCCATACACTAGTTCCTATGGAATGAATCATGTAGTAGATTTTCATGTTGTGTCATAGGCCCAAAGTACTTAAGGTATATTATTTACCCAATATTTCCTATTGATATTTATTCTCTTGGTCATAATGTTATCCAACTATCTGTTGGTGACCTCAACTTGGCCAATAACTTGGAGGTGATATGGAGAAGACTTCATGTGGGTGATATGATAGTATTCAATTAAGGCCTCTATCATCTTGGAAGTAAATTGTGTTCCTTGGTATGAAAAAAAAGCTCTAGGTGCTCTAAATTATTGAATAATTCTATCATATAGAAAGTCAACAAATTTATCCTCTCAAGAAAATGCCAAGGCTTCCACTTCAGCCCAATTGGAGACATAATTAATGCACACTAAGATGTAATCTTTTTCTTATGATAATGGATCAATAGGACCATTGAAATCCAATCCCAAAATTTTCAAAGAGTTCCAAAACCACTTAAGTATGGAGAGGCATATCATCTGATAATGTGGGCTTACCCATCCTTTGGCATTGGTCACATTATTTCACATCTCTTTTCATCCTTATGAAGTGAAGGTCAATAATACCCAACACATATGACCTTATGAATATTCCTTTGGGTTGAATAGTGATTTTATTCTAGTCTATCATGACAAGATCTTAGGATGTCATAGAATTCATCTTTTCTCACATAACTATGTAACAAAAAATTAGGTCCACATTTAAACAAGATCACATCAAGC
Organism: Torreya grandis; assembly: GCA_037957365.1. Lineage (NCBI taxonomy): Eukaryota > Viridiplantae > Streptophyta > Pinopsida > Cupressales > Taxaceae > Torreya > Torreya grandis. The sequence goes on along the minus strand of JARHVA010003741.1, from coordinate 320,814 downwards.
CATTTAAATCTTGAGCAATCCCTAATTAGGCATTTATTTTTCTTGTTAGTGAAATCAAATGGAAAATTCCTTGTAGAAAGATAATTAGCTATGTATACAAACTAAGGTTTGTATGTTGAAATTAAAAACAATTGTTCATCCAAAATACTATCTTTAACTATATCATTTTCCCTTATAGTATTTAATCTAGACAAGAAATCAACAACCACATTAGATTTCCTAGGTTTTTCAATTATTATTACATTAATTTCTTTCAATAGTAATAACCATCTAGTGATTTGTACACTTAATATTGCTTTTTCCATTAAGTAATTGATAGTGGAGTGATCTATATATATAAATATCTCATAACCAATAATATAATAATGAAACTTATTAATGGGATAAACAACACCCAAAAATTCTCTTTCACTAGTTGTAAAATTCTTTTCTATTAGAGTCACACTCTTACTCACATAATAAATAACATGCATTTTACCTAAGAACATATCCTATTATAGTGTTGTAAGCATCAATATAAATGTCAAAAGGGAGTTTTCAATAAGGATATCTCAGTGTTGGAGCATAAATGATACTTTTTTTTATTTCCTCAAATAATTGTTGGCATTTATCTATCCATAAAAATTCATTGTTCTTTGTGAGTAGGGAGTACATAATTAAAGTCTTCAATGAAACATCTATAGTATCCTACATGCCCTAAGAATAATATTTTTTTGGTTCTTAGGTGGAGGTAATCGTGAAATGAATTCAATTTTCTTAGGGTTCACTTGCATTCCTTTAGCTGAAATATGATGTCATAAAATAATGCATTGATCTACCAACATGATACATTTTTTGTGACTCAAGGACAACTAATGTTTTTCACACCTAATGAGGACTTTGTCTAATTTTTGAATATGTTCATCAAAATATTATCCATACATAGTGAAATCATCTATGTAAATTTTTGTTGATTGCACACCACACCCTAATTAATATAAAGTCATGGTACCCCTCTTTTTACAATTTTTCATGGTCTCAGTTTTGTTTTCAAGCCAGTTTGTCTCAGCTCTCTCAAGTCACTCTCGTGGGTCATCTCAGTTTGTTTATTGATATGTGTCCCAAAACTTAATTAATTACAAAGACCAAGTCCATGCAAGAAAGTTTCATCTATGGAACAATTAATATTATTTGGTATATGACATGCCATTAATGCACTAATAATAAATTACACAAGTAAATTAATAATAATATATTTTATTATTTAAATTATGTGGGCTAATACTTACATTAATAAATAATAAAATATATGGTTATAGAACTTACAGTTTTGAATTGGGTGAGAGGTTGAACTTGTTGGTTACAATGGTTCAATCCACTTATAAATTATTTTATGTGGTGAAATCATATAGATTTCAATGTACATTCAAGGTTACAGGGATTCAAACATTTGAAATATTTAAACATTGGTTTCATGAAGGATATTCTTTGAGAAAAAGTGTGAGAGGAAGATTGATTGTATCGAGTGATTTTTTAATCAAATAATGAATAATCTTTGTGGGTTTTTAATCTCCCTGTGAGGTTGTCTCACGTATATCTCATATTGTGCATTTGTGTTCTTTTTCCACCATTTTACATATCTAGATCATGGACCTATGTATATGCAAATTTTAACATGGAATCAAAGCAAAGTTGATGTGACGATTGTTGGAAAGACCTTGTAATTGTTTTATTTAGCCTATGGAGCTTCCCATACCCTTGTGCACATCTTTTCCTTACATCGGAGCTAGTGTGAGCAAATATACATTCAATATTGGCCTTCTATAGCCTATTGTATGGCCATAAGAGGAAGAAAAGTTGGTTTGGAATAACTATGGAGCTTGTGTATTTATATCTCAAGATTTTGGATCAAGAAATCACTCAAAACTACAAACCAAACAATACTTAACAAGAAAAATAAAAATATTCTTTTTGGTGTCATTGTACGACCTAATATAGCTTGAGTGGCTTGAAAAACTAGTGAATTTTTTTTTGACATTTGTTTTCCTCCTATACCTTGGTTTGAGTGGTGGATATTTAGTTTGTGGCTTGAAAAATCCTCAAATACAAAACTCTTGAGCTTTAGAATCATATTCTAGTTAAATGTTTTCCTCTTGAGCATAATGGTATGGCCTTTATGGGATATAAAACCACTAAAAACTAATTTCAATGTCTTTACAACCTATTTATCCTCTCTAAGTGGTGAATATTTAGTTATTTACTTGAATAAACCTCCCAATAGAACATGTGGAACATCAAACTTACCTTCTAGAAAAATCTCTTCCTCTTAAAGCATATCTGTACGACCTGGTATGCTTGGAAACAATAAAAAACTCATTTTTGAACCAAAAAAAATTAGTTTTTTTATGCACTTGTTTACATCAGGAGTATTTTGTAGGGTTATATGGCCTCTTATAAATCCTCTCTTGGTCTACTAAAATATCCCTCCAACTCCTTTGTCTCCCTCTTTGTGTCATAACTACTTATGCTACATTTCAAAGGTAAGTAATAGTTTTCAAATTTTATTTATTAAATATTTGTTTATATAAATAGAATAAAATTTCATGTAAAATAAGTGTTGGGCCCCACTTTATATCTTGATTTTTTATAAAAAATTAAAAATATAGTATTTTTTTCACATACACATTAATTATATATATTTTATTTAAAGAAAATTATAAAAATATGCTTTAAATAACATATTGTATATTTATTAGCCCCATAGATTAGACAGGTTGGGTGGGTTAGATGGTTTCCATAAGCCACACCATGGTTCAAATCTTGACCAAGATAAAGGCTAGCATTGAGGCCTAGGGACAAGCACGATGCCCACAGATTAGTTTGTTGGACTTTCCCTGTAGCTGCATGCCTAAGTGTGCACCAAGTCTCTGGGTCCACATTGGTGTTAATGTTGATTGAGTAAAGTGGGATACCTCAGAAATTTTAAAAAACACATATTGTGTATTTATTATTCATAAAATATTGAAAGGGAGTTGGTAGTTGCAATTTTGTAAAAAAAAATTAAAGGAGAGGTACAAGGTTTAAAACATGCTAAACCTTATTTTTTAGTCAATTTTTTTGGTCAAACACCTTTTTTAACTAAATAATTAATTAAAATTTTATTTTATTTTTTATTCCTTGTAAAAGTTTTTGATTCTTGTGATATTTATGACACTTGTGATTTTTACAATTATCATGATTTTTTATGACTTGTGTAATTATTTTACATATAATTAAGTGTTTATTGTTGTTTAAACACTAAATATTAGTTTTATTACAAAAATTAAGTATAAAATCACATTAAAAGTTCATGTTTTTAAAAAAAAATAGTGTTGTTTTAGTTTTAAAAAAATTAGAAAGTGTCAAACTTTGAAGTGAAGTTATGGCTTCTCCAAATTTTGTGCTAGATAAGTCATAGATGTTGAATGGATCAAACTATAACATTTGAAATATTCATATAAAATCCAAGTTTATGGCTAAAAAACTTTTAAACATTATTATTGGGACCAAAAAACTCTTGTCAAGGAGACATGTCATGATCAAATTGACCAATGCTTTTCAACAAAAAACACAAGAAGCCATGTTGATCATTTTAAGGAGTATAAAGGATGAATTCCTACTCCATATCAGAAATCATGAGTCTCAAAATGATTCCTAAAAACTCCTTTGAATATATGCATGAAGGCACTCATCTATAAAAAAATATTAAAATTATACTTGAACTACTTACTACTCCCATGAAAGGTGAAGAAAAAGTAGTTAATTTTCTTACAAAAATTAGAAACATTAAAATAAATTTAGATGGTTGTAATTTTAATCTTATTCAAGATCAAATTTTGTATTTTATTATTAAGTTGAACATTCATAAAAAGTTTCACAATTTCATTTATATTCTTAATTCTAAATACCAAATAGAACAAGACATTCTTAACCTCACTACACTACCAAATTTTCTTATTCTTAAAGAACAACTGATGTCAGACTTTGATTTTAAAGGGAATCTTACTTGGGCACTTCTCTCACTTAATAGTGTTTATAAGAACTGTTGACCATTTTTGGTATAACAGGCCAAAAATCTGTCCCCTTTTTCCTCTGTTGTTTCAGGCCAATTCATTTTTGATTTTGCACAAGTCTAGGAGTTTCTACGGACTCTGCAGGTGAAAAATCTACGGACTTAGCAAGTTTTGATTTTCTACAGACTCAATAGGTGTAATATTTGACAGATGAAGGACCAGTTCAGAGAGTGCAAGGTTTTTAAAAGCTTCTTCAGACTCTTGTCTGAAGAATTTCATAAGGAAAGAGGGATAAAATGGTTCAGAAGGCACTTTTCCTTAAGGTTGGAAGAGTGGTTCAATGACATAATATTTCTAAGAGTTAGCACCTTTGAACCGTTGAACCGGTTCAACACCTTTGGTTCATTTCTTGGTTCAATTGGTGGGTTCAATGCTTGGTTCAATCGGCTTAGTTCAATGCCATCAGTTCATCGGCAAGTTCATCATTTGGTTCAAACATTTGGTTCATCGAACGGTTCAAAGGCTTGGTTCAACAAAGGCTTAGCACGAAGTGTTGAACCATTAAACTGATTGAACTATTGAACCAATTTTGGTTCAATGGGTCGGTTCACTGGCTTGGTTCAAGGGGGCATCCCAGATTCGAAGGATAGTTACCCTTGTAGAGGGAAGTCCTGGGTTCAGGAGCCCTTGCGGAGGGAAAGAAACTTTTCAAAGGTAGCTGAAGGGGTAATTTTTTTGGAATTTCATTTAAGTCATAATTCCTTCAAACTTTTTGTCCAAAGGAATTCCTTCGAACAAAAAGTCTGAAGAAATTCACAAGAAGGCCACAGTAAAAAAGCTCAAAGTAAGAAGCCCACCTGAAGGGTATGTGCCCTTGTGAAGGGCTCTCACCGAGGAGGAGGACTGTTCTCAAGAAGCTGAAGGGTTATTTTCACCTTTGGGAAGGATCAATAAAGGAAGTTCACAGGAAAAGGCTGAATAAAAAAACCCACAGAAAAGCCCACCAAAGGACCCGAAGGAATTTGCCAAGGACGGTGATGTCCTGAAAGCCATTAATTTTAAGGAGATAGACTAGCCATTGAGTATTCAATTTCAAGGTGATAGCTACGTGAGCATTAATTTTAAGGTAGTGAAATAGCTGTTGGTTTTTAAATACTTGTGCACCAACCATGGAAAGAGCCCAAGGAATGTAACGACCCACTAGGAGATAGCCCCTGAGGGCTGAAAGAGTAGAAGGAGACAAACCAGGATAAGACAAGGTGTAGGAAAAGACAGAGCACCCAAGTGGCAAAGGGAAGGTGATTTATTACCAGATGATCACCAAACAACACAACCTACTTTCTCCATGTGAAATTCATGACGGGACAAACCACAGTCTGTTTATAGGCCTCTTCTAAAGAATGACATCAGCAACAATGACTTCCTCTTCCCGATGCTCTTAGTGCACGTGGGCCAACTTGCCAAAAGAGTGCCAAAATCTTTCCCAAAAAATGCCAAGTTTCTCTTCTTCTTTCTATATATTGTAAAAATTCTCATTAGAGAAGGGGATTCTCTCAGCCTTAAGGTAAAACTCTATCCAAAAATCTCTCGGGGCTTGTAAGGCAGAATTCTACCAATTTTTACCTTGAATCAGAACTTAGCTTTTTTACCTCTATCTGGACTTGCACTTTAAAGTAATATGTCTATTTTATCCTTTGTGTTAAGTCATTGTCTTTCATGTGTTCCACAGTTTGATTACAGTATGTCCAGTGCATTGTGAAGTCCCCTTTCTGTAGGTTTGCCAGAAGTGTTCCTAAGGGAATATAGGTGCCTATGAATAGGCTACCATAAGTGTGTCTGAGGACGCCTCTGGTAGTTTCTTCCTCCCTGTATTTCCATGGACCCCTAGCTAACTATTGTAGAAGAGCTTCTCAATTTAGATGAAGTGTATGGGCACTTCTTTCTGGTGAAAAGTGTATATTTGGGCTGGGTGGGTCAAACTTCTCTAGTGTATCACCTTTTCATTTTTAGGCTTAGGTTCTATTTTCAACATCTCTCTCTCTCTCTCTCTCTCTCTCTCTTTTCATCCCCCCCTTTTCCTTTTTATTTGTTAGCAGTAGGTGAAACCAGGGCCTAAAAGATACATTAGAGGGAGCTAGCCCTCATCTAGAGACTCTCCCCTCCAACTTCGCTAGTCCCACAGGTGAGAGGGGAGTTTCCATTATTGCGTGTGGAGAGGCAAGAGCTCAGCCTCTTGCCCTAGGTGCAATCCACTATGTCAACAATTTTTGGCATGCCTGGTGGGACCAACTAGGACAGGTTTTGTCCAAAGAGTTAAATAATTTTTGGTGTGTTCTTCAACCAACCAACCTTTTTAGGCTTTTACATCAACACCAATGGTGACTCCCAGTTGATCAGTTGGTTAAGCAGCCTGGTGCTATCAGAAATCACATTTTTGTATGTATAGTTCCTGTGATAATAATCATGGACTTTGTTTTCCTTCTTATGACTATGATCAAGCTCTAGATATTTATGCAATCCCCTCAAGCAACTCTCCAAGTTGCCCTTCAACGATAAGGGAGGTGGTGCTAGAGTTTGAGAAGTAGGTAATGTAAATTGATAGACTAGATGAGTAGTATGATTATCAACAGGAGCTGATGTACAAAGAGGCATGTTTATTCAGGCAAGCTCAGGTCTTGCAATCCATGGAAGAGGAGGTAGAAAAATGGAGGAATCCATTCATTCAAGGTAGTCAACCTTGCACGCTCCCTCCTATCCTAAAGAAATCCCCTCTTGTGCACCAAATCCTTTCTACCAGATGGCACTTGCTCATTCTGGCTCATCTAATGCATCAATCAACCCTGCTCTTGAGCCCGTGTGCCTAGCCTTCAAGCATCAAAGGGAACTGGAATAGCCTCCCATGGAGATGAACCTTCTAAATTCCTTAGATCGTGAATTTTATTTTGGGGGCAACTTTATGAACCAACAAATCTCTCTCAAAACTACTCCTGATCAACATGATGATGCTGGTGACCTCCAAAAAAGACTCTTTCAGGATAATCTAGCCAAGCAAATTAAAGATTTAAAGGCTAGGATGAGACTGCTCCATGAAAGAGAGATATAACTTCTAGACCTTGTGGAGGAACCCCAGGACCTTGGAGAAAACAAAGTTGTTGCCTGTTCACAGGAGCAAAATTCTAATTTTGAGATCTTGAACTGGAAGAAAATAGTAGAATCATGGGGCAAGAAGGAAGAGAAGAAAGGTTTTTATAAAAACCTTAAAGAAGATGAGGCTGCTCTTGCTCATGATGATGTTGGTGACCTCCAAGAAAGGCTCTTCCAAGAGGATATGGCCAAGAGAATTACAGAGTTGGAATCCATAGAGAGATTCCTCAGCCAATGTGTGATGGATGGTTCATACCCAATGGCACATTCTATATCTGAACACACCCCATCTACAAACTTCCAAGAGAGCTATCAGGCCACACCTGATATAGATGAAGTGCTGACCAAGTGGAAGGAGGAGAATCATTTGATTCTAGCTCAAGGACTGCCTCCTCTTCCACATGGTTTTTCCACTTCACCCCTTCTTAAGGAGGAACCTATTCTGTAGGAAGTGAGTGAGGAGCAGAAGATCCAATCTGTAGTTTCCCAAGAGGCTATCATGAGCAACAATGAAGAAGAAATCATCATCGATGCCCCTTGTGAGGACCTCATCAGCAATGGAGATGACACAGGGCATGCATACATGAAGATGTTCCAGCAATACGAGGAGGAACATAAGCATGATGAGCTCTCTTCCCCTTTGTTTGATGAACTTCCTTGTCATTTTGATGAGGAGGACTACTATGCCAAGGAGCCTAAGTTAGAGGAGGATCAAGAGAATATCTTTGAACATCTAGAGATCCTAATCTTTGAGGAGGAAAAGGAGAGGTTTATCTTCCTTGAGGAAAGCCTTGAAGAAGAAAGTTTTGAATAGAGAGGTGATGTTATGTGGGATGAGCAATTAGTTTGTGATTTCATTTCAGACATCACCATAGTCACCCTTCTTCAAGAAGGTTGAGAGGAAGTAGAGGATGAGTTTGACAGGGTTTTCAATGAGGTAGAAGGAAACAAGTCAAACCATGATGCATTGCAGAGGGATTATGCAGAACAAAGGGCCTATGGTGATGAGCCAGTTTCCATAGATTTCTTAGTGATATGTACCAACATGAAGGACCAGCATTCAACAAGCTTCCAAGGACTAGTAGACTACATATATGTCAGAAGCATGTTCGAATTTGATCCACTCAGATGCAAGCCAACCCAGGTGACAGGCAAGAGGAGCAAGTCACCAAATCTCATTTTCATTCAGTCACTTGTCTGGCACCATAACTCTTCTTGCCAAGAAGGGGACTTGAGAAGTTTTCTTTTTGATCTAGGAGGGAGGCGAACATTCCTAGTTAGTTGTATATAGTAGTTTTGCTTTCCCTAAGTGTAGTTTGCACAAGTAGTGTTTTTAGTCTTGTGTGTGCTTTCCCTTGTATTTGGGGTAAAAGGATTCATGTTTGATTCTTGGATCTTTTGGGGCTGTTGCTAACTTTCTTCAAAGCTGCATTCTGACTCCGTACCCAATGGACTACAAGGCAACTGGTCTCTAAGCATATCAGGCATGCTTCCCCTGGGAGTCACCAATTTGTTGACCATTTTTTGTGTAACATGCCAAAAATCAGTCCCCTTTTTCCTCTGCTATTTTAGGCCAATTCATTTTTGATTTTGCACAAGTCCAGGAGTTTTTACGGACTCTGCAAGTGAAAAATCTACGAACTTAGCAAGTTTTGATTTTCTACAGACTTAGCAGGTGTAATCTTTGATAGATGAAGGACCAGTTTAGAGAGTGCAAGGTTTTACAAAGCTTCTTCAGACTCTTGTCTGAAGAATTTCATAAGGAAAGAGGGCTAAAATGGTTCAAAAGGCACTTTTCCTTAAGGTTGGAAGAGTGGTTCATTGACACAATCTTTCTAAGAGTTAACACCTTTGAACCATTGAATCGGTTTAATGCCTTTGGTTCATCACTTGGTTCAATCAGTGGGTTCAATGCTTGGTTCAATTGGCTTGGTTCAATGCCATCAGTTCATCAGCAAGTTAATTGTTTGGTTCAAACATTCGGTTCATCGAATGGTTCAAAGGCTTGGTTCAACAAAGGCTTGGTGTGCAGTGTTGAACCATTGAACCGATTGAAACATTGAACCAATTTTGGTTTAATGGGTCGATTCAATGGCTTGGTTCAAGGGGGTGTCCCAGAGCTAAAGGACAATTGCTCTTGTGGAGGGTAGTCTTGGGTTTAGGAGCCCTTACGGAGGGTAAGAAACTTTTCAAAGGCAGCTGAAGGGGTAAATTTTTTGGAATTTTGTTTAAGTCATAATTTCTTCAAAATTTTTGTTCAAAGGAATTCCTTTGGACAAAAAGTCTGAAAAAATTCACAAGAAGGCCGTAGTAAAAAAGCTTGAAGTAAGAAGCCCACCTGAAGGTATGTGCCCTTGCGGAGGGCTCTCACCGAGGAGGAGGAATGCTCTCAAGAAGTCGAAGGGTCATTTTCCCCTCTAGGAAGGATCAATAAAAGAAGTTCATAGGAAAAGGCTGAAGCAAAAAACCCATGAAAAAGCTCACCAAAGGACCTGAAGGAATTTGCCAAGGACAGTGACATCCCAAAAGCCATCAATTTTAAGGAGATGGACTAGCCGTTGAGTATTCAATTTTAAGGTGATGGCTACACGAACATCAATTTTAAGGAAGTGAAATAACCATTGGTTTTTAAATACTTGCACACCAACCATGGAAAGAGCCCAAAGAATGCAGTGACCTGCTAGCAGATCACCCCTGAGGGCTAAAAGAGCAGAAGGAGACAAACCAGGATAAGACAAGGTGTGGGAAAAGATAGAGCACCCAAGTGGCAAAGGGAAGGCGATTTATTACCAGATGATCACCAAATGGCGTGGCTTGATTTCTCCATGTGACATTTATGAGGGGACAAATTGTAGTCTATTTGCAGGCCTCTTCTAAAGAATGACATTAGCAACAGTGACTTCCTCTTCTCGATGCTCTCAGTGCACATGGGCCAGCTTCCCAAAAGAGCACCAAAATCTTTTCCAAAAAATGCCAAGTTTCTCTTCTTCTTTCTATATATTGTAAAAATTCTCATTGGAGAAGGGGATTCTCTCAGCGTTAAGGCAAAACTCTGCCCAAAAATATCTCAGGGCTTGTAAGGTAGAATTTTGCCAGTTTTTACCTTGAATCAGAACTTAGCTTTTTTACCTCTATCTGGACTTGCACTTTAAAGTACTATGTCTATTTTCTCCTTTGTGTTAAGTCATTGTCTTTCATGCTTTCCATAGATCAATTATAGTATGTCCAGTGCATTGTGAAGTCCCCTTTTTGTAGGTCTGCCATAAGTGTTCTTAAGGAAATGTAGGTGCCTGTAAATAGGCTGCCATAAGTGTGTCTGAGGACGCCTCTGGTAGTTTCTTCCTCCCTATATTTCCATGGACCCCTAGCTGACTATTGCAGAAGAGCTTCCCACTTTAGATGAAGTGTATGGGCACTTCTTCCTGGTGAAAAGTGTATATTTAGGCTGGGTGGGTCAAACTTTTTTGGTGTATCACCTTTTCATTTTAAGGCTTAGGTTTTGTTTTCAGTATCTCTCTCTCTTTTCATCCCCCCTTTTCCTTTTTATTTGTTAGCATTAGGAGAAACTAGGGCCTAAAAGATACATAAGAGGGAGCTATCCCTCATCTAGAGACTCTCCCCTCTAGCTTCACCGGTCCCACAGGTGAGAGGGGAGTTTCCATTGTTGCGTGTGGAGAGGCAGGAGCTAGGCCTCCTGCCCCGGGTGCAATCCATTGTGTCAACAAGAACATTGGTAATTAGAAAAATAATTCTAAACCTAAACCTATCAATGGAAAATATGGGAACAAAAAATGTGGAAATAAGAATCATAAAGTCAAATTTAATGGAAAGTGTAATATGTATGGTAAATTTGGACATAAAAGGGAAGATTGCTACAAAAATAAGAATAAATCTAATAAAAAATTATAAAAATGAAAAAAAGAAGGAAAGATTCTAATTAAAATTAATAGAAAAATCAAATCCAAAATCACATGACATTTGAAGCAAACATTTTATCTGATAAAGATATATCTAATAATATTTATTTAGGTGAAAATTCATTTTTATAAGCTGCTAGACAAGGAAAAGCTAAATTTTCAAATGTATTATTAAATGATGTTTTCTATGTTCTTAAAATTAAGAAAATCTATTATCATGTTCTCAGTTTATAAATGATAATTTCACAATAGCTTTGATTAAGTATAAATTTTGTATTTAGAATCAATTTAGTTTTTTTATTACTAAAGGAATTGAAAATGATGAATTATATATGCTTTTTGCTTCTTCTGCATGTTGTCTTTCATCACAAAGTAGAAATGAATCTCAATTGTAGCATGAAAGACTAGGTCATGTTAATTATATAAGTTTATATAATATGTCTCATCATGATCTTGTGGTTGGTCTTCCTATTATTTATTCTCATAATAAAATGTATGAGTGTTACTTACGTTGTGAGCAACACACTAAACCCTTTCACAAATATCATGATAATAACTCATCTCATCTCTTAGAGCTTATGCATAGTGTTGTTAGAAAACATATAGTAATTTTTTCTATAATAATGTTTTATATGTTGTTAATTTAATTGATGATTACTCTAGGATGATCTGGTCTTATTATATTAAGAAGAAAGCTGAAGTGTTATCTAAATTCATAGTATTTAAAACTTTAGTTGAAAATTCTTCTAATTTTTATATTAAGAGATTAAGAGCTGATAATGGAGGTGAATATGGTAATAAAGAATTTTATTCATTTTTCATTAATTGTGGTATATAAATATAGTTAACAATTCCCTATTACCCATAATAAAATGGAATTATTGAAAGGAAAAAATGAACCATCCTTGAAATGGCAATAATAATGTTACATTCTGTAAACGTTCCTAAATTTTTATGGGTTGAAGCCATGAATAAAATTTTGAACATTATAAATAAAGCCCCTAATAAATATTTTCATCTTTATGCACCCTTATAAATTTGGTTAAATACGAAATTGAGTGTTACTCACCTTAGGATATTTGGTAGTCCTGCTTCCATCTTTATTCCTAAAGCGAAAAAAAATGAAACTTGATCCTACATCCTATTCTTGCATTTTTTAGATTATGGAGGAAATATTAAAGGATTAAGAGTTTATAATCTATCTAAACAATAAATCATTGGGAATAGGAATGTCCAAATCCTTAACCTTCTATGGAGCCCCCTCAAATTATTTCTTTCTATGATCCTAACTCTTATATTACTCCTTATGAAGAAACATATGCCTTAGAGGAAGTTGATATAATTGTGGATAACTTAGAGTCAAAAAAGGAACCTTCCCCACTCCATGTTCAAACTAAAATACCTAAATGGGTTGAATCACTAATTTTTTTAATCTAATCTTGATAATATTAATAAACTAACTATGAGTCAATATACCTATCATGCTTTGATGACTCTATATGAATGTGAACCTCAATATTTCAAGGAAGCTATTTAAGATGATAGATGTAAAGTTTTTATCGAATCTAAATATAAATCCCTAATTAAAAATTAGACTTCGGATCTTATCTCATCTCCACCTAAAATACATATTGTTGGTTCTAGGTTGTTTTATAAAATAAAATATAATTCAATTGGTAAAATTGATGAATTCAAATCTAGATTAGTTGATCATGGGTTTACTTAAAAACTTGAGATTGACTATGTTGAAACCTTTATTCATGTATAAAAATGAGTACTATTAGATTGAGTATTTCCCTTGAAATTTAGAATGGTTGGATTATACACCAAATGGATGTCAAGAATGCCTTCTTAAATGGTGATTTAGAAGAATAAATCTACATGACTCATCCTAAAGGTTTCACTGAACCTAAAAACTAACATTATGTTTGTAAGTTAAATAAATATATTTACAGATTAAAATAAGATCCTCAATCTTGGTGTTCTAAAATTACTAGTTATTTTAAGGAATTAGGTTTCTCTAACTATTATTCTGATAATGATCTCTTTATAATAGTTAAAAATAATCATATTATCTTAATTATAATATATATTAATGATCTTATTACTTGTAAATAAATTATTTTAATTCTTAAATATAAATATAAACTAAATCAATCTTTTAAAATGATTGATCTAGGCATTCTTCATCACTTTCTAGGAATGAATGTATTTCAAGATATAAATTCAATTATTGTATTTCAATCCCAGTATGCACATAATTTTCTTGTTAAGTTTAATAGGTGTAATGTCCCCTTTTTAACCTGATCTTGTTTTATGATGATTAGCCTATTATGTGACCTTCGTAGGCTGATAGGATGGATAGAGGGTCATGATGGATGCTTGGCTTGGCTTCAACTAGCAAAATTTTTCTAGTTGGCTTTCGTTCGGGCTCTTTCAGACATGTATTGAGGGAGATATTAATATTTGATTGATTTAATTAAATATTAATTATTTAGCATATTTTCATTATGAAACCCTAATTCTTAATTATGAAACCCTAATTCTTAATTATGAAACCCTAATTAGGGCAAGCACACTTTTTAGAAGATATAAGGGTTTCTTATTGGAGGGAGGCCATTATGATTATTGATATTGAAGACAAATTTTGCTAAGGATTTTTCTGAGAAGACTGAGCCAAGGGTTTCCAGTATTCTAGTTGCATTGGAGAACGTACACTCTTCAGTGTGTGCAATTCAGAGGTTGTGAGAGATCAACTGATCTATTGGCAGTTTGAGAGATAACTTCATACAGAAGTTATCACAGAGATTTACAGGTATTTATTTCATTAGGTTTTGATTCAGTAATTATCCAGATTAAGATCTTCTGTATTAGGCCATATTTCTTCAGATCAGGCATCCAGCATACATGCTGCACTATATTCTATTTGCTTTTATAAGGGATCCGTATAGATTTATGCAAATCAGTACCATTTTTTAGCAGGCCAAACAATGCCACAGGGAGCTTAGAGACCGACATTGGCATCCCAAAGACCGACATCAGCTGACTTCATATTGACGTCGGTAGAGTAGACCGACTGATAGAGACTGACATCAATAGTATATCGACTGATGGCGGTAGTATAACTGATGTCGGTGACTGTGTTTTTTACACAACAACTTGAGCCGTACCAGATCTAGGGATTAATTTTAGATTTATAAAAAGATCAATTTTTTGAAGACAATATTTATATTATTTTGTTGCATGACAGAGATTCAATATTGTAATCATTTGAAACAAATAATAAGATATTAGACTAGCTAGTTAGAAGTTTATAGTGCTATTTATTATTTATTTGAAATTATTTTGCAAAAATTGCATTCTTCTTTATTTCATGCAAAAACACAAAAAAATCAGAATACACACAAAAACAATCAAAAAAATATTTAGTGCTAGAGTTCAGGGGAAACAAGGGTTTCTACAGTGGTATTAGAGCTTTTGTTCTACCATCTTGTTGGGTAGATTGGTCATTGAATCAGCTAAGTAACCATGATTACTTCAAGGACTCAGAAATAGTGGGATAATAATATGGGGAAGCTTAAACAAAGTTTGAATTAGTTGGTTGAAAACCAGAGGAGGATGACTAAATTACTTTCACATCCTACAATCGAAGACAAATTAGCACGGTATATGACATCCATTTTTAGAGGGTCCACATCACAAAATAAAAAGATGGAGAAATAAGAGGTCTCTACAGGTGAAGTTAATCATTTACTTAATGGAGCAGCCACTAGTGTTGTGACTACACATGATGGAGACATTTTACAATGGCAGGATATCATTACTAATTTGTTTGAGGACAGTAGCATGTCCCATGATTCTCATGAGATAGGATCTTGTGATATGATATCAACCTTTGATGGTAGCCCTACACCAATTATTAAACATGAGGATTTGGACTCTCAGTTAGTTGCAAAGGACAAGGGAGCTAGAGATTGTGATGATGAGATAGTTTTAGCCACAGCTTCTTCAGAGTTAGATGAGGATGAGTCCGATGCTTGCATTCAGAGTGTGGAGGTGTACTCAGATGTTAATACACTAGGATTTGGTGATCTGGAGGTGAGTCCAGTTTAGGAGTTAGCACATGTGGTAGGGACTCATTGTTATTTTATAGTCAGGTCACATGTTATTGATAATCTCTTAGATATGGCAGAGTCTATAAAAGATTCCCAGGATCTGATTATTGTAGATGACACCCAGGATGATGTTGTGGATAGTGTTAAGGACTTAGTCTCTTCAGTAGGTTCCTTTAATATAGAGGTTTATGTGGATGTTTCAGTTACTCCGTTTGATGATACGAGTTCAACAGTTGGCCTATTGAATTTGGATGGTAGTATTATAGATGATAGCTATTCTGAGGTTACTCCTTTCGATAGTTTGCCTGGGGTAGAGTATAGGAGTTCAACCAGCCAGCACAACCATGTGTCTAGTCAGCTAAGAGTTAGTGAGCGAGACATTGCTATCGCTTGCGAGCATTTCAATGTTGCTTGTTAGTTGTTAGCAGTTTATGGGTGGGGTTCTCCAACTAGTGATGAGTAGGGAGGCAATTATTTTTCCTTGATAGAGATCCACTCTTTATGGGAGGCTATCTAAATTCTGAGATAGGATTATATGCGGTTGGTAGCTGATAGAGATTATCTTAGCGAGTGGGGCAGTACAACATATGATGCATTATTGGTTAAGGAAGATAAGGTGAGTGAGCTTACTTAGCAGCTTAAGGTGACTTCTGAGATTCTTGAGAGTACGCAGTTGGCTTTGGAAGAGTCACAATTTCATTTGGCTGAGGTGACCATGGAGTTAGAGTGACTTCAGTGATTACCAGAGTCGGCACAGTCACAAGGTGTGGTATCTGGTGACTCGAGGATGCCCATAGTTGAGATTGTTAGAGACAGTGGGGATGAGCATATATCTATCCTCGATGCTAGTATTGGTTCATTTCTATTGAAGTTAGATTTAGTTGAGTTGGGTGCTATAATTGAGCATGGTAGTCAGCTTGATATGGTGATAGATACTAGGGTTGACAGTTTGTTGGTGCATGACTTAGAGTAGGAGTTGATGGCAAGCAGATTTGGTTTGTGTTGTTACTATATAACATGTGATGTCTCTTCATTATCAGTGATGTCAGTTGGTCTGTTGAATTTGGATGGTAGTATTATAGATGATAGCTATTCTGAGGTTACTCCTTTCGATAGTTTGCCTGGGGTAGAGTATAGGAGTTCAACCAGCCAGCACAACCATGTGTCTAGTCAGCTAGGAGTTAGTGAGCGAGACATTGCTATCGCTTGCAAGCATTTCAATGTTGCTTGTCAGTTGTTAGCAGTTTATGGGTGGGGTTCTCCAACTAGTGATGAGTAGGGAGGCAGTTATTTTTCCTTGATAGAGATCCACTCTTTATGGGAGGCTATCTGAATTCTGAGATAGGATTATATGCGGTTGGTAGCTGATAGAGATTATCTTAGGGAGTGGGGCAGTACAACATATGATGCATTATTGGTTAAGGAAGATAAGGTGAGTGAGCTTACTTAGCAGCTTAAGGTGACTTCTGAGATTCTTGAGAGTACGCAGTTGGCTTTGGAAGAGTCACAATTTCATTTGGCTGAGGTGACCATGGAGTTAGAGTGACTTCAGTGATTACCAGAGTCGGCACAGTCACAAGGTGTGGTATCTGGTGACTCGAGGATGCCCATAGTTGAGATTGTTAGAGATAGTGGGGATGAGCATATATCTATCCTCGATGCTAGTATTGGTTCATTTCTATTGAAGTTAGATTTAGTTGAGTTGGGTGCTATAATTGAGCATGGTAGTCAGCTTGATATGGTGATAGATACTGGGGTTGACAGTTTGTTGGTGCATGACTTAGAGTAGGAGTTGATGGCAAGCAGATTTGGTTTGTGTTGTTACTATATAACATGTGATGTCTCTTCATTATCAGTGATGTCAGTTGGTCTGTTGAATTTGGATGGTAGTATTATAGATGATAGCTATTCTGAGGTTACTCCTTTCGATAGTTTACCTGGGGTAGAGTATAGGAGTTCAACCAGCCAGCACAACCATGTGTCTAGTCAGCTAAGAGTTAGTGAGCGAGACATTGCTATCGCTTGCGAGCATTTCAATGTTGCTTGTCAGTTGTTAGCAGTTTATGGGTGGGGTTCTCCAACTAGTGATGAGTAGGGAGGCAGTTATTTTTCCTTGATAGAGATCCACTCTTTATGGGAGGCTATCTGAATTCTGAGATAGGATTATATGCGGTTGGTAGCTGATAGAGATTATCTTAGGGAGTGGGGCAGTACAACATATGATGCATTATTGGTTAAGGAAGATAAGGTGAGTGAGCTTACTTAGCAGCTTAAGGTGACTTCTGAGATTCTTGAGAGTACGCAGTTGGCTTTGGAAGAGTCACAATTTCATTTGGCTGAGGTGACCATGGAGTTAGAGTGACTTCAGTGATTACCAGAGTCGGCACAGTCACAAGGTGTGGTATCTGGTGACTCGAGGATGCCCATAGTTGAGATTGTTAGAGACAGTGGGGATGAGCATATATCTATCCTCGATGCTAGTATTGGTTCATTTCTATTGAAGTTAGATTTAGTTGAGTTGGGTGCTATAATTGAGCATGGTAGTCAGCTTGATATGGTGATAGATACTGGGGTTGACAGTTTGTTGGTGCATGACTTAGAGTAGGAGTTGATGGCAAGCAGATTTGGTTTGTGTTGTTACTATATAACATGTGATGTCTCTTCATTATCAGTGATGTAAGAATTAGGGTTTCATAATGAAAAAATGCTAAATAATTAATATTTATGAAACCCTTATATCTTCATTATGAAACCCTAATTCTTAATTATGAAACCCTAATTAGGGCAAGCACACTTTTTAGAAGATATAAGGGTTTCTTATTGGAGGGAGGATATTATGATTATTGATATTGAAGACAAATTTTGCTAAGGATTTTTTTGAGAAGACTGAGCCAAGGGTTTCCAGTATTCCAGTTACATTGGAGAACGTACACTCTTTTGTGTGTGCAATTTAGAGGTTGTGAGAGATCAGCTAATCTATTGCTAGTTTGAGAGATAACTTCATACAAAAGTTATCACAGAGATTTACAGGTATTTATTTCATTAGGTTTTGATTCAGTAATTATCTAGATTAAGATCTTCTATATTAGGCCATATTTCTTCAGATCAAGCATCTAACATACAAGCCGCACTATATTCTATTTTCTTCTATAAGGGATTTGTACAGATCCGTGCAAATTTGTACCATTTTGCAGCAGGCCAGACAGCACCGTAGGGAGCTTAGAGACTGACATCGGCTGACTTCATACCAACATTGGCAGAGTAAATCGACTGACAGAGATCGACATCAGTAGTATATCAACTGATAGTGATAGTATAACCGATGTCAGTGACTATGTTTTTTACACAACAACCCAAGCCGTACCAGATCTAGGGTTATTCTTAGATTTGCTAGAAAAATCAGGATTTTTTGAAGACAATATTTATATTATTTTGTTGCATGACAGAGATTCATTATTGTAATCATTTGAAACAAACAATAAGATATTAGATTAGCTAGTTATAAGTCATATTGCTATTTGTTATTTATTTGAGATTATTTTGCAAAAATTGCAATTTTTCTTATTCCATGCAAAAACACCAAAAAAATCAAAATACACAAAAAAATAAAAAGAAATATTCAGTTCCAGAATTCAGGGGAAACATGGGTTTCTATAGTGGTTTCTAGGAATGAATGTATTTCAAGATATAAATTCAATTATTGTATTTCAATCCCAGTATGCACATAATTTTCTTGTTAAGTTTAATAGGTTAGTTTGCATGCTTACATCTACCTATATTGAAGTTGGTGTAAAGTTTTATCGAAAACATATGTGTGATAAAGTTAATCCCACTCTATATAGATAACTAGTTGGTAGTTTGATTTATCTAACTATTTATAGGCTATACATTTCATTTATTATCAGTGTTACTTCCATATTTATACACGATCCATACTTGGATGATTATAAATTATCAAAAGAGATACTTTGGTTATATAAAATGAATTGTAAATTTTAATTTATATTATTCTTCTATTGATAATGCTAATTTATATGTTTATTGTGATGTTGACCGTGCTGGTGATATTATAGATTACAAATTTAATTCTAGATATGTGTTTAAATTTGGTGTATGTGCTATCACTTGGAGTAGCAAAAATAAACCTATTATTTATATATTTTCTATGTAAATAGAGTATAGAAGTATTTCATAAGCTTCTAAAGAAACCATGTGGATATAAAGGTTGTTATAAGAACTCTATTTAGATGTTTCTCATGGTACCACCCTTTTTTTGATAATCAAACTTGTATAGATCCAACGAAAAATCTAGTACAACACTAAAGAACTAAACATATTGAATTTCATGTGCATTTTATCTGAGAGAAAGTACTCAATAGTGATAGTGATCTCCTCTTTTTTTCTATGGATGAATAAGTGATATATATCTTCACATAACCACTTGGTGCCATCATGTTTTCCAAGTTTCATATAATGTTAGGCCTCTCAGAGTTTCCATTGAGGGGGAGTATACACACAATGTCACTTCCTAATGATTATGTGTTTCTTTCTTCTTCTCTATACTTATTATCAAATTGTAAAAACATTGTAATAAGTCACTTAATGTGATTTTTCTAAACTCAACCTTATGTGATTTTATAGTGTACCTAATAATTAAAATCACATCTTTTAATGGAGGTCCTTTTGTTATAAAACACTCTAAAATGCTTGGTTGATTATTCATGAGAAACTCTGAGATGCACTCACGATCATGCTACCCTAAACTTACTCTAAGTAGTTTACGGATTATAATTCCTTTTATTTCAAAAAATGATATTTGCATGATGAAAGTTTTTAAATCCTTGAAATGTTACATGTACCCTAAACTCATTGTAGATGGTTTATGAATTATAATTCATTTTGTATAATGGTATCTTTGCCATGTATCCCCACCTAACATTAAAGGAGAGTATTAGAATAATTAATGTTATTTGGTATATAATAGGCCATTAATACATTAATAGTAAATTATATAGGTAAATGAATAATAATATGTTTTATTATTTATACTATGTAGATTAATGCTTACATTAATTAATAATAAAATCTATGGTTATAAAACACACCATTACAAATTGGATGAGAGGTTAAACCCGTTGGTCACAATAATTCACTCCACATATAAATGATTTTACATGTTAAAATAATATAAATTCCAATATACATTCAAGCTTACGAGCATTAAAATATTTGAAATATTCAGACATTGGTTTTGTAAAGGAAATTCACTAAGAATAAGTGTGAGAGGAAGATTTATTATATTGGGTGAACTTGTTTGTCAAATAATGAATAATAATTGTGTGTTTTTCACCCCCCTATGAGGTTTTCCCACATATATCTCATGTTGTGAATTTACATTTTTTCCACTATTCTACATATTTATGTCATGGACATGTGTTTCTTCATATTTTAACAATCCAAAAATAGAGTTTTGATAGCTTAATATGCCTTTGAAAATCATTCTTGTAACCCTAGTTAGGTATGTTGTGGC
Organism: Torreya grandis; assembly: GCA_037957365.1. Taxonomy (NCBI): domain Eukaryota; kingdom Viridiplantae; phylum Streptophyta; class Pinopsida; order Cupressales; family Taxaceae; genus Torreya; species Torreya grandis. The sequence goes on along the minus strand of JARHVA010003741.1, from coordinate 300,077 downwards.
TTCATTAAAAATTTTGTCCCTAGGCCTAAGTAGGATTTCAAAACCTGAATACATCTTCAAAGTTTAATTTTTTGATTTACAATTTATATTTAGACTTTAAAGTTTGAATTGGTCTCTTAGGGAAATTTTTAGTAACTTAATGATAACTGAGCATTTTTTTTTGCATAGGTATTGATGTCATTTGAATTACCTCATACTTATAATCAAAGTCTTAATATATGATTAGGTCTCACCTTATCTCAAAATTTCCTCAGCTTTGTAGTCATAGTTATTTATGTCACCTAGGCCTTTGGGTATATGGTTGTGGGCTTTCAATGGTAATCAAGTTTATTTCTCTGATTTAGTCTTGATGGCATGGAAATGTGGTCAGTCTTGAAATCCAGATTGAGACTAAGATATTGCTTAAGGCCAATTCCTTTAGTAATCAATGAATAACCTTAAACTAGTTTGGTGTGCTCATACCCCCTAGTAGTGTAATGACACTTGGGCCTAAGGGCCTAACTGGGTTTGTGGAGCCTGAGTGCTCCTTTCTCTATGTTAGGTGGGCTAAAATCCCTGACCAAAATAGATAATTTCCTTCACTTAACAAAACATTTTTATGTGTCATTTTTATTCCTGAATAAAACATAAAGGCCCATCATTTTGATGAATATAATATTAATCGAGGGTCTAGATATTAATTGGTTCTACGACCATGGAAGTGTAGACACCGAAATCATGTCTACGCTTTGGTCCTTTGGTCCCCTTTCATCCACTTAACCACTCCTAACCTATATTTTATTAATTTGAAATAAATATCCTATTTTAAATTAATAAAATCCCTTTTCCCTATCTCCCTTGCCACCTCACCACCCTAGGATACCCTCCTTGGATTCCCTTCATTCCCCACATGGCCATATTTAACACTTAGACTCCCATTCCAACTTCTCCCCTCATCTATTTAATCCCCTTCGACCGTTTCTCCCTCGGACTAGCTGACCCGGCGGTTGGAAAATGGATGAAAGGCTATTTTTAGCCGTTCTCCGACCTTTTAGCTGCCGACGTCGGTCAACTGTCGACCGACGTCAGCGATATTACCGGCGTCGGCACCTTTCATAACGGCTTCTGCACCATTATCTCCTTATCTCTGGCTCTCTGGGTACTCTCCCTCGCAATCCCGACTCAGAATCGAACACTCTGATCATCAATCCGTTCTTGACCCTGTCAATCTGCCAATATCTCAACCAAGCATCTAACTCTCTCCCTCAGGTACTTACAGCAAGATTCTGCAAGCACAACGGGGATTCTCCATCAGCAACAGGTCTTCAACAAGCGGCAACAACAACAACAGAGATCAGCAGGCACAGGTATGTTGTATTCTGTGTTTTCATTTGTGCTTTATAGTCATTTGTTTCTAAACTAGATTCAACACTTCTATCTCCCAGACCAAACCAAACCAATCCCGAATCCTGTTTCTCTGCTATCTCTACCTTCTGTTTGATTCCTCTGTCTCTTTGTTGGCCTCCTCTATCCCTCTACCCATTCAACCAGAGCCTCTACCTCAGACCGGACTCAGACTTTCAGACTACCTCAAAACCAAACTCTTAGACCTTTAGATAGACCCAGACCATTTTCCCTGACCAGACCCGTCCACAGTCCAGAAACTTGCCCAGACTATTAGACCCAGACCTCAGACCATTCAACCAAGCCCAAACTCTATCTCAGACCCGTCCACAGACCATTCTGCACAACTAGACCCTGTCCACAGAGCGAAGACTCGACCAGACCCTATCCAAGCGTACTGCCTCGACCGACGCCAGTCGCTTCCTCCACCGACGTCGGCAGACTAATCGACGTTGGCATCTTTACCAACCGACGGCGGTAGGACCACCGACGTCAGCGACTGTGACCAGTTCAACAGCATCTTTTAGGTAAGATTTTACTTCTGTTTCTTTTCAGTTTGTTATCATTTTAGTCTTTTTAACATTTTGATATTTATTAGACTCTTTTTATATTGACTAGTGGGTTGACCTCCCTTAAGGAAGTTTTCATACTTTTGGGAACAGGCTTTCGCTTGGTAACCCACCATCTCCTTATCTAACACCTCTTTTGTCCAAGTCTCTTTTCTTTGCAGGTGTCATTCCTCCACAACCAAAGAGGAGTACTCACAGCGTCTGGATTACGGTGCGCAGACTATATCTAGGTACATACAAGCCTTGACCATATCTCTTAGTTTCTTAATTTCTTGAATATAGAAAGCAAAATTTGAATAAAAACATTCTGGCATGCCCGGTGGGACCCTAAGGGCCTTCCTTGGGTTCCTTTCCTTCTTTTTTCATATAGGGTGCATTAAGATTCTCCCTTTTTACCTCATTCTTCTTTTCTAAATGACACTATAAGCAGGAAATAAAAAGAACTTTTTCTTACTTTTTCTTGCATTTCTAGACTGGTCAAAGAATCATTTTCTTCAACCCTTTCTCCAACTTGTCTTCATTCCAACTTCACATTTTGACTTGGGCATTAAAACACTTTGCATTCATTTCTGATTGCTTGCATCTCTTAGACCAAACTTAGTAATTAAACCGCATATTGAATAAATCGTAGATCACTTGATGTTACACTACCGAACCACATGCACTAAAACAAACATAAAACTCACTTGAGACAAGGCCCGACTGGGATTTCATCCCGCAACAGATACCTTACCCCTACCTGGCAATCTCACTTGGATTTCATCACTAAGGGGAAAGCCCACTCCGTTCTCTGGCGAAAGATAAACTCTAGGCAAGGTATATTTTGGCTAAGCGAAACCAGCTAACCACTGGAATTGTGAAGTGAGGGGAGCTTGCTCTTTAGCACCAGGCCATGTACCAAACCTAATACATACTTTTGAGTGCCTAAACAAGACCTAAAACCATCTTTAGATTACATATTCTAAGACCCTTCTTACAGCCAACTTCCTCAAACATCACATTAAGGCATAAGCCACACGATCTTAATAAAATTATTTCTAGGGATTTAACGATAGGCTCTGTCTGTCATCATCATATTTTCTATTTTTATCTATCTTTTTTGAGCTGATAAGGATGTCTTTTTCATTTCCAAAAACTTTTTTTTTGAGTTTCTGGAAAACACAGTAACCGACATCGATCCATCGGTTTTTCAATCGACATCGGTCACTGTCACAGTCCTTTTCTTCAAAATAGCAACTTAAAACCCGACCCCTTTTTCTGCCAAAACCTCATTCTGAGTTTCTAAAACTATAAAAACATAGTTTCTGGAACCTGACCCTCTTCTTGACCACGTTCCCTCGTCCCTAAACAGTCCTATCATGGAGTTCCACTCGGAGACTGAAAGAACTCCTACAGGACCGACCCCGACTCAAATTTCCATCATCCCTGAAGGGGACCAAGATTTCAAGAGATTCATGGACCTCAATACCGCAGCTCTCCAAAACTATCTCACGAGAAACCCAATGCGAGACCTTTCGAGTGACGTGGTGATGACATCGACACTATTCACCACCTAACCCTTTATGACTCAGCCTTTCACCTCAACCATTAACCCAACCATGGCCAATACGCAAAGTTTGGCCTCCCCATCCATTTTTGGACCAACCTCCATTGGGGTTTCATTACCCCCTCAACCACCTACAATTCAACTGAGTTCTACATCATACCAGAACTTGATTGTCTCGACCCCTCACACTCTTGTGCCCACAAATGCAGGAGTGCCAACCTATCCTTCTACCAGTGCCGCTACTCAACCACCTATGGCGGTATCTAGTCAACTTGTGTCCTCTAACTTCATGACACAAGCCCCTTTGACCACGACACCTATCCCTATGACGTACTATCCATATGTTGTGCCTACACAAGCGCAACCAAGTATGTCATACGCCTCCTCTAGCCACTTTCAAGTGCCCTATAACCTAGGGGGTACTCCACCTGTCAATTCGTCGGCAGACGTTATTAAGATGCTGATGGATAAAATGTCCAGTCTCGAGACCTCTATCTCTGGTTCACGCAATGCTCTCTCGTATGAGAAAATTTGCAACGAGCCCATCCATCCTTCTGTCCCTATCCAACCATATCCCAACCAATGGGAGCTTCCTAAATTTGCTCGCTTTCAGAGTAAGGAGGACCCACAACAACATCTACGGGCATTCAGACATGCCTGTTATCTTATTGCCCACGATGATGCGTTACTTTTACGCACGTTCCCTATGTCCCTTTCTGGCTCCGCCCTTGACTGGTATAGCTCTCTTGCCAGACATTCTATCTTTTCATTCATTCAACTTGCCCAATTATTTTTCAACCATTTTTCTATCAACATCACCAAATAAGTCTCAATCACAGACCTTTACTCCATCAGGCAATTCGACGACGAATCAATAGTCGATTTTGTTGCCCATTGGAGAGGCTTGATTAACCAGCTCTCTTTCTCCTTACCTCAACCTGAGCTCATCGAGCTCTTTTCTCGAGCATGTGCCAAGCACATCTCTTCCACTTTGTGGATTCAGACGTTCCACACTTTCGACGAAGCTTTCACCATGGCTCGAAAGCTTGAACTCCGCACCATTGAAGAGGATAAGGTCAAATTACGTAATACCAACGCAAAAACCAATGACCATTCTTCTTCCAGACCTTCTTCTTCTACCAACTCCAAACCCAAAGGAGTGGCCAACACTATGGTCATTAGATCACCATCATCGATGACAACTAATTACTCTCAACCTTCTACATCTCCAAGCATCACCAAACAATTCCAACAACGGTACATCCAGTGTTCATACACTCCACTTGGAGAACTATACGCTTCCGTTTTGGAAAAACTACTCAAGCAGGGGGTCCTCAATCTCCCTCCAATCCGACCACCTCAATTCGACCCTTCAAAATCCCTCCCTACATGGTATAGGGAGGCCGACTTCTGTCACTTTCATCGCATCCACGGCCATGACATCGATAATTGCCAAACCTTCAAGAACATCATCCAAGACATGATCGACAAGGGGGATCTTATTTTAGATAACTTGAATGCGCCACCCAATCAAAACATTGACATCTTCAAACAACCATTTCCAAATCACCCGCCTACTCAAAACAACATCCAAACCATGACTAATGACTCTCATGACCATGATATTCACACAATCAACACTATATTGCCTCTTGTCCCTGACCAACCTCCTCCATCACAGGATGAAGAACTTTCTTCTCCTATTAGTCCTCCATCTACCTCTCTTATACCAGAGGACACCTTGACCATGCCTATGCCATTAGCCTTACCTTCATCCGAAGACCTTACTTTGCCTACTCCTCAAGCACAAGCAAAAGGCACGATCATTCTTGCCTTCTTCTCTCTTGAGGAGCCGCACTCTCCTATTTCTTCTCCACCTAGAGAAGACCCAGTCTCTCCACCCATTTTGACCGAAGAAGACCCAGTCATGGTTTCCTCTTGCCTTTTGCCTGAGATTGTTACATCTCACTCACCTCCGTCCACATCTAAGCCCAAACCTGCACAAGCGCCCACCTTACCAAAAGAGATTGAACCTCTTGGTGTTCACAAACCTGTATTTAACCTTGCCTCTCACAATAGTGGCCCTCGACCCAAACTAACGAATACCACTAGACCGCACCGAAGGATTATTCCCCCACCTTCATTATTGCCCTCTATTTTGGGCCTGCATCCGTCCACTTTAATAGGGGTGTTGCCCACTCCCATACTTCACAGAGGAAAATTGCCTCCATTACTCCCTCAACCCGTCAGACATATATCTCTTCCAAACCATCGACCTCTACCTCTTACGCATCTCAAACCAAAGTCATCAACCCCCACTGCGATAAAACATCCAGACCCATTAGCAGGTTCCTATGCCTTGCTATTACGGCAATTATTGCAGTCCTATTGCATCAACCTCCCACCGCTTAGACAATATCACTCTCTCAAACCAAAACCGCCCTAGTTCGACGACACTCACATTTGTGCATATCATCGCATGCCTGGACACGACACTGAGCATTGTTGTGCCCTCAAGGTTGCCATTCGCCAATGTCTGGGAAATGACACCCTTCTTCTCGACCATGTTATCAGCAAACCTTCAACCCCATCTCACTCATCAACTCTCAGATCAAGGCCATCTTGGTTTGACAACTCTAAATTCTGCCATTATCATCACACTCTGGGACATGACACTGAGCATTATTGCGCTCTCAAAGCTGTCATTCATCAACAACGGAGAAAGGATTCCCTTCTAATCAAGGACCCTCTTGACCACCTCTTCGACAAATTATCAACACCGACCCATGCCTCTCAAACCTCATCGCCTAAATCAGGATCTCCACGCCAGACTATGATCCCTTTGCCACCTTTGACCCCATTATTCGACATCAACACAGTCCATTTAGCCACCAAGCCTCAACCGACCTTGACCAATCTATCCAACATTCTCCCTAAGCAACTGGGGGAATCCAACCTTATCATGACCCCGACCAAACATTCAACCAAGCCTTTGACCATGACCTCGACTAAACTTTGACCAAGTCTCAACCAACCATCAACCAACCTTCTTATAATGACCCCGACCAGCATCAACCAAACCTCGACCAAACTTCAATTATCAAACACCACCCAACCAAGCACCTATCACTTCTTCAAACCATCATTAATCATTGTGACCAATTTGGAATGAAGCAAATGGGGCAAGTTTGCTCCCAATTGACTCAGACCTTAACACCAGCATGGGTCAGGATTTTGTCAAAACCTGAGCCCCTTTATGTCTTGCCTCTTCGACCAGTCCACTTTTAGTCAAGTAATTATTCATTTGACATTTAACTTGAGCTCGATCCATTGAGCAGTCCCTGTCACCATCATTCCTATTCCCTTCAACCCTCAATCCTAACCCTTTTGGCAAGCATGAACGCTTCATCCTAATAAAAGGGAAACTCTTTAAACCTCTATAGTCAAGTCCATGACCAAAAGTCCAGTCAGAAAAATCAATCAAATCAATATCAAAATGGGATGCATATTCCAAGGTCATAAAACTATAAATGTAGACTGCTCCCTTGAAGGACAATTGCACCATCATTGCTGTATTTACTAGACTGCTCCCTTGAAGGACAGCTAGGCCAACGTCATATCATATATCAAAAGCAGAATATAGACCACTCCCTCGAAGGATGGCTATGCATAAATTTTACCACATACATAGCATTATCTTTGAAGCTTCCCGCATCGATCAGCTTCACGACATGACCATAAAGCAAAACAATATCCCATCGCAGGCTTCTCGCATCGATCAGTCTGCCTTCCAAAAAAAAAAAAAAAACTGACTGACAAAACTTTAGAGTCATGGACTTGTCTATAGTCATTCTCGGGGCTACTTATAAAAGGGGCAAAGTTGTTCCTGCCAAATAGGGTTCCCCCTTCCATCTCATATCAAACCTATCACCCCTGCACACTCAAGGGATTTCGAGCTCACTTAATGCCAAGTGATTCGATTACTTCTCTAACACAACCCTGGTCACTGACACAATGCATGAATGGGGCTTTTTTTCTAAAAACCCCTATCTATGCTCTCTTTCTGGTCCTTGTCAATGAAAGAGCAATTCGCCTTTCACTTTTGACACATCTTGGTCACGCCTCTAACCAAACTCAAACTAAACCAATCAAACATTTTCAGACCATCGACATGACCTAGACCATTCACATAGTTTCTATGGACACCAATACACATGGAAATTATTGACCCGACACAATTTATGTCAAGCATAAACCAATACTTGCTGAAGCATAAATAGACCTTAATTCATTTTTAACACACATCCATCACGATTGTGGAAAATTGCTAGGGATGAAAGACCCCTCGACCAATGTTGCAGAATACACCATTTGGAAAAGGCTGCACCATCATCTTTTTATGCTCATCATTCATCTCGACCACAACCAGTCTATCGACCTCTCAGACTCTCAGTCTAAACTACATTGGCCTGAGGCCCTATGACCAGGGCTATGTAGGCAGCACTCAGATGACACGACTGTCTTCTGGGGTTAGCTCGACCATCTTCATTTGTTCATCTCTCTGATGGACAAACCTTCTTTCTTCCTTTTGACCATGACCTCGACCACTTTGACCAAGACCACTTCATCGATCCCTTTGACCATTCCTCCCTTTTAGGGAAAACTACATTGGCCTGAGGCCCCTTTTACACAAGGGCTATGTAGGCAGCACTCAGTTTTCTGAGGTTAGCTCGGTCACATCCTTTCATCCATCCATCCACTTCGACCAATGACCATTGGAGATCGTGCCTATCTCCTCTGACCATAACCACTTCCAAGACCACGTTGCCTTGGTTATTTTTGCATATATGCTACCTCCCGATTGGTTAGCAAATTGTGCGCAGACTTTTTTTGGACCCTCACAAGTATAGGATCACAAGCCGATTGATCCGCACTACTTGTGACTTTTTCATGTTTCTAGGAGCACTTCCTGAGCCTGGGATACCTGGAACACAATGACCATTTGGAGCTACAGCTTAGATTGAGTGACCCGATCAACAGACGACTAAATGTTGGGGCCCGGTTACTTCAATTTTGGCACTCCTCGACCCTTGACCTGTGACAATTGACCCAACCATTTTGTGCAGTGGTATATGCACAATTATGCCTTTTACAGCATTCACCCTCACCTCTCTTCTTCATCCACTCTTTATCAAATCAGCACCCGATTCCAGGTTCCCTTCCCTCAACTCCTGCTTTGAGGGGGAATAACCTCATCCATAATCAGGGCAATCAACCATCTCCTATTTTTATCTTGCAGTTCACTAAACAACCAACAAGACGAAATCAACCTCATCCCACACCTGGGGCAACCACCTCCTATTTTTGTCTTGCAGTTCGTCCAGAACAACCAACAAGACAAAAAGGGGCAAATGTAGACACCGAAATCGTGTCTACGCTTTGGTCCTTTGGTCCCCTTTCGTCCACTTAACCACTCCTAACCTATATTTTATTAATTTGAAATAAATATCCTATTTTAAATTAATAAAATCCCTTTTCCCTATCTCCCTTGCCACCTCACCAACCTAGGATACCCTCCTTGGATTCCCTTCATTCCCCACATGGCCATATTTAACACTTAGACTCCCATTCCAACTTCTCCCCTCGTCTATTTAATCCCCTTTGATCATTTCTCCCTCGGACTAGCTAACCTAGTGGTTGGAAAATGGATGAAAGGCTATTTTTAGCCTTTCTCTGACCTTTTAGCCACCGACATCGGTCAATTGTCGACCGACGTCAGTGATATTACCGGTGTCGGTACCTTTCATAACGGCTTTTGCACTATTATCTCCTTCTCTCTGGCTCTCTGGGTACTCTCCCTCACAATCCTGACTCAGAATCGAACACTCTGATCATCAATCCGTTCTTGACCCTGTCAATCTGCCAATATCTCAACCAAGCATCTAACTCTCTCCCTCAGGTACTTACAGCAAGCTTCTGCAAGCACAACGGGGATTCTCCATCAGCAACAAGTCTTCAACAAGTGGCAACAACAACAACAGAGATCAACAGGCATAGGTATGTTGTATTCTGTGTTTTCATTTGTGCTTTATAGTCATTTGTTTCTAAACTAGATTCAACACTTCTATCTCCCAGACCAAACCAAACCAATCCCAAATCCTGTTTCTCTGCTATCTCTGCCTTCTATTTGATTCCTCTATCTCTTTGTTGGCCTCCTCTATCCCTCTTCCCATTCAACCAGAGCCTCTACCTTAGACCAGACTCAGACTTTTAGACTACCTCAAAACCAAACTCTTAGACCTTTAGACAGACCCAGACCATTTTCCCTGACCAGACCCGTCCACAGTCCAGAAACTTGCCCAGACTATCAGACCCAGACCTCAAACCATTCAACCAGGCCCAAACTCTATCTCAAACTTGTCCACAAACCATTCTGCACAACCAGACCCTGTCCACAGAGTGAAGACTCGACCAGACCCCGTCCAAGTGTACTGCCTCGATCGACGCCGATCGCTTCCTCCACCGACGTCGGTGACTGTGACCAGTTCAACAGCATCTTTCAGGTAAGCTTTTGCTTCCATTTCTTTTCAATTTGTTATCATTTTAGTCTTTTTAACATTCTGATATTTATCAGACTCTTTTTATATTGACTAGTGGGTTGACCTCCCTTAAGGAAGTTTTCATACTTCTGGGAATAGGCTTTCGCTTGGCAACCCACCATCTCCTTATCTAAAACCTCTTTTGTCCAAGTCTCTTTTCTTTGCAGGTGTCATTCCTCCACAGCCAAAGAGGAGTACTCACAGCATCTAGATTACGGTGCGCAGACTATATCCAGGTACATACAAGCCTTGACCATATCTCTTAGTTTCTTAATTTCTTGAATATAGAAAGCAAAATTTGAATAGAAATAGGAAGCTTTCCAAACACTTAAAATAATGAAAATTTGGCTTGTGAGCCCTAAATAGGTCTGTAGAACTCTCTAAGAACTTATCTTAATTAGGATTTTAAAGCTCGATTAGACAAAGGAAGTTCACTTTTTTTTAGATTTTCAAAAAAATGCATTTCGTCAATCCTTAGAAGCTTGAGTAAGGCTATGGACTGATTTTTACCCACCTATAAATTTTTAAATCATAACATTTTCCATATAATTCCATTTCATGTTCTATGTGTGACACCGGGAAGATGACTCTAATGTGGCCATATTAGTGTTATCAATTTTTGAAGATTATGTGTGGATTAAAACCTGTCATCTTTCTCCTCTAACTTTGTTAAAAATGATTTTAATGTTTTTCCTTTTAATTTTTTAGGTGTTAAAAGTTCCAATAGGAGGAGAATGGAATATAAATTGGAGGCAAAGGGAGTTTGGTGGAGACATTAATGGATTTAAATTCATTTTGAAGGGAAAATGGCTTTCCCTAAGGGGATTAGTTTTCTATATAAGGACACATTGGAGTCTTTTCCAGGGCTAGCTCTTTATTACACTAAGGAGAGATATTGAACCAAACATATTTTTATACATTTTCCCTACTTTGTAGTGTAATATCTCTTTCATTCCTTACTGCCCTACTATTATGTTGATGAAATTTTTAACCACTCAATTATTATAGACTCAAACTTTATTATCAATAATCATGATCTGCACATGCAAATGGTGGTTTTGATTATTCCTTTCACATCTTGGTTTTCATCATATGCTTGCATTGTCTCTATTTATGTTTGTGCTTATGATAATAAGGTGGGTGACTAATTTGTGGGTTCCATTTAATCACCATTTTAGATTCTTCTTCATCACAACAAGTTTTTTTCTCTCTTTTCCATCATTCATTTTTAACTTTTAATATAATTTGTTAGCTATTATTTAGATTAAATCTACATGCAACCTATATTTGAATGTTTAATCTTGATTTCAAGCTCTCATTTATTTATATTAATGTATTATAAAAGGTTTACATATGAGATGAATAAATGAATGTTTAAATATACCACATTCCCATTATCTAAAACTCAAAACATTGATTTCTCTTTTTTATGAATCCAAAAATGCATGCTTGTTGTTATTTTACAAAACACATTTAAAAACCATATTGACAAAAAAACAAAATTACATTTTCATCTCATCTATTAAACCTAAAACTATGTTTAAATTTCAAACAAGGAGAACCCTTGAGTTGGAATAGTTTTCCATAAACCAACTAGGTTACTAGTATGCCAAGACTTGGGAGACATAGACCTTGGAGAGATATCTGAATATCTTTTCAAGAGAGGTTGGATGGATTCACCGTCATACCTAAGCTGGTTTGACAAATGAACCATCAAAAAAATTGGTGTTAGAAGGAGGGCCTGAATTAATATAAATTTTAAAACAAAAATTTTAAACAAAAAAATTAAAGCTTAAACATTAGAGAGGCATTACCCACATCGGGGTGTTGTGAACATTAAAATATAAAATATATGAATATACACAATATTAAAATTTTTTGGTAATGAATTTTAATTCTTACACCTCATCAAACACATAAACCTAGAGCATACAAAGGAAAATTGAAAACAAGACAAATACATTCAACCAATAACTCACCTATGATTGTCATTCACTTTCTTAATCTATTTTTAGCCCCTCAAAACCAACCAATGGATTTTTCTTAGATTGGTAGAGGTAACTACCCTGTAAACATCATAGGGATTGCATATGACTTAACAAAAAAATTTGAAAAGTTTTACCCTAGGTATGTGCATGGAGGAATTCACATTACCAAAGAACACATTCAAGCATTTAAAGACACCACTATCTGAACTAAAATCCAACATGAGGATTTAGATTGATGCTTATTCCATTATACCTTACATAAGATGGACTACTAATAGTATTTTGGATTTTTATATGGATCCATAACTCTTAGAATGATCTTAAAACCATATTCATCAATCATTTATAAGTGCACATTGAGCCTATCATCTTATACCATCAATTTGTTACAGCCTATAGGAAGCTAAATAAACCATGGAGCATTTTTAATGCCCATTTTCATAAGTTTTACAAGCAATTACAATATCTTTATATGCAAACATAAGTCGATGCCATACAAACATACCTAAGAGCTTTGAAACTAATGACCTCTATGTTTTTTTGAAGGACTCTCGTGGATTTTAAAACCTTGTTTTTGGCATATCATGAAGTCATCATGATTGAATAAAATATTATGTTGAAAGGTTATGGGGCTGGTCCATTACCCTCATTAGGACTATTGAGTGTGTATAACTAAATCCTCATGATAAATCAAGTTCTCATGCATAACAAACCAATAATGAATCAAATCCTAGGCATGATGTATTAGATCTAAAATCAATTTTATAATCTAACATCATTGAACTACATGCTTACAAATCAAATTTGTGTGCCTCCTAATCAATTATTGCATCATGTAAATAATCAATATATTATCCTTATGGCCTATAACAACATTGATACCATGCTTAATGCAAGTAGCTATGCTGCCCTAAACAACAATCATTAGGCCAATCTATAATTTCTAAACAATAAAATGCCTAATAATACTTCCCATAACTAAATGCATGTTATGGTCCTCACATTTCTAAATGTTGTGGTGCTTGTTGTTAGCACACCTTTACTATTAAATAACCAAAATGCTAGTGTGAACCCATAAGTAATGAATTTATAACATATTGTTAAATAATTGATAAATTACATGGTTAATTTGTAGAGATAAGTACCCCAAAACCAAAACAAGCCATAAAAAATGCTCCAAAAAATAAAAATTTCAAATTTCAAAGAATTAATCGTTAGCAGAATGTTAGGCCAAACAATAGTAATATGCCTAGTCCTCTAGATAACACTAGTAAGAACAATAAAAATATTTCAAGTGCTATCAACTTGGATAATTTGGCATTACCCACCTAATGTAAGTTTCATAACTTAGTGAAGCATGTTGAAATTGATTATGTTAAATTGATATTGGACTTAAACATCTTACAAAAGGATGTGGATAACCTTAAAATAGTTCTTGCATCAAATAATAACTCAAATCAGAGTGGAAGGAAACCAAGTACTTCTCTATTAATGGAAACCTATGAATTCCCATTTGAGAGTGATAATGAGCCTAAAGAAAAATTGAATGAGATCCATGTGTTTAAACAATTTCAAATGGTAAATAATTACACATTAAGGAGTAAATTAAAAAATCCATTAAGAACTTGTACTCCTCCCAAGAAAACTTAGGTTCCACCTAATGAGAATTATAACAACCACCCATTTATATTCAAAGGACATACCATGTATTTTCAACCAAAGAATAATGATACATCCCTATAAACTAATAAATCATTAGAGTAAATAAAACTTGGGTACAATATCCGTAAAGACCTAAAGAAACCTAAGGTCAACATAACTATATTTAAATTGATCCAAATTTTCAATCATAAAGAATGTTGTTAAAATATTTATTTTATCCTAAGGATAAATAAGCTAATGAAATAGTTAATACTCATGTTGATAATTAAAAATAAAAGACTAAAACTCATCCTTTCCTCCTAACAACCTAATTTTTTAGGGGAAAACTTACATGATTTATTATTAGATTCAAGTATTTCATGCAATGTGATGCCCTACTTGGTTTCCAAGAAGTTGGCTAGAAGGTAATGCAACTAGATAAATCAAAGGTTAAGGTGGTTATTCATTTGAACCACATTCACATGTAGTTGGCTTCTGATTTGAGAGTACATCAGTTCATCGATATTTATATGGTTTATATACCAGATGCATATGGTATGTTTTTCTATAGATATTGGTCTAAAATGTTAAACAAATATATGGCAACTGATTTCTCCCAGATGTGGATCCCATGGCATGACATACTTAGCTAGATCATAACTGAGCAAAAACTAAAAATTTAATATGATTACATATTAAAACAAAACTAATGAGATATTGTATGAAGAATCAGAGCTTGAGATCTATACGATTGGAAGTAAGGTGAAAGCTTGTGACAAAGGAATGTGAATCTTTATTAGAGCCTTTGATTTTTAATGAGGTATAAAATTTACTGTCATACAAGATCATTTTTCCCATTAGGCACTCCATGTGGGTGGAAAATATTATGCAAGTTCAAAATAAGAAAGAAAAGATATGATTATGTGGACTTATTTAACCCAAACTGAGCTTCAAGGAAAGATAAGTACTCATTATGTTTACTAGATGAGATACTGTAGATAGTGAATGGTTCATAAATGATGTCAATTTTAGATGGGTATTATGGATATGATCAGGTGATGGTTAACTATACATATTGAATCAATATGGTATCCATAACAAAATGGGGAACATTCACATATAAAAAGATGTTATTCATCCTAATTAATGTGGGTGCTACTTTTCAACATGCTATGGGCATTACATTCAAATATTTAATAAAAAAATGCAATACTATCAACATGGATGATCTAACAGTGTTCTCCAATAATTGAGAAGACCATGTGAGAGATTTCAAAATGGTGCTACAAAGGTGTAGAGAACATGACATTTCCATGAATCCAAAAAGGTGCATATTTGAGGTTATTAAAGGAAATTTTTTGGGTCACATAATTTCAAAAAGAGGTGTATCAATAGACCCAAATAGTTTTTAAGTAATCCTAAAAATTCCATTACGTGGCAACTGAAAAGAGCTAAAATAATTCCTTGATAAGATCAATTTTGTATGTAAATTCCTCTTTAGATTTACTAAAATTATTAGACTGCTAAATAAGTATGTTAAGATTGAATGGACTAATGAATCACAAGTATATCTTATGAAATTAATGAATCAATTGTAAATATTTTAGTGTTGATATGTCCTGACTACATGCAACCCTTATACATCTACTTGTTTACCTCCAACCCTCAAGTGTTGTCATTCTAACTCAAACAAAAGAAGTTTAAGATAAGAGACTAGTCTCTTTCATGAGTTATCCACTTATAAATTTTGAACTCATGTATTCTAATATTGATAAATAATCCTTTTATTTGATTAAGTAGTTAAGAAGTTCAAACATTAAATCCTATGTAGAAAAGTGTTTGTCATTATCCCAAACCCTACTATGAAAGCAATGTTGATTAAATTTTTTTAAGGTAAATGTATGGACAATTGGATGACCATTCTACAATAGTTTTACCTAGATATATATCCCATGAATATTTTGAGGTGATAGGGATTGAGTAAGGTGATGGTCTAAGTTGATCTTGAAATAGTTTTCTATCAGTATAAAGTGCAAATCATCACATAATATGAGTGGTATCAAAATATAGTTCACTACTTAATTAACAATGAATGACCAAACTACTTTAACATTACTCAAATAAGAACATTAAACCTATAAATAATTAACTTCATGATCAAATTAGGAACACTATATAGAAAGAATCACAAAGGCATTTACTTAAGATGCTTAAATAAAGTTATAGTGACTAAAGTAATCAAATATTTTCACATAAAATATGGAACTGGCCATGGTCCATGGAGTGGTATAGCCCACCAAATACTTTGGGTAGGTTATTATTGGATACACATCTAAAATTACTCTCATTCCCATGTAATAAGTGTAGACACCGAAATCGTGTCGACTCCCCTGGTCATCCCTCATGTTATTCTCCCTCGCCTATTTAACCCCTGTCGACCATTTTCCCCACTAGCCTTGACCCTGGCAGCATGTCAAAATGAGCAGAAGGCTAAAGTTAGTCTCTACCCCCATTCTACATCTGTCGACCACGGTCACCACCCGACCGACTTCGCCGACGTCGGTCACTTATCGGCCGACGTCGACGGTCCTGTCGACGTCGGTTCTCCTTAGCACTGCATTCTTGATCCGAACGTAGGAACCATTATTTCATTACCCATTATCCATTCAGTTCCCAATCGGTTTCCTGATCGGTTATCGAACTGTCCCTCGCCTTCATCCGCAACCTCTTCATTCGACCAACCAATTCATTCATTCAACAAAAAAAACTCTGACAATCACCCCAAACTCTTGCGATCAATCAACTCTGGCATCCAACCAATCTGCATTCACTCTCTCTAGCACAGGTATCCTACTTCAGTCATTTGGCAGCACAACGACAACGTCAATCACGTCTCTAAATTCATCTTCAAGCGTATAACAAGTAAGTATCTTGCTCTGTGTTTTGTTTCTCTCTGGTTATTGTTTTTTATTTACTGCTATCAACTTGGATCTTCAGACTGTAGCCCTGAGACTTGATTTCCTCCTTTACACCTATGCCTACTATCCCCTGACTACATAGTCTGTAACTCTATTCAGACTTCTTACACAAAATCCCAAACAAAACAACAGACCTTCTGCAAACCCCCAGACCCTATCCCGACTCGACCAGACCTGACCAGACCGGCCCAAACTCTTTCCAAAACTGTTGCCCCGACCGACGCCGATCATTACCCTGACCGATGCCAGCACCTTAACCGACGTCAGCACCTTCCCCTAACCGACGCCGGCACAAATACTGACACCGGTGACTGTGCAGAATAGTTTGCTGCATATTAGGTACGCATTTGTGTTTTCGTCTTTTATTTACTTTCATTCTGTCTTTTCATTATTTCCATTTCCTGTCAAATATTTCTATTTTTTTTATTAGTGGGTTGATATCCTTCTAGGAAGTCTTCGTACTTCCTGGATCAGGCGTTTGCTTGACAGCTCACCGTCTCTTCGTCTAACCTTTTTTTTCATGTTTAGTCTATTTTTCTTTGCAGGTGTCATTCCTCCACAGCCAAAGAGGATTACCTTCCAACGTCTGATTTTGGTGCACACAACCATATCTAGGTATCTTTTAGCCTTGACCATTTCTTTTAGTTTCTTAATTTCTTCTTTGAATGTAGAAAGCGATTTAGCATAGAAACAATAAGCTACCATACTTTCCAAGTTTCTACCCACATATAATAGAACCCTATTATGACATTACAACTAGTTACTGAAGTGAATCCATTTGAAAAATGGGGATTGGAATTTAATGGAGCCATCAATGCCAATTTGTATGCTAGACAAAATTCATCTTAATAGTGATAGACTATTGTACCCTTTAGACTAAGGCATAAATATTCAATAATTACACAAATGATGTTGTGATTAATTTCCTTGAGGAGAACATTGTCACTGGGTTGAGAATTTCATTTATTCTAGTATGTGATAATAGTTATATCTTATCCTTATTGTAAATTACTAAATGGGCATACAATAATTAGGTAATTCTTAAATTCTCATATAATAATTAACTACAAAGTAATGGGGTTGTTGAGTCAATGAATAAAAATTTGCTAAATATAATTAAGAATATATTTTACAAAAACCATAGGGATTTTCATAACATATTAAAATTTTCATTATGGTCTAATAGGAATAAAATTAAATCATCCCTAGGCACATCCCATATCACTTGGTATATGGATAAGATCCTATTTTTCTTGTGAATATAAAAATTCCAACTCTATAGTTCATGAGAGATTACATAGAAGCCAATGAAAAGATTGAGGCTAAACTCCTAAATCTAGTACAACTTGAGAAAAAATGTGATGAAATCCTACTAAACTTTAGTAAACACCAAGGATTCATCAACCTTTAGTTTGACAAGTGAGCCAAAATCAAATCCTTTTGAATTTAGTTCTTCTCTTGGACAAGGCTCATGCGATAAAAGGACAACACAACAAGTTTGATGCCCTGTGGTTGGGTCCCTACTAAATTTATGAAATTTTAGATAAGAATGTGTTATGTCTTAAGTGTCTAACTGGTGATGACATCCCATTTCCTATCAATAATAAATAGTTGTCCTAGTAAGGTCATGTACACAGTTTCTTTTGATTTATTGCTTTCATTTCTTTATTTTGATTTTGATTTTGGTTGTTATTTTTCATTTTTTCCATTAGTTAGGCCTCATCATTTGTCCCTTTTTGGTTTGGTCATGTGTTTTTCTCCCAGGGTACCTTGTTGGTCATAGAAAGAAGGAAGAATTATGTGTAGGTAAGTAGCCATTATGATGTTCTGGTGCTTAAGTACTTGGAATAGTTTGTAGCATAAGATTCCTTTCACTAAATTAGTTTCAAAGGTTTAAGTTATCACATGTGTTTTAGATTTGTTCATATTTTGGAAAGTTTAGGTAACTATTCAACTTATGAAGATATTCTCTCAAAACCAAGCATAAAAAATCAAAATTTAATGGTTTCTATGTTTTCTTGAATGAAATTACCACATTTAAGATTTAGGGTGAAAAATATATAATTATGCCTTTTGTTTACCATGATGGTCCCCAACCTAGAATCTAAGACACTAAAAATAAAGAATGAAAAAGAAAAAAGAAAGAATGAAAAAGAAAAAAGAAAGAAAAAGATTAATTTGCATAGAAACTCAATCTATTGGTTATTAAGGTAACCTCTATTGGGGTAATCGATGCTTGAGTGGTAGTAGAGTAAGGTCTTAAGTGGGATTAGATAAATCTATATTGGAGATATGAATGCCTAGCTAGCAGTGAAATAATGTCTATGTGAGTGTTCCAAGGTACAATTTAATAGCCTGATGATTGAGGTTATTTTAGTTAATCTTTATAAGTTCCATAAAGTAGTAATGATCTCATTTGCACACATTAGGTCAATGATAATATCATATTTGGTGTTATACACATTCCCTTATTTTCTTCTCTTGAATATATTCATGTTGTATGCAATGTCTTGGCTAGGGATTCTAGGTTTGTAAATGTGTTTATTTCATTTCAAAATACTTAGGATTATTTTACAATATATTCATCACTTTTTTTTGCTTGCATAACATGCCCTAATTCCTTTGGAATCATGGTAACCTTCTTTTTCATTTCATTTTGGTCTCATTTTCACTTTCAAGTTGGTTGGTCTTAGCTCTCTCAAGTCTCTCTTAGGGTTCATCTCATTTTACATGTCAAATTGGGTCTTAAAACCCCTTCCACTATGAAGACCAAATCCATGAAAAAAAGTTTCATATAAAACACTTAATCTAAAAATGGAGTTTTGATAGATTAATTCACCTTTAAATATCTTACACCACCATTTAGGTTTATTGTGGCTTCATTTAAAATTTATAAGTCCTTAGGCATAATTGGAATTTCAAAACTTGATTAGGTATTTAAAGTTTAATTTTTCATTTTTCAAGTTATGATCAAATTTTAAAGTCTGATTTGTTCTCGTAGGGCCAATTTTTAGCAACTTAGTGTTAACTGAGCATCTTACCCACTTAGGTATTGATGTCATTTGAATTACCTAATATTTTTAATTGAATTATTAAAATTATATTAGGTCTCACCTTATCTCAAAATTACCTCACTTTGTTAGTCATATTTTTTTCCCCTTTTAGGTCTTTAAGTGTATGGATGTGGGATTTCAATGGTAATTAGGTGTGTTTTCACAATTTAGTCTCGACAACATCAAGAGATGGTATGACAAATGGTCAGAGTTTAAACCTCAATTGAGACTAAGATGGATCCTAAGGGCCATTTATTTAGTAATTGGTTAACAACACCTAACTAGGTTAACATGTTTATTTCCCCAATAATGTAGTGTTGCTTAGGCCCATAGGTCTGACTAGGTCTATAGAGCCTGAATGCTCCTTTATTTACATTGCATAGGCTAAAATCACTAAATGAAATGATTAACTCCCTTCACTAACTAGGATAATGTTAACTAGTATTTTTATGCTTGACTATAATGTAAAATCCCCTCACTTTAATGAATGCAGTGTTAATCGGGGGTCTATACCCCCTTAAGCTCACCAAATGCTTAAAATAATGCAAATCATGCTTGTGAGCCTCGAATATGTTTATGACATATCTAAGCACATATATTTTTATAATCATTATTTTTAATCCTAATTATATAAAGGAATATCATTTTTTAATTTTATTTAAAAAGTGCATTTCATCAATCCTTAGAAGCCCAAAAAGATCTACGGGCGGATTTTTACCCACCCATTGATTTTTAATGCACAAATTTTTCCATGTAATTCTATTTGACATGTCTTATAAAACACCATGAACATGAATTTTATGTAGTCATCTTGGTATTATAAATTTTTGGAGATTATGTGTATATTAAAACTTGTCATCTTTCTCCTCTTGAACTTTGTTAAAAATGCTTTCAATAGGATTTTAATGTTTTTCCTTTTACATTTTTAGGTGTTAAAAGTTCCAAGAGGAGGTGAATGGAATATAAATTGAAGGAAAATGGAGTTTGGTGGAGGTATTAATGGCTAAAAATTAATTTTGGAATCAAAATGGCCTCCCCTAAGGAGCTTGGTTTTCTATACATGAAATCATTGGAGTTTTTTTCAGGGCCAACACTTTGTTTCTCCAAGGAGATATATTGAACTAGGCATATTTTTATACATTTTTCATATTTTATACTATAATTTATCTCTCATTCCTTTTTTCCCTATTATTATACTGGCAAAATTTATAACCAGTCAATTATTGTGGACTTAAACTTTCTTATCAAAATGATTATCCTTATTAATAGAAGGTTATGGAGTTTATTATTCATGATATGTGCATGAAAGTGGTGGTTGTGAATATTAATTTCATATATTAGTTATCCTTAGATGATTTAATCATCTCCATTTTTGGTTGTGCATATGTTGATCAGGTAGAAGATTGACTTGTGGTATCCATTTAATCAATATTTTAGATTCATCTTCATTGCAACATGCTTTTTTCTCTCTTTTCCCTCATTATTTTTCACCTTTTTATGAAATATGGTAGCTATGGTTTACATTAAATCTATATGAAATCCATATTTGAATATTTAATCTCAATTTTAAACTCTCATTTATTGATATAAATGCATTATCAAATGTTAATGTATGCAATGAATAAATTATTGTTTAAATCTACCACATTCCCATTATCTAAAACTCAAAATATTAATTTATATTTTGGGAGAACCCAAAAATACATGTTTGTTGTTGTTTTTCATAATGAATTTAAAAACCATATCGACAAATGAACAAAGTTGCATTATCCTCTCATTTATTAAACCTAACAATACATTTAAATTTCAAGCTAGCAATCCCCTTAAATTGAAATAGTTTTACATAGACTAACTAGATTACCCAGTATGCCAAGACATGGTAGACATAGACCTTGGGAATATCTCCATATCTCTTTTCAAGAGAGGTTGGATGTCTTAACTATCCCACCTAAGTTGGTATGAAAAATAATTCATCAACATAAATCTCAACACATTAATTAGTTAACTCAACAAATATTGCAAGTACATCTCTCTAAAAATTAGTAGGTGCATTACATAGTCCAAAAGGTAACAATATATATGAAAATGTTACCCAAGGACAAGTGAATACAATATTATCTTGGTATTATAGTGTCACTTGTATTTTTTTATACCCACTAAATCCATCAAGAAAGGAAAAGTATTTCTTCCCAACCAGATTATCTAGGACTTGATCAATGAATGGTAAAGGGAAATAGTCTCTCCATGTAGCTTTTTTGAGTTATATATAGTATATACAAATAATCCACTTAATATGTTTATTGGGTAAAATTAACAAATGAGAAACCCATTGAATATTGGAGATTTGATATGTGAACCCTACTTATAACATTTTTTCAGTTTCAGTTTCAACTATGTCTCTTAGAGTAAGGTTTATTATTCACTAAGGTTTTCCTATTGTCCTTACATTTTATATATAAATATGATGATTAAAATTATTAGGATGGATTGATTTTATGTCAGTGTATTCCCATGTAAATTATTTTTAATGTGTGTGTAATATGTCAGATAATTTTGAATTTTGCTCGACTGATAACTAGTTGTCTATATTCAACATTTATCCCAAATGAATTATAATTTGTTTAGTGCCTTGATAGACTAATTAGACTTCCTTATATTCACTCATTATTGATTTCAATGGAAATGGGTGTGGCTAAAACATGTGAATGGTCTTGATATCCTTTATAAATGACTCAACTTGAGGGATTACTCTTACTTAAAGACATCAAAATGTTAGAAATGGTTCTCAGCTACTCTATACCCAATTGAGAACACTTTTTTATATCATTTATTGTTAATTTTTATCCTCATAATCAATTAAACCATATTCCATTTCATTTTAATGATTATTGATTACAATTAATATTAATGAGGAAATGTTTTCTTCATATTTAGTTAGGTCCAACTCATCTACCCACAAGTGTTTAGGTGATTCTAAAGTCAGTTTTAAAGGTGGGTATAAGGAAATATTATTTGCATTAAGTCTATTTGAGATTGTGATATTTCTTGACTTGTAGTCTATAAGTGTAGCTACCATGGCAATCCAAGGTCTACCCAATGTCAATGGGTATACCCATTTTTCAAGCTGTAAGTTCTAGTGTCATGAAATCAATAGGATATTCAGATTATTCTATGATAATTGGAACATCTTCAATAACACCTTCAAGTTATGTAATTGAATGATCAACCATAAGCAAGATAGTGGATATTAGTTGTACTCCTAATAGAGATAATGATTTTAGCGTATCAATTATCATGACATTGATAACATCCTCTATATCAACAAAATTTTGGGTATATTTGGCATTCTTATGGTCACTATTAGTAATAGACTTCTTGGCTATCTATATTTGGGTGGAAGAAGTTTCCATGATAAGGGATCAACTAACTTGCCATAAACCTTAATGATCTTAGGGTATTTTATCTTTCATCCTGGTGTTTTGACACATAATTATTTGATAACTTAGTTAAGTTTGGGGACATATTTTATGTCTTAAAATAATGGAATTTCAATGCTTATCTATTTAAGTTATTGTATTAGTTTAGACTCGACCCCATGTGACATTTTCTAAAGTGTAGCATCATTATCAAGTCTTTCTAGAAATGGCACTAATGGAAGAGTCACATAAAGAGATTATTATTGATAATTTTCATCATATTTTAACTATTTGGCAATAAAAACATGTTCTTCCACCTTATCATTTATTTTTGTAATGGTTGGGAAGGAATGATATATCAAGGTTTTTCCTTAACATAATTGGATATCATTGTTGAGTATGATGTCAATAGGAGAACTTAGAGTTATATTTTTATAATTAGTATATTCTAGTTTTTTAGGTATTTTTGAAGGTTATTTATGGCCTTAATTATATGTTTAGTCACTTTTAGACACTTTTCAAGAATTTTTAAAAAAATAGTTGGAACTACTACTTAACTCCAATTCACTGTCTGAGTCCTGAAATGAGTTCCCAAGTGTTGGGATGCTATTTTAGTGCTATTTAAGAGAAATTAAAGTGTATTTAAGTTCATTTATATTTTTAAATAAATTTTAATTCCAATTTTATCTAATTATAGCTTGCGATAGTCAACTGATAGTGACTTCTTGCATGATGACCAAAAAACTATCAGTTAGTGCTAATGGTATTGTTAGTTATATATTAAATTTATATTTATTTAATTTAAGTTGTATTAGAGTCTAATTTTATAAGTATAATAATATATTACTTATTTTTTAAGTAAAATTTTTTATTTGTTTTTTACTTTATGCTTTTATTGAAATAACTTGTCATGCAAGTTATCTTGTAAAATGTTTGTTTTAAGCCTTATCTATTTAATAAAGTTACACACAATAGAAGTGTGGTGCATTAATTTGAATTGAGATTTTTTTTATATATTTAATCTCTAATATTATTTTAGGTGCATATTAATTTATACTATAAATCATATCTTTTCAAGTTTGAATATATTCGATACACTTTTTGATCAACAATTCACTCACAATATAACTAGTAATTCTAAGATACTTTTATTGATACATAACTTCAATTTTAAAGAGAAAAAAATTGATTCTCACTCTATTCAATAATTAAAACATTTTTTGGTATCATATCCATGTTCAAGTAAGTTTTAGAAGGTTTTTCAAGCCATTTTAAGAAGATACAATGACTTCAATGAATTTTGCTTCCATAAATATTTTTATTTTGAAAGGTGACAACTTTGAGTATTGGAGAGATCAACTGAAAAGAATTTTTGTGTGGAAAGGATTTTGGGATAATTTTATCCATGGGTAAACACCATCTCAATATTTAAACACCTTAACACAAGAAGAAAAAAGGATGAAGAAAGGGAAGATGCATAAGATTTTTTCTATATTTAAAGTGCCATAGACCTAGACATTTAAGCAAGAATTTTAGGATGAAAAATGCTCATGATGCAAGGAATACCTTGGATAATTCATATCAAGGCTCCATTAAAGTAATAAATAAAAAAATCCAAACCCTTGAAATAAATTTTAAGAATTTGAGAATGTCAAATTTTAAAGAAGTATGAGATTATTTCATAAGGGCAAATAATTTAACTCATAAAATGAGAGTTTATGGAGAAACTATCCAATATAGTGTTTTAGTAAAAAATATTTTTAGATATTTTAGTCAAATATGGTTGTCTATTATAATCAATATTAAAGAGTGTAAATACATGAAAACTATAAGTGTTGATGAGTTAGTGGGTTCTCTTTTATTTCATGAAGACAAGATGAGACTATATGCAAGAGATCTAAAACATGGTCTAGAAAAAGCAATTGAAATCAAGGCAAGGGTTTCAAATAAAAAATAGAAAAATAAAAATTAGAATAAATGGAGTTTAAAAAAATAAAATTTAAGGGTAAAATATAAATAAAACTTAATACGTAAGACAATAAATATTCTACTTGTCATTACTAAAAAAACCATGACACATGATAAAATATTGCAAGATACTACTAGCTAAGAATAAAACCAATCAAGAAAGGAAAGAGAATTATTTTCAAGATAAATAAAGTGAGTTTATATAGGGATTATATTATTTTATCACATGTTTTTTTAATAATAAAGGAATAAAATACTTTTTTGTTTCTTAATCTAGGTTGCTCAAATTAGGTGACAAGTCACAAAGATGATTTTATCAAGTTAGATGATTCCTTCAAAAGCCAAGAGAAATTAGAAAATGGAAATTACATCCAATTTGAAGGAAATATTAGTATATAAATCACCATAATTAAATTTTATAGGTGATATAATTTATTTTAAGAGTGTTTCTCATAATTTCACAGGTTATGGTGATGAAATTAAAGCATACAAGTTTTATAATCTTACTAGTAAATCCAAAATTATATCTAAGGATTGTAATTTTTTTGAAAATGAGGTGTATGATAATTATGATAATTTAAATACATAAGTAATATGTGAAGTGGGGCATCATATTAAATTTTATTTTTATATTTTACAAATTTCTACACAAGTTTCTAGTTCATTGGGAAACAATACTAGGTCTCTTTGCAAGAGACTAGTTATCCATTTACATCAACACCAAGAAAGAACAAGAATTTGTTGAATATTCATCCAGACAATAAAATTTTGGATAAAAAATATGATATGAGGATAAAAATTCTAAAAAATTATGAAGGTAACTTATTTTATGATTCTTATGATAAAAATACTATGTTTGCATTATCATTAGTGACTAGTGAACCTAAAAGTTATGGCAAAACTAATCAAAATAAAGAATGGGTTGATGATATGAAATTATAAATAGATTAAATTTATAGGAATGATACATTTAATTTATTTCAACGTCAATTGAATAAATATGCCATTATTTAAAAGTGGGTCTACAAGACCAAAGCTAAAAGTGATGGTACAGTTGATAGGCTAAAACTTAGATTAATTGTAAAATGATTTGTGCAAACATATGGGGTTGACTATGAGGAAAAATATGATCCTACATCATGTAAATATAATATAATAATAATTAATAATATATATTCTCAAAAATGATATAAAATTCATCAAATGGATGTTAAAAATGCATTCCTTAATAGAGTGATTGAAGAATAAGTATATGTGGGGCTGCCATAAGGTTCTGATGTAAAGGGTAAATATTTTTGGGTATATAAGTTGAATAAGGATATTTATGGGCTGAATATATATCTAAGAGATTTGTATTAAATAATTAATATCTATTTATTATATAAAATCTTTGTTATAAGTCAAAATGAACCAACTCTTTACATACAAGCATCTAGATCTACTGTTTTATATATTTATCTCTATATAGATGGCTTGATCTTTATATGTTTTATATGTTTATATATATGGAGATGTTAAATAGATTAAAATAATATATGAAATAAGAGTTTGAGATGAATTATATTGTAATTATGATTACTTTATTGGCATGGAAGTTCATCAAAATAAAGAGTTAGTATTCATTTCTCAAGCCAAGTATGTCTAGGACATGTTAAAGAAGTACAATATTCAAGATTCAAAGTCTAAAAAATTTTCAATTGAAAGCAGAAAAAATATTATGAGGGAGGATTTAATTTATTTAGTTGATGATAATAATTTTATAAGCATGGTGGGAGGTTTCATGTATCTCACTATAGCAAGACCTAATGGGATTTCACTAGTTTCTAGATTTATGGGTAAATAATAACTCAAGCATTTGCAAGAAGTAAATAGAATTATTAGATATGTAAGGGGTAATTGTAATCATCGGATTAATTTTATACTATAAATGTCTTTATGTATCATTAGATACATAGATTCATATTGGGGAGGATCTCTTGATGTTAGGTTATTGCTTCACATTGGGAAGTATGTTAGTTTCTTGTTATTCAAAGAAGTAGGTTAAAATTAAATTATATTATAATAAATTTGAATATATAGTAGTTAAATAATCTTCCAAACAAGTAATATGGTTGATATTCATAAAAATATTCACAGAAAATTGAAGGAGGTGATAGGAATCTCACCTCTTTGCATCAAAGGGGGAATGTTGAATATGATGCCAATATAGACACTTGAGAGTTGTATCTTGAGTTTATATTTATTTACATTAAGTTGTATTAGAGTGTAATTTTATAATTATAATTATAAATGACTTAATTTTAAATTAAATTCCTTTATTTAATTTTTATTTTATGTTTTTCTTTAAATAACTTGGCATGCAATTATCTTGTAAGAAGCTTCGTTTAAGTCTTATTTATTTAATAAAGTATAATATTTTATATTTAAACAATGGTTGAGGTACCTATTTTTAGTTTTGTTTGGGTTTCCATGGTGGTTGGTATTAATGAGGTGCCCATGGTTGTTGAGGTTTCCTTTCTTTTGGAAACCAAACTTGTGGTCCTATTTTTTTGGATAATAGCACATGGATAGGTAGAAAATATTGTAACAAATTTATATGGATATTGCTTATGGGAAAACATTCTCTTGTCTTTGTTAGACATAATTAAGCTCTTCCTTAGGTTGGCTATTGTTTTTAAGATGATTCTTAATGGTAGGAAGTAGATCACAATTTTTAGTGGCATGATGTTTTTCACAAATATAAAAGATCTTTATGTAATCAAGAGGAAAATCATGAAGAGTAAGTTTATCTCTACATCTCAGACATTATATGGCTAAG
The DNA here is from genome assembly GCA_037957365.1 of Torreya grandis. NCBI lineage: Eukaryota > Viridiplantae > Streptophyta > Pinopsida > Cupressales > Taxaceae > Torreya > Torreya grandis. Next base: position 272,118 of record JARHVA010003741.1, on the reverse strand, counting down.
AGTTCAATGTCTTTGAATTTTGATTAAAGTCCATCTAGTATGGTATTTAGATGTATCAAGATGTCCATTTTGAGGATTGTAAATTATTCCATGAGTTGAACTACTTCATTGTTCTCTTTTTTTTAGTTTTTGAATTCTAGACCTCATTTATAAGTAATTTATACAAAGGTCTATAAGATGGAAATTTTGAGCGATTGGATTTGATTATGAAAATTAACCAAAATCACTCAAAACATCAATCTACCATTGAAATCGAGAACCATTAGATTAAAATGAAATAAAATAAAACATTCAAAACAACATTAAAACTTAAAGATAATTGTTCCCAATAAATATTCAAACAAATAAAGATTAATTTATTATGGATTATAGATTGATTACCAAAGACTCAAATTTTCATCTTGATGTTGGTTTGATAGCTTAATTTTAAGAACATGGATTTATGCATGATATGATGATAGTATGGAGTCTTAAATAACTTATGAGAATGCTATAAAGTATGGAAATAGAGAGGAGGTAGATTTAAATAGGCCATGGAGGGAAGATCAATGGTCAATATTCTAATTTGGGATGAAGAGAATCAATGGTGGAGGATTATCCAAGGAATTAAAAATTTCTTGAAAGCCTCTATAATAGAAGCTTCTAGAGAGGAAGGGATAAGATAGAGAGGATTACAGAATTAGATAATTCTAAAATTCATTAAGGGCATAAGTAATATCATTATGGGGTTAGATAGGTGATTAGGGACTAAGGATGTAGGAAATCCCAAGAATAGGCTAGGTAGGTGGGATTAGAATTTAAAATTTTAGTATAATATACAAGTTGGATTAGTTAGTGGATAAGACATGATTATAGTAATTAATAGGTTGGTGTGGATAATAACAGGTTAGTGGGTGAATAATAATTATGGGGGATGCTAGATAATTGACTAGAAGGGATGATATTAGGATAAAATTAGAAGAAATAAATGAGATAAGTACAATTAATGTTGACTAATAGTCATATTAGTGAGGATATATAAATCAATAAAATTTAGATGTATAAATTAGATAAGAAAAATTAATGTTGACTAATATTAATATTAGTGATAATAAATTAATCAAGAAAATTTAGATGTATACATTTTCCCCCTCTTTAAAAGGGCATTACGAGTGAACGAAGTGGAATGAGTAATGGTCTTTCAAACAAGAAAGACATGAGTGGATGAATGTTAGTAAACACATGATTCCCAATTGAGGGGACATATGGGGAAGAATGAGATATATGACCACTTGAAAGAGGAAACAAGGGGTGGGATGTGATGAATAGACAAGGGGATGGGATGCTAGATTTGAGATAGATGATGAATAATATGAATTCAACCTGAATAGTGAGATAAAAAGAGATAATTCCCATGGAAAAGACATATTAATAAGGAGTGGAAACTTGATGATGATAAGATAAGGGGATGCAATATTTCAACATATCTTAGGTAAGGATGCATGCTAAGGAGAGATGCAAGCCAAGATGATAAATTCCACAAGCTATCAACATATCCCAAGAAAGGACACATGTTGGGAGAACATAAGGCTAAAGATAATATAATAATTAAATAATATTAATGATGACTATAGCTCAAAGCTTAAGTTGAGCAATATGATGATGAAGATGAGAGAGAATAAATGATATGATCGAGTGATCAAAAGATGAAGGGGAAAAATTAAACTTTAATGCATAAAATTAATTGAGACATAATTTAATTAATATAGATAATACCCTTGGTAAGGACACATGTAAGGGAACAAGAGATGATAATAAAGTTATGGTCCTAGTCATGCCCCAATCAAAATAAAAAACTCTAAACTTTAAATGATGAATTGACCAATCAAGGATAATAGATGAATGATGGAAGAAAATATGGATGTTATGATTTATTGGGCCCAATCGATAGGTGCATGTGATTTATGAAAAATATTAGGGACATTATTGTGAATATGGTGATTGATCATTAGATCAATTGATTAATGATATAATAATTAAATAATATTAATGATGACTATAGCTCAAAGTTTAAGTTGAGCAATATGATGATGAAGATGAGAGAGAAGAAATGATAATATAATATAATAATTAAATAATATAATATAATAGTTAAATAATATTAATGATGACTATAGCTCAAAGCTTAAGTTGAGAAATATTATGATGAAGATGAGAGAGAATAAATGATATGATCGAGTGATCAAAAGATGAAGGGGAAAAATTAAAATTTAATGCATCAAATTAATTGAGACATAATTTAATTAATATAGATAATACCCCTAGTAAGGACACATGTAAGGGAACAAGAGATGATAATAAAGTTATGGTCCTAGTCATGCCCCAATCAAAATAAAGATAATATAATAATTAAATAATATTAATGATGACTATATCTCAAAGCTTAAGTTGAGAAATATGATGATGAAGATGAGAGAGTAGAAATGATATGATCGAGTGATCAAAAAATGAAGGGGAAAAATTAAACTCTAAAGACAATATAATAATTAAATAATATTAATGATGACTATAGCTCAAAGCTTAAGTTGGGCAATATGATGATGAAGATGAGAGAGAAGAAATGATATAATCAAGTGATCGAAAGATGAAGGGGAAAAATTAAACTTTAATGCATCAAATTAATTGAGACATAATTTAATTAATATAGATAATACCCCTAGTAAGGACACATGTAAGGGAACAAGAGATGATAATAAAGTTATGGTCCTAGTCATGCCCCAATCAAAATAAAGATATATAATAATTAAATAATATTAATGATGACTATAGCTCAAAGCTTAAGTTGAGCAATATGATGATGAAGATGAGAGAGAAGAAATGATATGATCGAGTGATCAAAAGATGAAGGGGAAAAATTAAACTCTAAAGATAATATAATAATTAAATAATATTAATGATGACTATAGCTCAAAGCTTAAGTTGAGCAATATGATGATGAAGATGAGAGAGAAGAAATGATATGATCGAGTGATCAAAAGATGAAGGGGAAAAATTAAACTTTAATGCATCAAATTAATTAAGACATAATTTAATTAATATAGATAATACCCCTAGTAAGGACACATGTAAGGGAACAAGAGATGATAATAAAGTTATGGTCCTAGTCATGCCCCAATCAAAATAAAAAACTCTAAACTTTAAATGATGAATTTACCAATCAAGGATAATAGATGAATGATGGAAGAAAATATTAATGTTATGATTTATTGGGCCTAATCGATAGGTGCATGTGATTTATGAAAAATATTAGGGAGATGATTGTGAATATGGTGATTGATCATTAGATCAATTGATTAATGATTGATATTATAGCTCAAGGATTTGATGCAAGACTTTGGGATAATGAAGGACAAGAGAGTGATTGAGCTGACCTCAGACACACCATATGTTTGAGCACTACTTCATAGTTTGAAAAGAGCTCAGGCCAATCTAGTTCAAACTAGATGATATATGATAAGAGAGATGAGATGAAGATGATGATTATTCAACATGTTATTGGTTAGATAGAGGATGTGACATATATGTTAGATGTGAAGATGGGGGACTACATGGTAAATAAAATGTTTGATGTTGATGACTAGAGAGATGATATATAATTGACCAGTGGATATAGACATGATGATAAATGATTTGGAAGAATGATTGGATACTAGACAAGTAGATTTGGATGTTTAGCTTGAAGATAAAGGAATAGGATGAATGATTGGATATGGGAGGAATAATGAGTGTGTCTACTATCAAGCCATAATTTTTATAATAAGGCTCATCATAGTCTAAGTAATACAATATGAATATCACAGTAAGAAGTATAACCCATGATATAAGTAGGATCAAGAGGATGTTGTGCCAAAGTGGATGATTATAAAAGGGTCAATAAGTGAACTCTACATCATCAAGGGTACCTAAAAGCATCATTATAGCTTATGGTGTCATTATAGTATCCTCATTCATTACCCAATGGATAAAAAGATACATGATGCAAGATAAAAAATAAACATAGATAATACAAATGAAACATAAGATAATCATATATACATTATAAAAGATATGGAAATAAGTCAAATAATAGATAATAAGTATCTACATGAAATGTCATTTTACCTTGTCTAATGGTCCTAGTGAGAGTTAATGAAATGATTGACGAGGTGATGAATGGGACTAAGTTGGTCATGATGATGTAAATTTGGATTAAGGTTATAGACTTTGGACAAGGATATGGATTTGGCATAGATGAAGGACTAAGGTTAGGATAAGGCTATTGAAGACATAGGAAAAGATGACTAGGATGTTCGGATAAGGCAAGATGAAAAGAGGATAAGATGGATAAGGATTTAGATAGGATGACTGGGATATTTTGGACAAGGTAAGATGATAATATAATATGAAAATATGATATGTATGACTTAGGACATAGGAAAAAAATACTGGGATATGTATGACAAGATGACATAAGATAAGATAACATAGATGTTTTTGGGTTTTTTGTGAAATTTATAATTTTTAGGGTTTGAATGTACACTATACAAATGGGGTTACTAGTAAAGGGAATACCAAGCATAAAAACTAGGATAAAGACAAATAGAATAATGGATGGGATGAAAAAAGGATGAGGGTGATGCTAAAAAGGGGATGAGGACCAATGAAGAATAGACTAGGGATTACTAATGACCACATCATTAAGGAACAAAATATTTAGTTACCTAAGTGTCCATTAGAGGATATGGCAAGATGATTCTAGATAATTTCTCAAGACATATTCTACTCACTTACAAAGGTCAAGACTGGAAGAAAGGAGGGACATAATAAGATGCATGATATGATGGCATATGATGGGTAAGAGCCATGGACTAAAGGATAAGATAGATAAGTATGAGATGGATGGGATTGACAAAGGATGAATTTTTCCCCCAAGTGTTGAGGTAAAATGTGGACAATTGATTATTTTTCCATGACATCAAAAACTAGTTTTCACCATGGTACTTGCCCAAGGTGCCAGAAGACTAGTTTTCACCATTGGATGAATGATTTTATTTTATATTTTATATTTTTATATATTTTTTTATTTTTATAATCACTATTTATAGGAAATGGGTGAGAGATGTAGAGATGTTGACACTTTCTTGATCTTTTAATTGACACCTATTCTAGAGATGTGTTATGATAAGATCATATTATTGATGCTAGATGCATGTATTTATGCATGATATTTATTGAATATTGATTTAGACCCATATAGACGTATATATTATGTGTATTCATCACCCCTATGAAAGGTAGTGCTTCCTAGGGAGGTGATGTGAGGTATGGACTGGATTAAATTTTGATGTTGATGGGGGTGTACTGGACTAGAATGGATGGCAAGATTATGACTAGCATTGACACACACTATTGGACATGTTGGATGCTCCATGTTTGATTGGTGCCATATTAAAAAAGACTTTAAGATATCCAAGACACTTTGAATTTATGGTTTATCTTTGATCCAATTATTTGAAGGGTTATCAACCATACTAATAGTGATTTAAACATTATTATGACTTTTAAACTTGATTATATTTTAACTATCCCTTGGTGCCTAACTTTGGGCTTCACCAAAGAATATATAACTTTATATTTGATGGTCCCTTAGTGCTTGATATTGGGCTTCATTAGGGGAAGACATTTTTTGATGGGTCTGATTATTTGATTTTTCTTGACTTTGACTTGTTGGATCAAAGGTGATTTAAGCATCATGAATTACTTTTCAAATATGATCTTGGAACTTTGTATTTTTGACACATATTATATTACTCAAGGAAGGGTCCAACGATGCATGTTATTATTCATCCCTATGGAGGGAGGTGACTAAATGATCATCCATAGGAAGAAAGGGGTTTATGATGGATGAAGGTGGTGGAGATGGTAGAATGAGGTCAATGAATGGTGATTGGGCATCATGGTCCTTATAAGGGTTCCTAAGAGACCCAATTTTGACATCAAATAAAATATCCTCAAGATCATTAAAAGGATCACTAAGACTACACACATCCAATACGAGATCAGATCCACTCTGACAGTCTTCAACAAATAAATCATGTATAATTTTTTTTATGAGTTCATCATCCTAATTATGATCAAAATATATGCCTGGTGATTGACTATCATCTGAGTTAGAGGTATATTAAAAATGATAGGCATAATCATCATCTATTACAATATCTATGAGGGATGATGCTTTTAATGAGGATCTAATTTAGATGCTAGTTTTGAACATGATCCTGGTGTAGAAAATACTTGTATCAACTTTGATGTTGACTTTGATGAGGGTACAGTTGATGTTGATGAGGCAAGGCTGTTACTAGAAGATTCATTATCCATAAGTGACCTCTCAACATGGGTTTTATGATATGATGGGTGAGAGGAAGATGATGGAGGGATAATAGATTCACCAAAGATAGGTCCATAAAATAAGGACTTAAGAGAAAAGAGGGGACTAGTTTTTTATCGAGAATGGACTCATCTTGAATGGAGGATTTATCAAAGATAGGGGGACCATGGAAGATGGATGTGGTGTCTCAACTTTGGATTGGAAAGGGAAGGGCTTGATCATGATCATGAATGGAATTGTAGAATTCCTCTTTTTGTTCACCCATAGATGTATACTCATTTGATTCATTCTCAATTTCAATGTTACCATGATTGATGAAGTCTTGGACATAGTTGTGTAAATAACATCATTGATTAATGGTATGCCCCCAAGTTTGGTGATATATACATTAGTGGTTTACATTATACCAAGAGGGCTTAGGCTTGGTGGGATTAAGATGTCATATGGGTGGATAGACCATCATGTCATTGGTAATAAGCTAGTGGAAGAGGGCTTATATAGATATAAGAAGATGAGTATAGGGCCTCTCTTCTCTTCATGACTTAGATATGGAAGCATTGGACTTTTGATTAGAAGGTTATTGACATGACTGTGTGGGTGGACTAGTAGTAGATGAGGTGGCTATGATGGGATTCCCTTTGATAATAAAAAGAGTAGATGATTGGCTATGACTGGCGGATGGGGGATTTGAATGGGACTAGGTAATATGAGGTCTAAGAGTTGACTGATGTGGATGGGTGTAGACTAGAGTTAAAGTTGGGTGGATAGGGTGATAGTCTATAGGATTTGGATTATTCATCTCAAGGAGGTAAGAGAAAAGTACATCCCTATTGGTGATGAGGCATTACTCAATTAGGGTATTAACTAAATTTGTTTTAGATGCCATGGATAAACATGGGATAAGTGCAGAAGATGTAGTTTACTAGCCTCAATCAACAGGTGCAAGGGATTGATTGAAAATATTGAGAAATAAAGATGAGATATGTGGAACAAATTTGGATAAAGGCTTGCTATAGTTTGATCATAACTTTCACTAGATATTTGATGTCATAAGATATAGTGGACCAAATTAGGACATAAGCTAGACTTTGATGATTTTGATTGGATTCAACTGGGTGAGCTACAAGAAGCTCTAATATTTGATGATGATAGGCTAAACTAGACCAAGAGATTAATTTCAACTAAGGATTGATTGGATGAAGACTAGCTCAAGACTAATATGATCAAATCAAAAAGGATGAGATGATTTGATTGATAAGTTGATAGGATTGTGATTATGATTCAAACTTGATTAGACACAAGCAATATTATAATGAAGACCCTGATGAAAAGAGTTTTTTTCCAATGTGGATGATGATCAAAGTATGACTACAGACTTGATGAGAGGACTAATATAGATAAGGGGATAAATTAGGTTCGACTATGATTAGGACTAGGTTGATAAGATGGTGGATAAGGTGACTAGGAAAGACAAGATAAAGATAAATGATTAGTTATGGATAAGGTGGACTTAGTCAAAGTTAGACTATGACCAAGGATTGGTGGATGAGACTAGACTAGGATGTGACTAAGACAAGGGGGTGGTGAGAGATATGATGAAATGTAAGATGATATATGATTAAAAGGATGTACACAAATGTACAAAGAGAATATGTACAAGAGTATGTATATGATGATATGATGATGAGATAAGGATTTAAAAGATGATGATATATTAAGGAGGCTTAAATAGGTGTGTATAGGTTTGGAAAAAATGTTGAATTGGCTCAAAAACAACATGGGTCTATCAAAACACACACCACAACAAGTAGACCACGATCTTAAGATTATTAAACTTAATGGGTGTGTAACCTGATGACTTCACCTTCCAATGGCTTCATGGGTGAGGTTGTAGGCTAGTGACTTATTATAGAATATCCCAAACCCTCTCAACCACATATGTACATGAAGATCACTTAAGAGATGATACTAGCTCTAGTAGTAATCTACCTGTTATGACTGATGGTCTTATTATAGGCTAAATAGGGTCTCTAAGGGAGTCCTTGATATACACTAGGTATAGTGGGGCCCAAGTTTATGTAAGGTATTTTCTAGTGACATGTTCAAATAATTAACTCTTCTAATTCATAGAATACCTATATGGGTTCAACTTCTTAGCCTAATGATAATTTTCCCTGATATTTATATTCTACTAAAATATGGAGTGTAGATTAGTGTGTGGTGGTGAAATCTATGGTCACTATCCCCCTAAGACTAGGAAAAGTGTGTAGGTGTGAATTACACATCATGTTTCCCAGAAAAAAGAAAAATTAGAGGGTTTATTAGTGGTTTTTGATCTTCCAAGACTCACCACTAGGACACAAGGAGGAGGACATACACCATTGTATCCCTCAGTTAACTCTCAGGCAAGCAAAAATATTTATTAACCGATTAATTTAGATGTGATGTATACAAATATATATACAAAATAATTTTTAAAAAATGCCAAAATATTTGATAGGTGTCCTAAAAGGCAAGTGATTAGTAATTTCAATTGATAATCTTAAGGGGCAACTTGTAAGATGACATTAGTCAAAATATATGACCTATAAGAGAAGATGTTAGCAAGTCAAAATTGCTACTAGATTCACCCCTTTAAGAAAAAAATGTTAATCTAATAAGCCTTCATAAAAACATTGAAAAAAACATGATTTTACTCTATAACATCTTTGGATGAGGGGCCATAATGTAGGGGTCTGGGGATGACAGCCTCTAATGGGGTTAAGGGGCATCACCCCTTGCGGGGTTAAAGGGTAACACCCCTTATGGGGTCAAAGGGTAGTTCCCTTTGTGAGACCCTTGGAATGAATCAAAATTCATAAAAAATTATCTAAAAATAAACATTCAACAAAGAGAAATTCAAGGCAAAAATGAATTCAAATTTGTAATTATAGAATCTAAAATCACATATACACATTCACATAGAGTGATTCTAGATACTATAATATTACGACTTTGGGTCAATACCACATCATGTAAATATGTAATTTTTCAAGTTATTAATTAAACCTAACCACATGGTTAAGTAAAACCACTTATGGTTAGGCAATATCGTAGGTCAAAGACAATAACACATTTTGTGAGATGCAATTTTGCTACTTAGGGAAAACACAACAAGGTTTGACAACATAAATAAAAATATGTACAAAGTGACTACATATATTTATAAAATGTTCAAAATATGCTCAAAATGACTAAAATTAAACTATATTTGATGCCTAACTAGGTAGACGTATTATTTAAACTATTTAAGTAAAAAATGCTTATTAATCTATAGAACTGATTATGGATAACAAAACTAACTTTTACAAAATGTGGTATTATATAAATTAGTCAAAGGAGTGTTTAGATGTGTTTGATAATAATATGAATAGCACACCCCCCTTCTTGTGAGTAAATGATAGTCAAATAGAGACAAAAAATCTATTAAAAAGTGAAAGCCAGTAGTTTAAGTTAATGATTTTTAAGTTTAAGTCAAAAACACCTCTTATAGAGGTAAAATTGTAACTTAGAAACAATACTACAACTACAAATATGTGGTTTGATAAATAAGATGAACCTACTTAAGTTAAGAATGTCAAAAAAAATTCTTTGTTTTTGTAAGACAATCAAATTAACATAAACCTATAGAATCCATAAAAATGACAATATGATTGAAAATTTGACTTCAACAGAATATGATGTCAAAATTGCACTCCTTAGGGATAAAACTGCATCTAAGAATCAATACCACATTTTGAGAGATGTTTTTTCCAAAAAGACCAAAAGCTAATAAAAATTTCACATGGTTAGCGGTTAATGTTGGTGGTTAGTCAAAAACTCATCTAGGGTGTGCAAAATTACCTTTGCAAAATCATAAGTTATAAAGAAATATTGCACTTCACCTAGCGGATTAGATTTTTGAAAATTTGAGCCATAATCTACCTTCAACCTGACCTACAACTTTAAGCAAACACAGTCAAAGCATAAAATGTTAGCTCAAAATGAGGTCTCCCATTATGGTCACCGAATGTAAGATGGAAATTTTGAGCAATTGGATATGATTATGCAAATTAAACAAAATCACTTGAAACATCAATCTACCTTTAAAATCAAGAACCATTAGATTAAAATGCAATCAGATGAAACATTTAAAACATCATACTAATATAAAGCTAAGTGTTTCGAATCAAATATTCAAAAAAAAAAAGATTAATTGATTATGAATTATGGATTGCTTACCAAAGACTTAGATATTCAACATGATGTTCACTTGATAAATTGATTTTGAGAACATGGATTTATGCATGATATGATGATAGTATGGAGGCTTAGAGAACTTATGAGAATTTTAATTAGTTTGGCGATGGAAAGGAGGTAGATTTAAATAGGCCATGGAAGGAATATCAATGACCAATATTCAAAATTGGGATGAAGAGTATCAATAGTGGAGGATTATCCAAGGAATTAAAAATTCCTTGGAAGCCTATAAAATAGAGTCTTCTAGAGAGGAAGGGTTAAGATAGAGAGGATTATAGAATTAGGGAATTCTATAATCCATTAGGGGGAATAAATGAGATTAGTAGGTGGTTAGATAGGTGATTAGATAGGTGATTAGGGACTAGGGATGTGGGAAAACCTAGGAATAGGCTAGGGTAGGTGGGATTGGAATTTAAAATTTCAATATAATAGACAAGTGGGATTAGTTAGTGGATAAGAATGATTATAAGAATTAATAGGTTGGTGGGGATAATATAAGGTTAGTGGATGAATAATAATGAAGGGAGATGTTAGATAGATGACTAAAAGGGGTGATATTAAGATGAAATAAAAAGAGATAGATGAGATAAGCATAATTAGTGTTGACTAATAGTCATATTAGTTATGATAAATGAAGCAAGGAAACTTAGATGTATAAATGAGATAAGTGAAATTAGTGTCAATTAAAATTGATATTAGTGATAATAAATGAAGTGAGCAAATTGAGATGTCTACAAGGTCAAAAATATCTATGAGATCAAGTTTGTTCACATCCCATTTTCTCATAAGGTTTATAAATTCTTGAGAATCATCATCTAAAACTTTCAAAAAGATTATTTTACATAGTTATTCATCTAACCCATTTCCACATCATTTATGGACATAGAAAAATTGATCAAGATTATCTTTCATGTTTTCATCTTCTTCATTTTTTCATTAAAAAGAGTTATTATTTCTTATTCCATACCTACAATAATCTTGATATTTATCCAAGAATATAGCTTCCATTTTTATCCATGTATAGATGAATATTTTGGTTGTAATCCCATAAACCATATCATGGTTGAATCATTGAGTGTGGATGGAAACAATTTTATTTTTTGGTTATCATTCTTGTAGTTGTATGTTTGACAAGTACCTTGAATTTGAATAATAATTGATCATGATATTTGGTTTTCATATCCATGAAAGTAGGTAATGTATATGGGGTTATGTTTTTCTTGGGAGAATCTTCATCTGGGTCTAGCACAATGGGATAGGTAAAGGTTCTCCCTTGAGGATCAGCTCTACCTTATGGATTCAATACATTACCCTTTGTATTCATCATGTCTTCCCAAAAGACATTATAAATGATATTTTTAGGTGGTGTAGGCTCATATGAAGTAGTTATAATGCTACTTGATTGGGATTATGTCTTAAATATTTGGTTTATAATTTTTTCAATTAAGATTGCTTTTTTTGAAAAAAACTCATTTTTGGAGATGTCTCCCAAGGCTTAGGTGATGATAATTATGGTTATTTTTCAAAATTTTGTAGTTCCTTCCCTATATGTTCTTTCAGACTTTCATGTTGTGAGTTTAAGCTAGATGTGGCTTTCATGGAGGTAGGGGGAGGGGGGTGGAGGTTGATAGACAAATCTCCCTTTTGGATCTCTTTGCCAATTAATACACTTAACCTCAAACAATAAACACCTAATAACATATTAACTATGTGTCTTCTTATATAAAAATTATTATCTTGTGAGAATTTCCTATCTAGTTTCAATTACTCCAATTGGCATGGGAATTTTACTAATTTATCACTTACGGATAATTTTTTTATCTTCTAGTGAAGTAAGGAATATAATTATAATGAAAACTTATTAGGAACTTATCAAAAAAAGAATTTTTGATAGTCATTCTATAACATCCCGATTTCACCCTATGATTTATAACCTTTAAATCCATGGATTAGTATGGTTATTAACTAATTATAATTACTTTTATTTGAGTATTTTGACATATATTGTAATGGGACAATGATATTGTCGATTAGTATACATAATGTGACAACAGTATTTTATTATTCTATAAATTATAGCTATGTATTTATTAGTTTTACATCATTAGTTGATATTTATGATGACTCAGACTAATTACCTACTTGTTTTGATGTGGATTCAAGATAGATCCTACTCTTATATCTTGATGAGGGAGAGCATCACCAAAGAGGATGGGATAGATGGGATGATTGGGCGATGATAGAAAAATTTCTAGTAACCCTACACACACATTAGATTTAAAATAACACGTTTTAAATGCTAGTGCATAATTAAGGAAATATAAGTATGTATATTTAGTTATTTATAAACATTAAATTCCTTTAAATTATTTATCTTGATTTTTGAGAATAAATCAGGAAAATAGATATTTAATTGCTACATAAATATGAGTTATGAAAGATACGGTTACCTTATGAAGTAATTATTAACTTAATATATATTAATTATACAAATAATTATCCTTATTATTATTGATTTAATGAATTTGAAATTATCCTAAAATACTAAACTTGAAATTTAGACAAACTAAAATTTAGTCTTAATAAAACATGCAAGACTTGCGTTGAAATTTAGGAATAGCATATTATTATTTTTATTAAGCTAACTTTGGGAATTGAGGCTTAATTATCTGATTGAACAATAATATATTTTTTATATTTATTAAATATAGTTGAAATAAAGATGGACTATGGATTATATAGCTTTAATTAAGAAGGGTTTAAATATGGCATGCATGAAAGAGAATTGAAAGTGAAGAGAGCATGCAAATTGTATGGCACAACAAAGGAGGAGGTGAATATTTTATAAATTAAACCTGATGAAATGGAAAGGGGACACACACATAGGGACATGGAGATAAGAAAAGAAGAGGGAATATGAAAATAAAAGAGGAGATGCAAATTGGAGAAAGTAAGCAAGGGCGTCATCTTCAGACACATATTTAAGGAGGTTGGTTTTGTAATTTAAATTTATGTGTGTTGTGATCAGAATTAGTACTATTTATTAATTAAAGATTATGTTTAATTACTTTAAACTTGCATATTAGTTACCTCTTTTGGCTATGTCTGATTAAGAAAGGATCTACACTTAAAATGTTTTGATATATATATATATATATATATATATATATATATATATAGCATCGTAATTATATATTGGCTAAGAGTAGCATATAAAATTATATTACATTTTTAAAATGTGCATTGGATGCATCAAAATTTAAAGGTCACTGAAATAATAATTTGAAATAGTTGAGACGAAAGAAGATAGTTGTGCATATATTTTATATGGCTGGAGTTTTAATTGAAACACGAAGTCAGATTTTGTAAAATGTGAATTAAAATGTGTAGATTAAATTTTAAAAGCATTGTGTATAAATGAAAAGGTCACTAAAATTATATATTGAAAGCTGAGTATGTTAATCCAAATGTTGAGTATTAAAATTTTGAATATATATATGAAGATGCCGTGTAATATAAATGGAAGAGATGAGTTTATATATATGACTTAATCATAACTTTTGTGCTCAAATGAAAATCTAGTGCCCTCAAGTAGGCCACCCCTTGGTGGACATACTAAAATAAAATCTTTCATTATATGGAGAAGCTAGCAGTGGTGGATTCTTCACCTAGCTTCCCTACTGACATTGGTCCCATCCATAAACAGTCCACTGTGCAAGGTTATTTTGAACACATGACATCGAGATTCATAGTATTGCAAACTATATACATTTTCAATGAGTTCATGGAGATGGCTTTAATTCTACATCAATAACTAGATAGCGAAGACAAACTGAAGGCTCTCAAGGAAAATAAAAGAGCTAAATTTTTATATATATTAAAAATGCCAAGCCATAAATTTAAAAGGGTTGAGTCACTTTTAAATGGTTTAGTCATATAAATATCTGAAGTCTATTATTATTAAATCACTAAAGTATATAATTATTAAATCATTGAATCAAGTATTGAAGTGCTAAATCAAAATGGTAAACGTTGAGTCTAATTTATTAATAACACTAAATCTATAAGTGATAAGTGTTGAGTCTCCATTATGAAAGTTTATGTATAAGTTGAAATGTTGTTATACAAGATAAAACACTAAGTGAGATATTAAATTAAGCCCAATCCTTTTTATGCAAAAAACCCAGTCATGAAGTTGAAGTCGTTGAGTCCTTTATATAAAATATGTTGAGACATTTAAGTCAAAATTATTGAGTTTTATTTAACAATGTCCACCTATATAGACCTGCATTCCACTGGGATAGGTCTATATTCCACTATTTATGCCTGCATTTCACTTAGAAAGGTCTGCATATTTTTCTCGTAGTCTGCATTTATCTCTCTTTATTATATTTTTATAATAAAAAGGCAATGCTTTATATTATTTTTATTGGTTGAATTTTATTTTACAATGCTTTACATAGTAAATCTATGCATTATTTTATAATGAAAATTGGTTCTTTTTATAAAGTAAGCCTTATTTTATAGAATACATAGAAAATATGGTTATGGGCTGAGTTTTGATATTCCTTGATAATGCTTTTGTATATTAGATAATAGATATACATATATATTTTGATTGAGAAAAACTCTTAACCTCTTTTAAGACTACACCCTAGTCTAAAACAATAAATGATTTTTAGGGAAAGATCATTTAAAATAAACCCATCCTGTCAATATGACTAGTTATGATAGTAGTATTTGAAAAGATTGTAACCAAAAGTATAAAATAAATGCTTAAGTAGTTGTAAACTTAACAAAAGTAGACTATTGATTAAGATCACTTGTTTTCACATTTGGTGATTACCAATATAAATTTGGTTATGTATAGGATTGAGAATTATTGTCTTTGAAAAATAAGCATGTTACTTATATTAGAAGAAAAATTGTGATCCTTATTTGAGGCATATCTGGATGGTATGAATGTTGAATATTGTGTTTTGTTATATATTGTTGTTATGTATGTTATATTATCATGTTTTAGATTTATTATCAATTAAATGGATAAAATGTATGATAAATATTATTCCATTCTTCGTATAGGGGAAATATGAATGAATCTTTGAGTTATATACTATGTGATAAATGTTTATTAAAGACTCTACATTGATGATGCTAAATAGGTAGTGAGATAGACTCACTAGCCTAGACAACACCACCAATGCTAGGTATATATATTCTGATCAAGTGGTGTGTTTTATAGCATCATGTAAAGATGAAAACTTGTGTGAATTATATCCTGTGAGAGTGTGTCATAAGCAAGTGATTAAACATTTATAGAATAAAATAGTGCATCATGATGTATGGATATACATTATGTTTTCATCTGATTATTATTGTGTAGTATAATCTAGGGTATACTGAGGTGATATAAACATGTAATTACTTGTTTAATAATTAAAATATATGATTGATTATTCATGTTTGAGTGGAATGCTCATGCACAAGGAGCCATGATAGTATTTGATATCATACAATACTTCAACTTAAATATGTATACCTAGAGGGTATATGCTATAGTTTTAATTCTAAAATCTCACCTATGTTAACTAATTGAATGTATGTGTTGGCTATTACTTGAACAATACATTTGGTAACAATTAGTAGGACATAATGTATGCAAGCATATAACCATGAGAAAGTGTAAATGAATGTTAGGTAGAATTTTATGTATTTCTATGACTTATTTTGTTATATATATATATACTTTATTAAATAAAATCTTATGATTCTAAGTATTTATGACTATATTGTATGACTAATTATGGGAAAACTAATAGTTATGTCTTAGAACACTAGACTATGATATTATGGGATGTCATGGGGTGTAGTTGCTTGGATCTAGTTGAAATAGTTAGAAATATATAGTTAAATGTGAACCATACCTAGATGGTATGAACTGTAGGCATTATTTCCTATTTGAGTTAAATATTAATGATTCATTCTTGAGTTGATGGAATAGTTATACACTTTGCTTACTCCTATATTTAGCATGTGATTTGATATGATTTCTAGGAGAATGTAATTAGTATGAATCTTGTGGTTAAATAATGTTTAGTAAGACATTATCTTATGGTATATTGGATTTACATGTCAGTATAAGATCTTACAATAGAACAAATTTTTTTGATACACTGCACGTTTAGTTTTAGAAATCATACACACTTGGATAGTAGTTTATTCTTTAGATTCCCACACCATTATATATACCTATCCCTGAAGGGAAGGCCATTCCTAGATAGGGGATTGTGTAGGGAAACATTGGTTCATGATTGGTATACAAAAAACACTCAAATGATGCTCTCATTCCCCACAATAGTATTACTTATCTAGAGACTACACTTGAAATTGAATAGATATACACAAGTTGGTATGACATGAGATTCAGAGGGCTTGGTATCTATTTATTATATTAAGGCTAAAGGCCTAATGAAAATATAATTGTATTTCATTAGTATATTTTTGAACAATAACTGATATATTAGTGGACTAGTTGTGGTTGTGTCCTAATGTATTTACATTCATTGCATTTATAATATATTATATTTCATTCAGTATTAAAATTTGGAGCTATTATTATTCTACATTATTTTTTACGTTTGGTTAAGTTATTTTAATATAATTTGGTTTGAGTGAATGAATGCCAAGTAATCTATTTTTTCTTTAAAAAAATTACTACATTCTAAGTACAACTTGAGGGGTTGTTACATGTGGTATTAGATCTAAGGCTCAAAATTTAAGACCTAATGAGTCCATTAACATTTTCATACCTTTCTATTTAGTAGAGAGGATAAATGAGAAAATATGTATGGTACATTGAATGTGTACCTTAGAGCATTTGTACCCCCTTAGATTTGTTAAAGGGTTGGTTTATCAAGTGTCTCATTGGTGATAGTTTTATAAGATGTATGGGTAGGAGAGTGCATAGCTTAGTTCTTGAGTTGTGGACAAGAGTTTCCTACCATATTCTTGATCTTTTAGATTAAACACCTTGAGTTTGATTACATATTTTATGGTAATCAAATCACCTTCACCATTTATGTTGTGAGTGTTTTAAAAGCATGGAGTCACTTAAATATTTATGTATTTATTTTGTGTCTTAATACAATATATCCTAGGAGTGGGAATCCTATAAAACCATTCTAGTTTATCACCACTAGTTCAGTGGAAATTTTTTTGTAGTTGAGTGCAGATGTCATGGTTAAGAATTCCTTTATGTTAGGAGTTTGCTTTGTGGATTAACATCCTTATATTTATATAGACTTGAGAAAGAAGTGTCATCTCTCTTAGTTAACTTAGAGGTGAGTTGTTATGTTTTCAATCTCCTCTTACATCATTTTTAGCTACTGAGAAGATTCATATTTACAGGATGTTGATTTAGTGTTTTCTTAGGCAGAAAACTTGTTTTTGAATTATTGTTTTGATCTTTTTTCCCTTGAGTTTATGGGATAGTGTTTCCTACTTCTCATTTAGAGAAGTTATATGATTGGATAGATTGATGCATCTTTGAGGTTAGTATTTTCATTCTGGTTATAGAGGTAGGTTATAATACTACACTTACAAGTTTGGTTAGTGAATAGTGACAGGGAACATGGAATTGAGGTGTTTCCTTTTTGTAAAGGTATGTATGAGATTTTATTTTGAGATTTTAGTTCTCTATTTTTCCACTTTGTGACTTTGTCGAGTTACTATTTTATCTAATTTGTGTACTTGACCATGAGGGGTGGATAACATGAATTTATATTAATTATAGTTGATTATAATTATTATGTTATTATATACCTTTGTTTAGGCTATATTTTTGAATCATGTTGTTTTGAAGAGTTATATATGTAACTTTCTTTGGGAGAAAGTAAGGTATAAGATGTACAGAACATCTTGGTAGTCTAAAAATGTTGAGATAAACTTTTAACTTGTTATGTGCTAGTCATGCAAGCAAGGAAACATTGTCTCGCAAATAAGGTTATAGGGATGGTATGATCCTTAGCCCTTGTATGCTATGTTAATTATGATATTACTTCCTCTTTAATATGAATATAATATTATAGGTTAAGCTATGAAATATAATACTAGTTATGTTTAGCTAGTGGCAACTTGATATAATCTCAGGATGATTGTAAGATTCTTCTTGTATGTATGTTAGTACATCTAGAATTATTTAGCATATAGTATTGTTTTTAATGATCTATTAGTATAGATTTATGTTTTATATAACCTTGTACACATTGAGGATATCATCAGGTCGTAGAGACCTGAGGGAAGAGTGTAAATTAGGAATGTGAGTTTCTAAGCGATAGGATAGTATCCTGCTTTGCCTTAAATTGTTTTGGATTGTTGGTACTGAGTTAGATCTGATAGATGGACTTGTGAAATCCAAGATTTTATGGGAAAAACTTATCAAATTCAGTCGTATGGCCATATACATGTATACTGTGGATGGGTATTCCATGATTTTATATACATTATTACCAGTTCTTATTCATCATTATACTTGTCAGGAGCTCTGTATGAGTAATGAGAATATTGACACATTATAATTATCTAAAGTTACATGGAGTAGTGATAGTATTAACATATACAGATCATTATTGTTAGGATCCCTAAATACTTATTTCCAGTATGAGAAATACACTCTCTAGGTTAGAGAGATGTGCATATGGATTGGAAGGTTTTGTGGAACTCTCCTTGGTTATTTGTTTTGACTTTTGTGATGATCTCATGTGTTTTTAGAAAGTCAATAATACTATTACTAAGTTATTATGGTTTTGTCTTATGGATCTAGACCTTGGCGTGGTCATGATAGAACCAATCAGCATAAGTGACATTCACAAAATTTATTTGCATAATAGGAAATGTCACCAAGTAGGGTATTATGTGACCAATACGCTAGGAATAGTGTTAAATGAGAGAACTATAATGATTTATTTAGGTAAAATTTGAATTTATTTATATGATATGATACTTGATACTATGTTTTTAAAATTTATTTGTTAAATCATAACTTTTCTTAAAGTGGCATCGTGATGATGACCAATTTTAGGGGGGAATATGTCACATCTTGATTTCACCTTATGATTTATAACCTGTAAATCCATTGATTAGTATGGTTGTTAACTAATTAGACTTGCTTTAATTTGAAAATTTTGCCATATATTGTAATGGGACAGTGACATTATCAATTAGTATACATAATGTGACATTTGTATTTTATTATTCTGTACATTATGGATATTATTTATTAATTTTGCATCATTGGTTGATATTTATGATGACTCAAACTAACTACCTACTTATTTCAAGGTGGATGTAGGATAGATCCTACCCTCAGATCTTGATGAGAGATAGCATCATCGAAGAGGATGGGTTAGATGGGATGAGTGGGCGATGACAAAATAATTGCTAGTGACCCTAGACACAAGCACATTAGATTTAAAATAATATGTTTTAAATGCTAGTGTGTAATTAAGAAAATATTTTATGTGATTATATTATTATTTTTATTTATTTATTTATATGCATTAAATTATTTTAATTTAATTATCTTGATTTTTGAGAATAAATTAGGAAAATAGATATTTAATTTCTACATAAATATGAGTTATGCTAGATACAGTTACCTAACAATATGAAGCAATTATAAAATTAATATCTATTAATTAAATAAATAATTATCCTTTTTATTATTGCTTTCATGAAATTGGAATTATCCTAAAATTTTAAACTTGAAATTTAAACAAACTAAAACGTAGTCTTAATAAAACATGCAAGAGTTGCATTGAAATATAGGAATAACATATTATTATTTTATTGAGCTAACTTTGGAATTAAGGCTTAATTATCTGATTGAGAAATAATATATATTTTATATTTTATTAAAGATAGATTAATTAAAGATAGACTATGGATTAGATAACTTCAATTAAGAAGGGTTTAAAGATGGCATGCATGAAAGAGAATTGAAAGTGAAGAAAACATGCAAATTATATGGCACAACAAAGGAAGAGGTGAATATTTTATTAATTAATCCTGATGAAATGGAAAGGGGACACACACATAGGGACATGGAGAGGAAAAAAGAGGAGAGAATATGGAAATAAAAGAGGAGAGGCAAATTGGAAAAAGTAAGCAAGGGCATAATCTTCAGGTAAATATTTGAGGTTGGTTTTGTAAATTACATTTCTATGTGTTGTGAGCAAAATTAGTGTTATTTATTAATTAATGACTATGTTTAACCACTTTGAACCTGTGCATTAATTACCTCTTTTGGTTGTGTTTGATTAAGAAAGGATCCACACTTAAATTTTTTTACAGTGTTTTATCTATATATTTAATAAGTAACATCATAATTATATATTGGCTAAGGGAAACATCTAAAATTATATTACATTTTAAAAATGTATATTGGTTACGTCAAAATTAAAAGGTCGTAATAATAATTTGAAATAGTTGAGATGAAAGAAGATAGTTGTGCATATATTTTATATGGATGGAGTTTTAATTGAAATGCCAAGTCAGCGTTTGTAAAATGTGAATTATAATGCAAAGTAAATTTTAAAATCATTGTGTATAAACTAAAAAGTCTCTAGAATTATATATTGAAAGTTGAGTATGTTAATCCAAATGCTGAATATGAAATTTAAAATAATGTATATAGATGAAGATGTTGTGTAATATAAATAGAAGAAGTGAGTTTATATATATGCCCTAATCACAACTTTTGTGCTCAAACCAAAATATGGTGCCCAAAAGTAGGCCACCCCTTGGTGGACATTCTAAAATAAAATATTTCATTATGTAGATAAGCTAATGGTGGTGGATTATTCACCTAGCTTCCCTACTAACATTGGTCCCATCCTTGAATAGTCTACTGCACAAGGTTATTTTAAACACATGACAATGAGATTCATGTTATTGCAAACTATATACATTGACAATGAATTCATGGAGATGGCTTCAATTCTACGTCAATAACTAGATAGCAAAGATAAACTGAAGGCTCACAATGAAAATGGAAGAGCTAAGTTTTTATATATATTGAAAATACCAAGCCATAAATTTAAAAGGGCCAAGTCACTTTTAAATGGTTTACTCTTATATAAATCACTGATGTCTATTATTATTAAATTATTGAAGTATATAATTATTAAATCATTGAATCAAGTATTGAAGTACTAAGTCTAAATGGTAAACATTGAGTCTAATTTATTAAGAATGTTGAATCTATAAGTGATAAGTGTTGAGTCTCCATTTTGAAAGGCTGTGTATAAGTTGGAATGCTATTATAAAAGATAAAACACTGAGTGAGATATTAAATTAAGTGTAATCCTTTTTATATGAAATGTCAATTATGAAGTTGAAGTCCCTGAGTCCTTTAAAAAATATGTTGAGACATTTAAGTCAAAATTATTGAGTTTTATTTAATAGCGTCCACCTAGATAGACTTGCATTCCACTAAGATAGGTTTATGTTCCACTATTTATGCCTACGTTTCACTTAGAAAGGTCTACGTATTTTTCTTGTAGTCAATTTCTTATCTCTCTTTATTATCTTTTTATAATAAAAAGGTAGTGTTTTATATTATTTTTATTGGCTGAATTTTATTTTACAACATTCTACCTAGTAAGTGTATGCATTAATTTGTAAGGCAAATTGATTATTTTTACAAAGTAAGCCTTATTTTATAGACTGTGTAACAAATATGGTTATGGGCTAAGTTTTAATATTCCTTGACAATGCCTTTATATATATATATATATATATATATATATATATATATATATATATATATATATATATATCTTGATTGAGAAAAACTCTTAACCTATTTTAAGACTGCACCCTAGTCTAAAATAATAAATGATTTTTAGGGAAAGATCATTTAAAATAAGCCCAACCTAGCAATATGACTGGTTACGATAGTAGTACTTGAAAATATTGTAACCAAAAGTATAAAATAAATGCTTAAGTAGTTGTCAACTTAACAAAAGCATACTATTGATTGAGATCACTTTTTTTCACATTTGGTGATTACCAATATAAATTTGGCTATGTATGGGACCAAGAATGATTTTCTTTGAAAAATAATCATGTTACTTGTATTAGAAGAAAAATTGTGATCCTTATTTGAGGCATACATGGATAGTATGAATGTTGAATATTGTGTTTTTTTATATATCATTGTTATGTATGTTATATTAACATGTTTTAGATTCATTATGCATTAGATGGATAAAATGTATGATAAAGATTGTTCCATTATTATTATAGGGAAAATTTGAATGAATGTTTGAGTTATATATTATGCTATATAGGTTTATTAAAGACTCTGCATTGATGATGCTAACTAGTCTAGATAGGACCACCAATGATTGATATGGTTATTTCGATCAAGTGGTGTGTTTTATAGTGTCATGTAAAGATGAAAAATTATGTGCAGTATATCTTGTGATAATGTGTCATGTGCAAATGATTAAATATTTATAGAATAAAATAGTGCATTGTGATGTGTGCCTAGAGATTATGTTTTCATCTAATTGTTATTGTGCACTATAATTTAGGGTATACTTAGGTTGTATAAACTTGTACTTTCTATTTTAACAATTACAGTATAAGATTGATTGTTCATGTTTGAATAGAATGCTCATGTACAAGGAGATATGATACTATGGGATATCATAGAATAATTTAGTTTAAATGTATATACCCGAATGGTACATACTGTAGTTGTAAGTCTAGACTCTCACCTATGTTGACTAATTGAATGTATGTATTGGTTATTACTTGAATAGTACATTTGGTAATAGTTAGTAGGACATCATGTATACATGCATATAACCATAAAAGAGTGTAAATGAATATTATGTAGAATTTGATGTATTTTTATGACTTGTGAGAAAACTATTAGTTATGTCTTAGAACACTAGACTATGATAATATAAGTTGGTGTGGGGTGTACTTACTTGAATTTAATTGAATTAATTGGAAATATGTAGTTAAATGTGAACCATACCCAAATGGTATGAACTGTAGACATTATTTCCTATTTGAGTTAAATATTAATGTATGATTCATTCTAGCGCTGATGGAATAATTATACACTTTGCTTACTCATATATTTAGCATGTGATGTGATATGATTTCTAGGAGGATGTAACTAGTATGAATCTTGTGGTTAAATAATGTTTAGTAAGACATTATCTTATGGTATGTTTGATTTACATGTTAGTATGATATTTTTTAATAGAACATGTTTTATATGATACACTGCATGTTTAGTTTTATAAATCATACACACTTGGGCAATAGTTTTTTCTCTAGATTCTTGCACCATTTTATCTACCTATGCATGAAGTGAGGGCCAATCCTAGATAAGGGATTGTGTAGGGGAATGTTGGTCCATGATTGGTGTGGAAAAGTTCTCAAATGATGCCCTCCCTCCCCACAATAGTAATACATACCTAAAGACTACACTTGAAGTTGATCAAAGATACACAAGTTGGTATGAAACAAGATCCAGAGGGCTTGGTATTTATTTATTATATTAAGGTTGAAGGCCTAATATAAATGTAATTGTATTTCATTGGTATATTCTTGAACAATAGTTGTTGTATTAATGGACCAATCATAGCTGCATCCTAATGTATTTACATTCATTACATTTGTAATATATTATATTATATTTAGTATTAGAATTTGGAGTTGTTATTATTCTAAGTTTTTTTTTTTTTTTTTTATGTTTGGCTAATTTATTTTAGTATAATTTGGTTTGAGTGAATGAATGTTAAGTAATTTAGCTTTTTTTTAGGTTACTACATTCTAAGTACAACTTGAGGGGTTGTTACACATTCCCTAATAACACTATTTTAAATCCCTAAAAATAGTGCAAAAAATGATGAGGGTCATTGACCCTCTTCACTTAGTTAATAATATCAACCTAGGGTAGTGTCTAAAGGGTATATTGAATAGCGTAGAAGACTTATAATTAATAATCTAGTCTATTGAAAATAACATTTATGAAATTGAATCAACTAATGAAATAAAACCAATCACACATCGTTAATATCAAATCAATCTAAATAACAACTATATTTATCAAAATGAAAGCAACACAATTGGAATTAGAATGCATGAGTGTAGTTACTACAATGAAAGTAATTAAGATAAATGCTATAATTATAAATGCACAACACATCTTGCATAGAAAAGATAGTAAAGCTGAAAATGAAATAGAAAGAACACTAATCTATAAATACTACACAATATGTCCTTCCTCATGTGTAATGGGCCATTTATCTACCTTTGGAATAGGAATAGCAAAAACTAGTCAGAAAACTTAAAAATTCTATAATACTTCAACTTCTCATTATTATATGAAAGTGCTTACATGGTCTTATAGTTGAACAATGCTCTAAATTCTATTTTGCACTAATAATCCTCTAAGTCTACTAAAGTGGAGTATTGTATTTATAATACAACATAAAAAAATAATTCCTTATTTTAGACTTAACAACTTAACAAACTTAGTTACAACTCCAACTTGTATTATTGGCATAACATCATTAGTTTCCACTTTACTAAGAGAGAAAGTGGAACATTATTTAGATTGTAATCTTTTGTTTTAATTTTTGATAATCAAGTGTGGATATAGGACTTTTAGTTCCTCAAATTATCTCATGTTACCTTAATAACTTGGGCAAAGATATTCATAGCAAAATTAAGACACTATAAATACTTTACCTACTTATGGAAATATTTATTTATAGAAAAGCTTATTTCAAGAATACCATATATATAACCTTATAAAACATCCCAAAATAGCTCCTTAAATATTCTCTAGATCTTCATGTGTAACATTTTGGAATGTTGTTATTTAGATCTAGGCCGTTGTTGATCTTCAGAGATGGTTTTGTAAAGAACTTTAGAGCCAGTGTTTTAAGCAACTCCAGAGCTAGTGTTTTGAGCAACTCCAAAGCTAGTGTTTTAAAAAAATCTAGATCTATTTTAAGACTCTAGGTCTAGTAAAAACATGATCCATCTATGGTATTTTAGGGATTCAACTTCTTCTATCCTCATTGATGATTTATCTAAGCTTGTATATTCAAAAAGTGATGTTTATTTCCAAGAATTTTTCAAATTTATTATAAAAAAATAGAATAAATAGATCTAACAAATAAATAAGACTTTTATCCCATATTTCAATTTATAAAAACTAAGATCTATAAATATTATAAATAAATCCACTTTTAGGGATGATAAATGGATGGGAAAAGAAGGTAATTTAAGGATAAAATGAGGCATATTTTGGCTTCATTAATTTTCACAACATGTATATATAAAATAACTAGTCTCAACATCTCATGCCACATAATAATGAAATAGGTTCCTTTTAGTACCAAGAGTGGTATATATAGGGGAAAAAAACATGTAATACAAATTGGGCCTCACAAATTGAACATGGATATTTATTTAATATTTGGAAGTAAAATATCCATAAAAAATATTTGAATCTCATTATATAGTGGCTCATAACTCATATTGGTAACCAAGATCTAAAACCTAAGTATATATTAAATAATATATTTATTGGTTCTTTATCTAGTTTGAACTAATTCAACAAATATACCTTTTTGGCCAATATTAATTTGAAAATGAGCTTAGAAATTATCAAATAGAGTTGTGACAAAATTCATAGATTCACTTTTTAGAACATAAAACTAATCAAGGGCATAATCCTATAGACTTCAATGTAATAACATAGTTAAAAATCTATCATAATAATAAGAAATTTAGATAATAAGCATGGAAGGATCTAACGTGATGCCATGGGTCTCATTTTCCACTAAACATTTAACATTTTGGAGAAAAAAAACTATGGGAAAAGGATATGCAATCAATTCATGAGAAAAAGGGTCTAAAATAATACTATTGTAAGTGACCCTCTTACTATATTTATTATATCCTTGAAAAATATTTTTATTTTTATTTTTCATGTCAAGAAGAGTGCATCATATTAGTCATTTCAAGAGATAGATAAGAAATAAATGTTGGACAAGTATTATAAGTTAGATTAGAGTAAGATTGAAACATTTAAGGATTAGAAACATGTGAGGAAGATAAAGGAATTTTATCTAATATATTAGTCATAAATTCAAAGAATGTTAAAACATAAGCATGTTGAGAAGAAATAGTAGAATAATTATAAATAGAAACTTGAGAAACAAGAAAATAAGATTTTTTTTATAAAAATGAATAAATTAGGAACCAAGTTTTGAAATGCAACTTATTTTAAAGCATTCAAAATTATTGAGATTTCATTAAGGTTTTCTAAGGGATATTTTCTAAATTGATCCATATCATGAACCCTAGCCCTATCTTGAGCATCTAATTCAGCTTATTGATCAAAATCTTCTTCATACTTTAATTCACATAAACATTTTGAGAAGTTCCATTCATAAAATTTTAATTATTAGTACTTAAAGAAGAGATATTAGAATAAATTTGATAACAATAATCTAAATAAAAATTTGACCCCATATTTTGTATTATGGGTTCTCATACTCTATGAAGGAACCAATTGATTAAGGAGAACTAATATTGTGTGTTAATCTCAACCAAATCCATATTTATCTATCTTAATTTGTGTGAGGTTAACCATGTTTCCAATATAGCTATATATCATTTGTTTTATATCTTGATCTATTTCCATTATTACCTTCCTAGAAAAAAATGACCTTTCATAATCATGAGGGATTATATAGAGAGGTGAAACACCAAATACATGCATATTGTCACTATATTCTCCTTGGTCTACTGGATTAAAACATATTTTTCTCAATTTTCTATCAATGTCATCAATTTCATCCTCACTATCGTAATAAACACTATCCTCTACATCATTTTGAATGAGCATGATATTCATATAAGGATTTGTAACATATTGAAAAAGTAGACATATAGGGTAAACCATGCCAAACACACTAGCCTTTGAAGTATTTTAAGAAGTAGAAATAATTTAGGCCTACAGATCAAGCTAATCAAGAAAAAAAAGATATATATTTTATATCTAAGATCATGTAATACAATTAACCCTAGGATATATGGAAATTTTAAGATATAACATAATATGAAGAAAATTTGACCCTAAGAAGAGTAGGAAAATGTGGGTTCACCAAAACATAGTGTAAATAAATGGGTTATAACTAAATGCAACATAAGTAAAAGCAATAAATTTAAATAAGCATCAATAAACATATAAAATACAATAATATTTCATAATGATTGCTTCCAAATTAATGAATGGGACATAAACGTAGGGTTATAGTAATTATTTGGAATTAGATGCATAGTGTGAAACACATAGAATAGAGTTTGAATTATATTTTGTCACACTCTAACTGGTAAAATAACATAACAAATGGGTTACCTTCTAATACCATCACATCCCTTGATAATCGTATAAGTGTAGGCTAAGTCATACAAGTTAAGTCACAAGATTTAAGTAAATTATGGATTGCATATATTATAATTTTAGTCATTGTCAACCATTTTATCATATTTTAATTTTCCATTTATAAATGTATGTATATCTTATTTATTAATGAAAATTTGAATAGATGTGGATTTTTTCTTTATTAAATAAATTATTCTAACAAAATCATCAAGTGGATGGTTTTTTTTTCCTTATGAACATTATTGTACTTTGATTTGTCTACCATATGGATTTTACTATTATAATATGTTTTAGATGTTGTGATTGATTATGTATCCTCCACTTTAATTTTAAAATTATTAATTAAATATTGAATATTGTGTTTTAAAATGATACATTTATCTATAAATTTCTTTTTAATTTATGAAAATCATAATATGCATTAGCATCATAATATTTAGGTAGTGGTCTTTAAGTATCAAATTCCATTGTTGGAGGTAAAGTAATAATGTTGTATTAAAATAAATTATTCAATAAATTTTAATTATTTTCACTTAAAATTTTAAATTTTTAATGCTCCTTTAGAGGTAACACAAGCTTCTTATGTGGTTTCTCGGCTCTATGTGATAACGTAGTGAGAGAAAATGTTACAGGGGAAGATGTAGCATGTAAAAAACATAGCAAAATTTAGAATGTAGCACAAATTTAGCAATAATCATAATACACCAAATTTGCAAATAATAAATAGATAAAAATACAATTTCATGAATTTAGCATTGTAATTGAAAGTTGTGTGAGATGCCTCATATTGTTCTTATGAATACTGGTACTTTGGAAATTGAATGATGTCTACTAACAGCCTTTACTCTGAATTTGAAATGAAGCATCCAATAGTAGGAATGCCACATAGTTTTTTGAAGAAAATCTGGATTAAGGCACCTTTTTTAACAAAACTTCCCAAAAAATATAAGCATGAATTGGGCTCAATTCTTGGAAATCTTAAACGTATTTTCCATCATGTTCAGGTTGTTTAGGGCAGAATGTAGATGTTGAAATTTTTTCTCACCAAAAATAGGTAGGGAATGTTTGATGAAATTGACACAATATATTCATGAATTTGTTTGCATTTATCCTAAGTTAGGAATAATTTATCCCTCTGCCAATATTTTTTATTTTCTATGCTTTTTGGGTTCTCCCTGATCTTCAAATAAAATGTCTTAAATATCTCCCTTCAAACTTTTCAAGCATTCAATCTCAATAATTACTATGATACCATGTCTATTATCTAAAAATAGATAAAATAAATCAAACAATAACTATAGAGATTTAATGAAGAGATTAAAACCCATGCTTATTCTCCATTCCTTCAACAAAGCTTTCATACCATATATAGAGAAGAAAAAACCCTCATTTGCAACTATTATCAATAAATGATATTGTTTAAAACTAATAAACATAAAATTATAACACTTAATGATTTTCTAACATACAACACTAGCATAGACATATAATATGGATGACATTGACATTTATTACTAATTAAATTCAAAAAACCATTACTCTAATAGAATATAGAATATGAAGCCAAGAAAAATAAAAATTAAATTGTGTAAATAAATAATTCATAGATGGAAGTAACTATATTCATAAACACATGCAATATATAGTCCAATAAGCATGACTGAACATCAAAGACCACATTAACATAGTAAAGACAACACCAGATAACCTTAGTGAATGCCGATCTATATATATTACTATGCTTAATGGTATTGGCAAATGGAAATGTTATGTTCCACTATGTTATTATACAACTATCATAAATACCTATGAGGTTTTCTCCCATGACCAAATGTCAGCTATGTTTTCTCCCGCAACATTATCTTTCACTACATTTTCATTGGGTACTGGTTTCTCTATAACATTAAGGATTTTTGTAGTATCATTCTTATGTAGGAGATCATGTTCATTGATTTTAGCATTGAGAATTGTTTTTTTTTTAAAAATATGTAGAGTATGTATGTCATATGTAAGTATGTTTTCCTCAACAATATTAATCTCAAATTATCTAATCACATGATAAATTTCATTAAAAGATTGATAAGTGTTGAAAGTTGCTTTGCATTTAATAATTGGTAATAGAATATTGATTAAAATACTTTGTGTTTATTATTATTTTTTATTTAACAATAAAATGCTAAGAACAAATAAAATATTTAAAATTTATTTAGATCTATATAAATATATAAATTTGAATGTGAAATAAAAAATTTATATAATTTGTGACGAGCTAAAAAAAGTAATTTGATAAACATATATGTAAACCTAGCTCAAATTGATTGTATGTTGGAAACTAACTATAAGGACCCATGATTTGTGTCACAATTAAAATAAGGAAATAAAACTATGTTGTGACAAGGCTACACTATGAGGAAAGGGCCACACTATGACATTGTCTATTGACTATGACCATATCTTTGTTGACTATGTGACATATTTTCTAATCTGGTTGTGTGCACCTATCTATGAGGGTTTATTATTTGACTATGTATCCCAAATTTTCACATAAAAGACTTAAAAATAGTAAACCCTAGATTTTGCATAATAAACATAATAGAGATCAAATGCCAAAAGGGGTGAATACTTAAGATATCCTTAGAAAACCTTGTGTGTTTTGAATGCTTCCCACATATCCCAAAAGGACCTCAAGCCAATGTAGTTTTCCCTCATAGAGTGAGTGTGTGAATATTGAATTTGATATGTATGAATTAAACTAGATATATATATAATGATTGATCTTGATATGAAATAAAATAATTTCAAACTTGTCCTATGATTGCTAGAATGATTCAAAATTTAATTTGGAAAGAATAGTGCTCTTTTACTCAATGTGCAGTAAGACTTCCAAGTGCTTGATAGATGTGTTTAAAGAGGCCTTGATGTGATTATATAGAGGAAAGTTTTGAATATTTATATTAATTGATTGTGTTAAAATCATGGGAGGGATAATACATAACATATCAAATTTAAAAATGTATCATTGGAGCATGAGGGTCAAGCCCACACTAGTAGACAAGGTTGTAGTACAACCATATTTGACCTAGTTTGGTCCTATCCTAGAAGGAAAAAGACTATTGAAATTGGTTTGATAGGATTTTATAATAAAAATATTGATGTTTATGTGTTTTTCTTAGTAGTTTCAAGATAAGTTATATAATAATGAATGTTCCATTATAGATTATAGGTTAACAAAATGGTGCATAGACCAAGTAGGGTAAGGATGTCAAGATTTAACATTGTTAAGTACTAAATGATTAAATTTGAGTATCTACACTTTGAAACTCACAATCTGGAAGTTGATAATTCATATCGGTTACCATGGTCTTGAAACTAAGCACATAATCTTTGATATATTCATTAGATGCTTGTATAATTTGAGTGAATTTCATAAGTATAACCATCTAAGATATATTGATTTGAAAATGTGTCAAGAAATATTCAAATAAAGGTGTAAAGGGATATATAAAATCACACAAAAAATTTAAATTATTGGAGAAGTTATAGAATCATTGTAACCACCTTAAGACAAAAATCTACAATGAATGTGGAAATGTAAATCAAATGAAAGCTTAAATAAATACAATACATAGATTTATCTAAGTAGCATTATTACCCTAATTATATTAAAATATCTAGTCTATAATCTTTAGTATTAAAATAGTAACTCTCATCCATAATGTGCCTCAACAACTATCTCTCTATTCTATTACATATAAAAAAGGATGTTAGGGTTAGGGTTAAGGTTAGGATTTGGATAGTAGTTACTTTTAGAAAAAGAATTCTTGGAAATAATATGTATTTATTATTATTAAAACTCAAATAAGTAAATACTTAAATTATAATATTCTCTAATAATGGGTTATGGATAAGTGTGCATTAATTAGTGCTTCTCTTAAAATTATATTATAAATCAATAATATAAGTGCATCTTAAACCATATAAAAGTGTATAAATTATTAAATACACTAATATCCCCACTTAAAATGTAATTTAATAAATTTAAGGGTAGAGGAATAACCAAACTATCCCCCTTTATAACACCTTCATTCCCAAATGTTTCATGCATTGAAAAAATCAGGCCTTAAGTAAGGGCTTTGTGAATATGTCTACAACTTGATCATCTAATAAAAAATACTTAAGATCAATTATATTGACATGTATCAGCTATTAAATGTTATTTTTTTGTTATTTCTCCATTAGGTTGTGAGATATGTGGATAGCGCTATGATTATCATACCAAAGCATTATGGGTTGAGTTTGAAAAACTTGAAATAAAAAATCATGTTCAAGTCCAAATTGACTCATAGTTAGCAATGAAAAATATAATATACTCAAAATCCATATAAGATAAATAAATATAAAACTAATTATTATGATAACAAGTTACAGGACCTACCCCAAGATGACAGATATATCATGTGGTTGACTTGCCATCATCTGGATCTCCTACCCAATAAATATATGTATAATCTACAACCATTATTTTTCCAATACAAGTATACTTAGATTTTGAGTATTTTACTCCTGACTTATACTCAATCCCATACTTAATATTATTTTGAATATACCTTAACATCCACTTTGTAGCTTTCTAATAGCTATCATGGGGGTCTTAACAGAAGTGTGACACTAGGTTCATGGGAAAATAAAGATCATGATGAGTATGAGTCAAGTACAAAATAATTACCAATAATTTCCTATATAATTTATCATAAATTAAAGGATAAGAACACTTGGTGGAAAACTCTAAATTGAATAGGAATCATTTTGAATTTGTAATATTCCATTTTGAATTGATGGAGTATGTCTTGAACATAATTGGATTGACCATCACAAATTCTATTCTCAAACTATGAAATCTAAAGACCAAGACAATAGTATAGTAATCCCAAGTCAATTATCTCAAATTATTTCATTAACCATGTTTTCACTTCATGAATCTAGTTATTAGAACTCCTTATAATGATTAAATCATCAACATATAGGACCAAAATTAGGAGTTGCTCATCTACTTTCAATATAAAACTATGGGATTAAATGGACTCTACATAAAAATATATTTTAATAGAAACATTTCAATATTTTCATACAAATATTAAGGAATTTTTAAATATAAAAACATAGCTAGAGTTCTCACTACTAATAGAATCGGGAGGTTGGGACATTTAGACTTCTTGCAAATCTCCATATAATAAGGCACTCTTGATTTCCATTTAATGGGATTTCCACCTCTATGTTAAAACCAAGAAAATTAATATCTAAATATAATTCATCTTTTAAATTATATCAAAGGTTTTAGGGTAATCAACACATTTAATCTATGATAAATATTTTGATATGAGTTAATAGTTACACTTATTAATGGACCCATTTGTTGCATACTTAGTGCAATACAACCACTTTCTCCTAAATATTTGTATTCCTTTGTGAAGTGAAACCAAGTCCCAATTTTTATTCTTATTCATATTATTCGCAAAGGTTCCTAATACAATAGAACATGCTAAGGATGAGGATAACAAGGTTTTACTCAAGTGCGTAGGATAGTACAGAGAATTCATATCTAAAAAAGAAAATAGAAGCATAGCAAAGATGAATTATCATGCATAAGATAGGAATTAATATTAACTAATACTTTATTAAGGTTTATAGAACATTTAGAGTAACTTAGATAGAATTAAACTAAACATTAAACATGATAATGCATATAAAGAACAAAATAAGAAATACAACAGGTAACCATAACCAAATAGTCTATATTGATCTCAACAAAAGGGTTCTCTCTCTTCTTCATACAAGCATACATATATATAGTCATTTACGATCTCTAATTGTTCACTTTATTCTCATACTCTGACACCAAAAGAGAAGATTTTTCATCTTCTATCTTTTTATAAGTTATGGATGATAGGACAAAATACATATAGGTGACAACTAAATATATAATGCATGAATTTCCAAAGAATATCCTATGTAGTTTTACTATCCATTTTATTCTCCCAACACTTTCCCAAACTTAAAATATTGTGTCATCCCAAAACAACATCATAGGATCATCTAAATGTGCTTACAGGGTAGAAGCTAAAGACATGGGTAGATTATTAAGATTCATAGTAATCACTTAAGGTGCCATTTCTAGTTTTCACCTCTTGCACAATAATTAGCCACCCTTTTGGATTTTCAATAGGCTAGCATAACAAGGTGGCCACCCTTTATGGGTTTTCAACCATCCTAGCCCCACTTGTCTCAAAATTCATCCCTAATACAAAATGGTTTACAAAATTTGTGCTTTGCATAGTACTTAGCTTGAAGAAGGTGGCATTGTTATAGAAGAGGAATAACCATCAAGATCCTTGGCCCTAGACTGTGAAACCTTGTGATACATGATGAATTATTAAAGCTTAGATAGTGGCTTTTAGACTGGTACATTAAGGATCTAGGAAACATCACTATAAAATAGAGATAGGTCACTCTTGTAAGTATGCCAATCGATCATCACCTCCTGGAACATGTGTAGTAGGATGTGTATCAGTGCATGATATCTGATGAGTTATTTTAAGTTCAAGTCATCAATGATGCTCATGGATACCTCCATATTTCTGACCCTTGTTTGGATTTCTTCACTCAATTGCTCTATCTTGTCTACATGGCATTTAACTTGGAGACTTGTGAATAAATTATGTTGAAGCTCACTTTGCCAGTTGATAAGTCAATCGTGTATGTTATCCTTGGCATAGAATGATTATTATAGACCTTGGTCATTCTCATCCACTAATGTGGTTTGAATACCCATGGTTATTTTGTTGATTTCAATATTAGTGAAATCTATGCTAGAAGTGGAAAGCGAGTCATCAACATGCTATTTCTAATCTAGTAGTCTTCATGCAACATGATGTGTTTAGATGGATGAAATATCTAGCATGATTTGGTACTCTTCTAGAAAGGTGATCAATGCAGATGCCTTAGTCTTCATGCTCTAGCCCAATTTACCAATTGTATGGAGTTTTTGGGATATATACCAGTCCTTTATGAGCTTGGTGACTAATGTATTGAGCTTGCATTGGTCAAACATCACTTGGTCCCTGATTTTGTGAGTGACCAACTCTGGGCAAGTGTCCCCAATCATTCTCATCACTTCATGAAGGTGAGCCTTCAGTTTCATGTTATCTACCTTTGAATGATCCCATTCTTGCTCCAAGGAGGTGGCCTTATACATGATTGACTCCTAGAAGGATATGATACCCTCTAATTATTTCTTTAAGGGTAGCTTAGAGATGTCTAATGAAGTCTCCTACCTGATTAGGAATCCATCTAATGTGCTTGTAGATGCTAAAGGATATGGGCACGTTATAGTGACAAGGAGTGAGAAGTTGGTACATCGAGCACCTACTATAGGAACATCCTAGACCCAAACACCTCTTAGTGACAATTCAGGTTATTGCAAACCTATCTACATGGTAGTGGGTGCTTATTGATGGGTAGGATTCTTTGGTTGGACATGAGGTTATGCCAATGTTTTTTGTTGTTTTTGTTTTTGTTGTGTTTTGACCTCTACTGCTAGGTTGAATTGATACACAAAATCTTCTACCGTCTTTCATTTTACTTCCTCCTTTACCTCATGTTTCTTATTTAGCTCCTATTGTGCAGATTTTAGCTTTGCATGTTCCTATTTAGCCTTCAAAATCTTGGCCCACTCTTCTAAATCTACTTTCTTCTTCTTCTCTTATTTCTATTTCTTCTTTTCTTCCTCTTATTTCTTCTTCTTTTCTTCCTCTTCTTTCTTTTTCTCCTCTACTAGGGTCATAACCTTGGCTTGCTCTTAAGCAACTTGGGCTTGAACTTGTGCTTATGCTTGAACTTGTGCCTAAGATTACACCTACACCTATTATTGATGTATGGCTTCATCATCTTCCTCCTTTTTCTTGGAAAATTCTATGGCCTACTATGCTTGAGCAATTTCATCCTATTTTCTCTTTTCTTCTTCTTTTTCCATTTTTTTATTCTTTTTTTCCTCTTGTACTTTCCTGGGTACATTAGCCACTTATTTTGCCTTCTTGGCCACATCCATGACATTCTAAATGTTAGCCTCTATATCTTTGGATTTTTGTGCATCCTCAAATTCTTTGGCTTGCTACATGGCTTGTTGTTATTGTGCTTCTTCTTTTTGTCTCTTATTGTCCTCCTTCCTCACTCATCATTCTAATGTATGAGCTACTTATTCTCTCATGGTATATTAATCTTCTTCTATTGGATATTTTGGTGTAATGTCTTCAACCTATTTATCTCTAGGTGGTGGTGGTGAATCACTGGGTCACACCTCTAAGATGGAAACCTACACCTTCCTCTTCCTAAGCATGACTAGTCTACATTTTGGTAGTGGCGTAGTAGATGCAGGACCAAGTTGTGCTTCTTAAACCATGGTTGGATACCAAATGTGCATTCTTCCAATGTGTGGGAGACCCTGGCCATCTAACATATTTTATGCCTATGCACAAGTGTTTCTTGTAATATCCCCTTCCAATTGGGAATATAAAATACAATAAGCTCTGATACCACTATAATATCCCCTCCAGACAGGAAATATAGAAACACAAAACTTTGAACAAAGATACAATATCTGTTGAATAAATTTAGAATGATAACAATAATATAGTCTCTCAATAGCAAATCACAGATCTTATTACTTGTCCTTCTAAACTATTACAATTACAATCCTCTCTTATGCATATAAAATATTAAATACAGTCTTGAAAACCCTGGCTTTGCAAATCTGGAAATTGGGTTTTGAATCTAGAAATTTTGTCTCAGCCTGCTATGTCGAACACACAGTCATCGGCGTCGGTTGATACACTGCCGACGTTGGTCACTGCAGGCCCCTTCTCTACCGACATCGGTCTTCAGTCGGCCGATATCGGTCACTGGAATCTCTGCCTACCAAGGTCGGTACCCGCCTGGATCTATACGGACCGATACGGACTTCGTACAGCTGCCAAATTGGGCACAACTTGCCTGTTTTCAACCCCTGATCTGAAAATATATGTTTCTAGCACAGAAGATATCTAGCTGTATAATTTATTGAATCAAAACATAAAGAAATAAATACCTAGAATATCTGTAATAACTTCTGTGTGAAGTTATCTCTCAACCTTGTAAATTCTGTGATAACTTCTGGATGAAGCTATCTCTCAATTTGGCAATAGATCAGTTGATATTCCACAGCCTCTTAATTGCACACACTAAAGAGGGAACGTTCTCCAATGCAAATGGAATCCTAGAACCCTAGGCTCAGTCTTCACAAAATAAATTCTTTAAAATCAATAATCAATTCATACATAATCAATAATGGCCTCCATGTGAAACCCTTATACCCTCAAAAGATATGCTTGCCCTAATTAGGGTTTCTTAAATTAGCATTAGGGTTTCTAATTTAAAATTAGACCAAATAATTAATATTTGATTAAACCAATCAAATATTAATATCTCCCTCAATATAAGTCAGATCCTTGAACCGATCGAAGCTGGTGAATCAGGGAGTGATTCTGCACATGACCATACCAAAATAAGGGTGCTCCACTGCATGTCAAATATCCCTAAATAATAGGAGCATCAAGCAAACATGTCTAAAAGACCTCGAATGAATGCCCACTGAAACCATTCTGCAAATTGAAGTTAAGCCAATCTCCATTATGACCCTCTATCCATCCTATTAGCCTATGAAGGTCGCATAATAGGCTAATCATGAAGTCTGTCAATGTCCTCTAAAAAGGGGACATGACAATCTGCCCCTCCTAAAATTTCTTGTCCCCAAGCAATCTTAGAACAATGAACCACTTGATCCTCCTGGATCCCAAATGTAGTCATGATCTACACTGATGAAAATCAATGCAAACACCTGCAATATCATTAGTAGTAGAACAAAGAGGAACCCATAATCAAATTGGCGAACACAACTCAACCAATCTATGAAATCACAACTACCCTGGATGTGTTGATACTGTAGGATGTGTAATTGGCAACTGCAAATTCCATCTACCAAAGATGGTGTTAATCCATCCCATAACTGATCCCTCTATAATGGTGGCACAACCAACTGTACCACACTGTCAAATGTGTGAGAAGAATCAATCTAGAGACTCGACTCCACTGGTATCCCAAACTCCTCAGAATCAGGTACTCCCAAGTCCTAAATATGTGTGTGAGCCTCAACCACATGCTCCTCATAAGTAGCTATAGAAACATACTCATCACCAACACTCAGTGTACTAACATTTGAGTACACCTCCACACTCTTAATGCAAGCATCAGACTCATCCTCACTGTCTAACTCCTGAGTTAAACTCACCTTAAGATAAAGCTCATCCACAACATCCTCAACAACTCCTACCTGTGAAGATAATGTAGATAAATCATTACCTAAAGATGTGTTAATATCTCCCTATACTGGATCAGCATGACTGTCAAACTCATCATGCAAGTGGCTGCATGTCATAGGGAAAGCACTACGATCCTTAGGCCTATTAATTAAACTCTTTAACCACATACAAGCTCTAGGTGAGACATTTTTCCCTTTTGTCCAGACATACCATAAATCTTCTGCCAAAAGTTTAGAAATTTTATCCTCCTCCTCAAACAAGATTGTGAACATGATAGAGTGCATTGATGCTAATACATCACTGGAATGAAAATCATCTAAAATAGTCCAAAATATTTTAAACATCCTGTGAATGTCACCAATAAAACCTACTAACATCATAAGGTTTTCAAATCCATACCTTGCAAATATTTCAAGTAATCTTTCCCTCTTAGAGAAATGAGGGTCTCTAATGTCATCCAACTTTTCGAAGCTTTTTACCATGGCATGAAGTACCTCTCTCATAATTTGATCATCATTAAAATCAAAGCCAGCTATGATCCTCATGATTTCACTAATACAAGAGAGAGCTGCAAGTCTTACCACCTCATCACGATGTCTCAATAAACGGAGCTTCACCAATGAACCAAATGCTGGAGATAGCGTTGTTTGCATCTCATAAGAATTTGATTGATCAACCTTGCTTAAATAAGTTTCCAACTCCTCCAAAGTTTTGAGAATGTCTTCTGCTTGCTGACATGGATTATCTAATTTCTTCTTTGCATTGTGCATGCTTTCTTCCAAATCTTTGACCCCTTTTAGAGCCATACTGATAATCAAATTGACCCTGAAACTACCCAACAGGATGGCAAGACATTAGCTCTGATGTGCCCAACAGGGTGGCAGGAATTTGGCTCTGATACCACTGTGATGTCCCTTACTTAGGGGCTCTTTTATCTGCACAAAAGCTCTGATACCACTGTAATATCCCCTTCTAATTGGGAATATAAAATACAATAAGCTCTGATACCACTGTAATATCCCCTCCAGACAGGAAATATAGCAACACAAAACTTTGAACAAAGATACAATATCTATTGAATAAATTTAGAATGATAACAATAATATAGTCTCTCAATAGCAAATCACAGATCTTATCACTTGTCCTTCTAAACTATTACAATTACAATCCTCTCTTATGCATATAAAATATTAAATACAGTCTTGAAAATCCTGGCTTTGCAAATCTAGAAATTGGGTTTTGAATCTAGAAATTCTATCTCGGTCTGTTGTGTCGAACACACAGTCATCAGCGTCGATCAATACACTACCGACGTCAGTCACTGTAGGCCCCTTCTCTGCCGACGTCGGTCTTCAGTCGGCTGATATCGGTCACTGGAATCTCTACTTGCTGAGGTCGGTACCTGCCTGGATCTGTACGGACCGGTATGGACTTTGTACGGCTGCCAAATTGGGCACAACTTGCCTTTTTTCAACCCCTAATCTGAAAATATATGTTTCTAGCATAGAAGATCTCTAGCTGTATAATTTATTGAATCAAAACATAAAGAAATAAATACCTGGAATATCTGTAATAACTTCTGTGTGAAGTTATCTCTCAACCCTGTAAATTTTGTGATAACTTCTGGATGAAGCTATCTCTCAATTTGGCAATAAATCAGCTGATATTCCACAGCGTCTTAATTACACACACTGAAGAGGGAACGTTCTCCAATGTAAATGGAATCCTAGAACCCTAGGCTCAGTCTTCACAAAAGAAATTCTTCAAAATCAATAATCAATGCATACATAATCAATAATGGCCTCCATGTGAAACCCTTATACCCTCAAAAGATATGCTTGCCCTAATTAGGGTTTCTTAAATTATTATTAGGGTTTCTAATTTAAAATTAGACCAAATAATTAATATTTGATTAAACCAATCAAATATTAATATCTCCCTCAATATATGTCAAATCCTCGAACCGATTGAAGCTGGTGAATTAGGGAGTGATTTTGCACATGACCATACCAAAATAAGGGTGCTCCGCTGCATGTCAAATATCCCTAAATAATAGGAGCATCAAGCAAACATGTATGAAAGACCCTGAATGAATGCCCACTGAAACCATTCTACAAATTGAAGTTAAGCCAATCTCCATTATGACCCTCTATCCATCCTATTAGCCTATGAAGGTCGCATAATAGGCTAATCATGAAGTCTGTCAATGTCCTCTAAAAATGGGACATGACATTTCTAGTGGACTTTTTGGTATAGGTGCAAAGATGTCCTCAATTGGAAATGTTGATATAGGTTACACTATAAAAAATCAATTCTATGTTGGAGCTGATATGCTTCTTCTCTAAATTTGTAAATAATAATGAAAAGGGGAAAGATGGGAGATCCACCTAGAATTCTATGGGAACCTACTTTCACATTTGAACTATGTGCACCTCCTTCCAAAAGAAAAAATATTTTTACTCCTCTTTATCATAAAATTCCCCATCCATGTCTACCATCATGACCTGGTAGACTTCTTGCTCAGTTGTTCCCATCTACAGGAGGTCACATGAGCTCATTATATATGACACCTTCAGATCATTCATCTAAGTCATAGTGTTGTTTGTCTTTTACTTCAAGGAAGGGGATACCGAATGGTGTTTTGCTTTACACTTTCCCTTTTACTATTTTGAGATGGTTGCTTCTTCTAGTTGTTCATGGTAGGGATGGCAATGCTAGGTAGTATTTATTGAAGGTGAGTCACACACCTACTTATGAATGGTTTTTATTGAGATACTTCATCTTGTGCCATGTCCATTATCATAAATAAGGGGATCGATTGAAAGGGTGACTGTGATAGCTCATGGATGGTGATGAACACACCTCATGGCAATAAAGTAATGGACGCACGCTAACCTATATAGTGCATGATGTCTAGTGGCATATGGGGATGAATTGTAATGAGGTCTAAGCACTCCTCCCACTATGATTTGAATTTTCCTTCATGTGTGAGGGATCCATGCTCCTGTGTCTAGATGATATTCCAAAATTGATGCATTAGTCACTAGTCTGTATCTAGATGCACTTCTCCCTATGGTGACTTCCATTATGTGAAACAAAGAAATAATATTAAGAACTGGTTTTGAAATGTTTACTTTATAAAGGCATAAAATTTATCAATGTCGATGATTAAATCCTAGATGAATTACTTTGATCAGTTGAATTATTAATTTTGATGGATCATCTAATGAGTGATGTCCATGACTCATTTCAATTTTTGCTTATCACACTTGGTCATCTACCAAAATCATTTGGTAATGCACTCCATAAGGACATGCATTGGCTCATCTAGGATTTTATCAATGTGAATCCTTATATTTCCCCACACATATAAATCTCAAACTTATTGTAGAATGGGGTTCATTTTTGTCTTGTATGGATCCAAGGGATCTCCTCATGTAGACATGCCCAAAGCTCGGGACATAGCTTATGTATTGATGACAACCATCACCTCCATCCTTAAATAGATGTTATCATCATTATAGTGCCCTAAAAATACTTAGATGATCTCCCCTAGGTTATTAAAGGTAGGAAATCATACCAAGCACTCCACATTTATATTCAGAAACTAGTGGGGAGCTGTGAGAGTGAGTGGTTGTGCAACATCAATAGGATCTAGTTGAAACAAATTTGTATCTTGTCAAATGTAGTTAAATGGTTCTTGATCACTGTACTTAGTTTGCTTGAGTGTCATGTCAACACCCATGGCCTCTTTTTGAGTATTGATGAGAGACTTGATTAGTTATGAGGTATCCATAGCTATGTGAAGTGATGGAATTAGAAAAATATCTTCTCTATGGAATAAGAAGAGTTTGTCTCTCAATAATTTTAGCTTGGGAAAAATATGCACAAGGATGAAATGTCAACTTGGTATTCAAACTTAGGCTTTATATATTTAACACCTCTTGGATTTTGCATCTAGGTCATGCTTATATATCCACTCATCTTGAATACAATGGGGAATGTGGTAAATCTATATCTAATCTATCCATTAAGGTAGTTAGTCATTGGTGCATGTGTGGATTTATGCAATTATACTCTTTGGTATCCATATAGGGGGTACGATTAGTTGATGTTGATGAGCCACCAATTTTTTAAAGATCACATTAATCAA
This sequence comes from Torreya grandis, assembly GCA_037957365.1. NCBI lineage: Eukaryota > Viridiplantae > Streptophyta > Pinopsida > Cupressales > Taxaceae > Torreya > Torreya grandis. The sequence continues at coordinate 229,384 of JARHVA010003741.1, read as the reverse complement.
CCCATGGATCATGCATTTAATTCTATTGTATGACCATTATATAATGGATATATTGCTAATGGGATGTTTTCCATACCTTTCCCAGACTTAATATCATTCATTCACTCCTCTTTAACTTTTTCAATACACACATGGATCTTCCTATACATGGCTGACACATTTGATGCTTGATATTTTTATTGTCAAATGTTGTTGAAGAGATCATCTACAAACAAACACAAATAGAAAAGAAACACACACAAAACATGAAAAATTGGGGAAATCCTAATCTACGTGGTGTTACTTAGCACCCACTCACATTGTAGAATGAGATCAATTAGCTATTAATGGTAGGTATTAAGCCTACAACCATTTACCCACCTTGATAACATGGTTCCTTGAAGATCTCTTAAAACCATAGTTATTTACTATGTTAGGTCATGTATAATATAGGTTCCTTTTCATCGTATCTATAACTTACTTGGGATTGCCCTTAAATGACTATCAAATAGTAAGTCTAGTTGATCTTTATAAAATTATTTTTGGCATAATTTCTATCATGCCATATTTTTTGGCACTGCTTATGCACTTCTTACATCCATGTAGCTATGCATCTATACTCATCCATCTTATTTAGTTTAATCAGTCTATTAGTTATAGACTCATGATTTCCTAGTCGCATTACCATGGCAATGCATAGGCTAGGTACTAAGTATTCCATTAGCATGACTACTTCCAAACCACACACCAATTGGAAAGGCATAAAACCTATGGCTCATTTTTAATGCATGTGATACACCCATAAAATCGTAGGAATGTGATCTTCCTAGTCATCTCTCTTGACATTGGAGATCTTTGTCAGCATTTTACCTAGCACTTTATTGGAAGCTTTAGCTTGGTCATTTTCCTATGGAGGATATGTAGTGCTTTTATGATGAGAAATCATAAATTCCTCAATCAGAGCCTTGATGGTGTTTTTTAGAATGTGCATTCCCCTATTTATAATTAAATTTATTGGGAATTGGAACCTTGTAATGATTTTTTCATATAAAAACTTCACTACATCCTTTGCACTACATCTAGGTTTTATAGCAGCTTCAACCCACTTAGTTAAAATGTCCATTATAGTGATGATATATCTTGCTCTAATGCACCTTCTTGATGGTTTGATAGGTCCAATAAATTCAATGCCCCATTTTTCAAAAGGCTACTCAACTAACATAGGCTTCAAATTCATTTCATCTTTTTATAGTGGTTTACCCATGCATTAGCAGACATCACAGTGTTGCACAATTTTGTGTGTATCCTAGAACAAATTTAGCCACCATAACCCACTCTATAATAGATTTATAGCCATATATTCTCCCAAAAAATGTCCTCTTATGATTCCTTGATGTGCCTCCTATAAAATTTGAGGTAGTTCATGTTCCATAACAACCCTACACATAAATTCACCTTCCCTAAGTGATACAGAATCCCATTGATGATGTTATATGGTAGGTCTCTAGTAAAAAATACTTCTTATCACACTCTTGATAGTATGCAAGGAAGAATCCTTATATAAGGAATTTGGAAATATCTTCAATGTTTTTAGGAATCATAGAAACATGGAAGAGGTGTGCATCTAGAGAGTCTTTTTGTATTTCTTCTGGTTCTTCTCCTTTAGGAAGGTGGTTGAGATGGTTTGGTCCCATGTTCTCTCATCTTGGATTTACATTAATGTGGAATTGAAAATCTTAGAACAACATCAACCATTGAGAGATGCGTCCTCCTAAAATCAACTTGTTGACAAGATATCATAGGGCTTGATGATTAGTAAATACTTTAAATGGCATTTCAAAGAGATAATGTCAAACATTTTGAAGTGCGAACATAATGGACAAAGCTTCTCGCTTAGTGGTTATGTAATTTTTCTCTACATTAGATAATTTATAACTAGTAAAATGAATAGGATGGTAAAGTCCACCATCTTCTATCTATGTAAGCACAACACCAACTGTGATACCTGAAGCATGCACGTGTACATGAAAGGGCTTACTATAGTCTATAAAAACAAGGATGGGTGCAGTAACTAATCTTTGTTTCAACTCAATGAAATCTACTTGGCACTTTGAAGTATAGAAAAACTTCAAATTTTTACATAGTAAGGATTCAAATAGATATGAAATCACGATGTATCCCTTGATAAACTTATGATAGTAGCATATATGTCTCAGGAAAGAGCACACTTCGATGAAATTGACGGGTGGAGGCATACTCAAGATTACTATATTATTTCCTTTATCTAATAAAATGCCTTCAATGCATACATGTCCTAATAATATACTAAAGGGCATAAATAATAGGCATTTATTTAAATTCAAGATGATGCACAAATCTCTACATCATTCCAACATAAGGCACAACTTAGATAAATGTTTTTTGAACAAGGAAAAGACTACCCAATTGTCAAGATAGACTTCTAAGAATTCATGAATGAAGTCCTTGAATGCAGTCACTATTACACAAGAGAACACCATAGGGGCATTCTTAAGGCCAAAAGGCATGACCTTATACAAAAAAAAACCCCATTTTGTTACAAAAGTAATTTTGGCTCTATCTTTTTCTATGATCGGTATATGATGATATCTAATGAACCCATCTGTGAAAGAATAGACTTTATGTCCTATGACAAAATACAAAACTTCATCTATGAATGGAATTGGGAGTGGATCATTTACACAAGCATCATTTAAAATTTGATAATCCTCACATACTTAGATTTACTCAGTATATTTTGGCTGCACTACCATGTGGCTTACCCAGTCTACCTCTTTAATCAGATAGATTATTCTTGTATCTTGTATTTTATCCAATTTAGCCTTTACTTTTAGCTTTATGTTTGAATTGAGCTTGTATGGTTGCTTCTTGGTAGGCTATGTGCACTCCTTCATTTCAATATGCATCTCTCCAAGAGATGGGTCAACTCCTTAGACCTATGATAATTTGGTGGGAAAGATGTCTTGATAATCCCTTAGAAGTTGTAGAGCTTCTAAAATTTTAGCTTTTGTCCAATAGTCACCTATGTTTATTAATTTTAGAACCTCCTTTGTTCCAATGTTTGCATTATGCTTTTTGATAGACTACTAATAAATATTACATTTTTATTCATCAATAGATTCTTATATCCTCCATTACCCTTCCTATTCAAGAATTTAGATTCTTCATAGCTTGTTTTTTTTAGTAGGTATTGCACTGATGTCTTTGAGTGGTTCAATAGGTCACTCAAGTTCAAATGAATCATTCAAATCTAGATCACCATCAGAATCAAAGTCCTTAATGTATTCTACCTCATCTTGTATTCAGTGACATGGCTGCATTAAATATTTTTCTTCTTTCTTAATAGCTTTGTATCATTGTAATGCCAAATTAAGATCAGAGACTGTGCTCTTCTATGTAGTGGATTCTATTATGGTGCTTAAGTATTCTATGCACCCATGGCATAATAAGTGTTTGATTTTATATAGTGAATTATGAACTAAAGGATTTTCATATTCAAAATCAAAAGTTTGTATAAAATCAATTTACACTTGTGCCCAATGATTGGTTTCCCTTTTGCGCTCTTATTGCATAAACCATACTACTAGAAATAGAATAAGTGTATAGTGGAAAATGTGGACCCAGTACTTTGGTGCCACATTTTCCTCATTACAGACTTTAACCATTTATATATATAAATTTTAGGACACTCACCTGCTTAAAAGAATGGCTAATTGGTCTGGTGGCTATAAACTATTGTTCATGAGCTCACAAGAATCATCCCACTCAAAATGGTCATATTGACTATGCTTATAAAATCAAAGACATTATTTAGAATATCATAACTAACAACCTCAAATTTTATGCATGCATCCAAATCTTAGGGCTTCTTTATTTTGATGTACTAGACTAGATTTTTTGTCTTCTATTGCCCATGCTTCACATAATCTAGTATATTATGCTATAGGTTTATGATGTTCTGGGATATGTCTTCATTATGCAGTATGCTTAAAATTTTAAGAATATAAATGAGTGCAATGACAACTCCATCCTTATGCATGATGTGCATGATCTAGAAATACATTTATGCATCTATTATTTTAGCATCTCCTTTGGTGGTATCTTAATTTTGGATATTTTTCAACATCTATACAGCTTCATATATGAGGCCTTTTTTTATAACTAGATCTAGGTATTTATTCCATTTGGCCTTCTAGATCCCTTGATCTTGAGGCATCTCAAGTAGAGGCAAACCTTTGTCTATATGCTATTGTCATGTAACAAAATTCAAGAATGCATTTTGTTTGGGCTACACATTCACCATATTCACATATCAGATGGCCTTATCCTTTCTCTATTTCTCCAAGATGAGACAATATTATATGTCATGTTAATCAAATATTCTATAGTATGTGTAGTATGACTAGTGTTGAGGATTCATCAGGCACTTTTATTGTACATGATTTTATTCTCTTCAGAGGTAGCATTATAAAGGAGGCCACTAATAGTTATTTCCTTTACCTCCTTGGTATCCTTTTTGGTATCCACCTTGATCTCCTCCTATGTTGGTTTGATATCCACCTCTATATCCTCCTTATTGCTACATAATATTCCAATGCTAGTGCTATTGATTATTCTCTCCAATTTTGAATTGTTGTTACGTAGCTGGTAAGGTCCAACTTGTTTATTGCTATTGCATTATGGCTGAGATCCAGAGAGCTACATAATGATACTAAAGATATGTAGGTTTCCAACTTAGTGAAGGAGGGGTCCATATAAATATACCTTTATGATAATATTATGGTGAAATTAGAATCCATTGTGGACCTAGTTGGGCCACACAACCCTTATCAACCTCTAAACATGAGATCACTTGCTTTACTAAGGAGATATTTTGTGCAGTGATGGTGAATACATTTTTAGTGATGCCTTGTTTAAGTTCCTATAAAGCCCTATAGTTATTATCATCATGATTAGGAAAATTTCATAAGTTGCAATACAAATTTTTTGGGTTCTTAATATATTATTGTAGAAGATGGCATTGTGTTGTGGCATGCCCAACTACTCGGTAGAGTTCACAAAATTCTATCTTGATTTTAGGACAATCATTTCTATGATGTATTTATTTTTTTCACTCCATACACCATAGATTTAGTTTAGGATTATCTAATTTATGGTATTACTCCATTATTTTCATGAAAGCTTGTAATGTGTTTTCAATCTTGGAATTGGCAATAGGGGCTTCTCCATAATCTTCAATCTACTCTACCCATAAGGTAGCAACTCTGACATTTATTTTCATATCATATTGAGTTTACATAGTGGCAAACCTAATCCTAGAGTGTAATACTTTAATGAACCACATAGATTTATGTTTATCTATTAAAATAAATTCTACCTTATTCATCACATCAGAGAATCTATGGTCATAGTTGTAGACTGATTCTCTAGAATTTTACCTTATCTCTTTCAAATCCTATATAGTATGACTAGTGCATTTCCTTATCTCAAATTCTAAAAAAAAGCCAATATTCAACATATTTTAGACTTGCCTAAGGAATGTCTCTTCCGTATATGAACTCAAGTGACCTTCCTACAAGTGACCTTACTAACTCACACTTGTTCACAAATTCATCAGTGATGCCCTTAGCTTGCCATCTCATCGTACAAGTTAGCATGTACTAATCAAGATCCATAGACCCATCATAGATGGATAAGTTTATGAATCCTCTTGAATGATTCATCATGTTAGCTAGTATGGATGGACTCTACTATGTAGCTATTATTGGAGGATGCTACATTTTGGGTGATCCTACTTGTGTACTACTCTACGTACTAAGTGTTATTGTGTGGACTGTGTTTTTCTACACTTCCTTCTCCTCTTTATTCAGTTTCAAAAAATCCTATGGCCTTTAAATCCTTTATAAATGATCTATTTTGAATTTCATCACCCATTCACATTCTCCAAAAATTATCCTTCCCAACTACTATCTTCTTGTATGCCTAGCTGAAAGCTTCTACTAGAATATAAAAGATTGGGCTGTAGGGACATGTGCTCTTTTGATAAATGGTTTTTTCTATAAATTCTTTTTCTTCTATGCTTGAACTTGAATTTAATCTACAACTATGTTCTATTTCTTTGCATAATTCTTCTTATTCTAACAATATCATTTCTCCTAGATGTGTACTACGTCTATCATATATCTATTCTACTTCTAAACTATTCTCACCTTCCTCTTCACACATCTCATGCTCATCTCATTCTTCATCATCTCACTCTATTTGCTGACATTCATCATCCTATTTATTCATTCTTCATTCATCCTCTTACTCATCACATCTCCACACTCAGTCATTATCTAATCTACTACTTCTCTTACCTCTACTTGTAGTTACCTAGGTATTCTTCTATTTATTCCATCTATTTTATTTTTATAGTTCCCATTATGAATCCAGAATTTTCTTCTAAATATTCTTCCCTCATATCTCCATTCTAGATTTAGGTTCAAGCCTTATTGACTTATATAACCATCATGTCACACACACCCCCATACGCCAAAAGTGACTACTTTATATTGGATAGAGTAGACACCATGGCCTTATCCACAACCAACATCTTTATCAGAAGTAGTCACTGCAAAAATTTTCCTCTAATTCCTTGGATAAAGAAATATTGTGCAGATTTGAATGCTATATATCCTTGTACTGCAAACTTGTTGATGTAACCATCTATGGTGGTAGCAACCCAGTAATCTAATGATCTCATTTAGTTTATTTATAGTTTCAACAACTAGTCTATCTTTTCTTCAATCCAGGTAATTATTTATTTCATTATAAGATTGAAGAAATAGTATTCCAATCTTGCTAGCTAGATATCATTTTAGTTAATTCTCAAATTTCATATATCTCATCGTAGATGTGATCCTGAATAATAATTTCACTTGTGGTAAGACTAGTCCTTTTAGATTCTTCTTCTATGAAATTCCATACTTTTTGGTCAAACCATGTTTCAATGTCTTGTTGTCCTAGTAACCATATTAGCATAGTTTCCTCTAGATGGAGTGTTTCTAAGCTCACCATACCATTATTATCAGAAGTTCTAAATATAACAGAAAATGCTAAGGATGATAATAGATAGGTTTTACTCAAGTGTACATGATAGTGTAGAGAATCCATATCTAACAAGAAAAATGGAACCATAGCTGAGATGAATTATCATGTGTAAGATAGGAATTAAAATTAACCAATACTTTATTAATGTTTACAAAACATTTGGACAAACTTAGATAGAATTAAGTTAAACATTAAATATGATAACGCACATAAAGAACAAAATAAAAAATACAATAGGTAACCATAACCAAATAGTCTATATTAATCTCTCAACAAAAGGGTTCTCTCTCTCTTCTTCATACAAGCACGCACGCGCGCGCACGCACACGCGCACACACACACACACACACACACACACACACACACACACACACACACACACACACACACACACACACACACACACACACACACACACACATCCATTTATAGTCTTTTAAAGTTCACATTCTTCTCATACTTTGGCACCAAAAAAGGAGATTGTTCATCTTCTATCCTTTTACAAGTCACAGAGGATAGGATAAAATACATATAGCTTAAAACTAAATATATAATGAATGAATATTCAAAGAACATATTACATAGCTTTACTATCCATTTTCTTCTCTCAACACATAGAAATAATTTATTATATTATATTTTCATGCCATTAAGGATGTTTAAAAGCATCATGATAAGTCTTTAGATCCTAACTCATTACCAATCGTGCCAAGTGTACAAGACTAAATTGATATTATGATTTATTCTTATGTCAATATTTTCTTTCCCATATCCATGCATTGACATCTTTGTGAAGTTTAAGGATACATAATGATTGATTTTGTGCTAGTTGTGTAGGTGCATTATGATTTGATTGTGGCACTATTGACCAAATTATACTTTTTAGTCAAATTAGGGCACCTATAGGTAAAAAATTGAATTTATAGGTCTATATGGGGTATAATATGAGTGTAATAGGGTATATAACATGTCAATTAATCTCAAATGATGTTATATTAGCCTTGGAAAATTAGTTTTTATGTTCATTTATCATTTTTGGTCATTTAAGGGTAAAAAAGGTGTATTTAATGCTTTGTATGAGTTTTTTGGGAAATGTGAAGGTTTAAAAATGTGATGTCATACCCCATGTGTCCTTATAAGTCTTAATTAACTGAAATAATTAAAATATGGTAGGTTATACAAAAGAAAGGGTAGTTTTCTTGAGCAAAAGAGAGAAAGTGGAACTTGTACAACCTCTTTGGGAAGTGTGACACATGGGGTAAGTTTAGGGGATATAATTTTAGCTTATTCAGATCAAATAAATGTTATTATTGATTTGAAAGAACCATTAATTTATCAAAACTATTCTACACCCTTTTCACCCTTCTTGGCAAACAAAAGTGACTTGCAGGTTTTTACTTGGTATGGATAGCTCAAGATGTTTTAGGTAAAATGCTCTTGGGGAAATATTATACACTTATTTAGATTAATTTTTATGTTTTTTTGAAGAGTAATGGTTCTCTAAGTTTTATGAACCATTTCTAACAATTTTATTTTGCAAATAAGCTAGTTGTTTCATGTACCCTATGGGTTTTGCTCTTGTTTGAAAGATTCTATACAATCTAGCTACTAATGTTGGTTATAGAGGATGTTTAATCCCTCCTCCATTTATCCCCATGCTTAGTTTCATGATTTCATGGTGTTTGGACAAATAAATTTGACTTAAGTTATAGGAGGATGTACTATGTTGATTACATATAGTTTTTCACCATGTCTAAGATCTTCATGCTATGACAATAGTTGCAAGGGATTGTGTTAGTTTATTTTACGTGTTTTAAAGTTTATTTTCATTCCCTTCACCTTATAATCTCATCCACCAAAATAATCTTCATATTTTTCATGCATATACACACTTCCCCTAGTCTACCATTCGAGTATGCATCTACAGGTGGTTGCAAGGATGATTTCCACATTGAAAATAATGTTTGAATCTGGTTACAAATGGTTCTTGGTGTAAATAATGTGTTTGAGGGTTGAAATTTAGTGTAGCTACCATGAGGCCTTTTTCCCATCCTTATTGCTCCATTATAGACACTCACTACCTACATACAGTCCATACACACATACAAGGACCTTTTGATGAAGTCATGCTATAATGGGATCTTTTGTGTTGGTTTCAAGGTGGAATGTATTTGAATATTTTAAGATGGTTACTCAACCCATTAAATGCCAATTTCCATACTCATTGTCCATAGTTGCATTTTTTTGCCTGCATCTTGAAAAAGACCACCTACAGGTGGTGTTAACAGAGAGAAAATACTAGTTTGGCCATTTGGACCTTGTCCTAAGTCTCTCATAATCAAAGAGTTATGTTTTGAAAGTTTGGTAGGATTAAAAGGATAATGAATAGGTATGCCCCATGTCCACTTCCTGTCTTCACCTTCACTACCTATATGAGCAAAAGCCACCTACAAGTGGCCTAAATAAGGGATTGAGATGCTAGATAGAATGATAAGACATATGGTGGAACCTTTCTATAACCCCAACATGATAGGAAGACCATGAAAGACTTGTTTGGAGTGCTAAGTGTATGCACAAGATGGGAGATTGTCTCAAAAGGTGAAAAGACTATGTCCAGGCCTCTAATCCCTAATTTGGTGAAACAAAGGTCTAGGAGGTTTTTATAGGTACTTTACAACATGCCTACAGGGGATTATAAAACATCTAAAGAGGTGTAACATTTATTCTCCATTAAAGAGAATATCCCTACATAGAATGGATCTAAGTGGATCAATGAAATCTAGTTATTGAGAACCCCAAAGTTACATTTGTATACATTAAAACCCTATAGTGATCACCTATAGGTTTGATCTTACAAGAGTCCTTTTCACCTAATGTGGTTAGACCATACCAACTTTGGTATTGGTTTAAAATTACTCAAGGTACACTCATGACCTATAAATATATTCAAGGAACAAAAGGACTTTTATTTTCCTTGCATGGACACTCCCAGGCTATACACTATGTATATGTTGACCTACAGGTAGGGTATAGAATAGTGAGCTATCTTTGATGCTTTGGTGACGGTTTAAGAGCATTAAAAAATTAGTAAAGGTATATACATGCACCTTATGATCCCAAGGGACCTAGGTGGAGTCCTTTCATACCATGATGAGCTCAGATAAATCTTGTACACACCTACAAAAAGGTGTCTCATTCAATAGGCTCAGTTAAATAGTGAACAATGATATGAGAATTTTCCTAAGTAATGATATAGGGACACACAAGGTGAACTATTTAGTCTTCAATATGATATATGACCATATAATGATTCAAAGAAGGTTTTTCCTTATCTTTAAGGCCTAAATCATACAAAAACCACCTATAGGCAAATTCTAAAGAGGTAGAGTACCTCAGTCTAGCTAGTGACCCATTTTGAGGCCTAAGGTAGTGTTTTAAGATAAAATGAAGAAGTGAAAGTACAAGAAAGTATAGTGTGATTGTAAATAACTAAATGGAGGTTTGTAATCATATTTCAAAACCTAAACCAATCATAGTCACTTATAGGTGTGATATTTTAAGGGAACACAGTCAAGGATTAGAATATCAGTCTTAGAGTTTTAAGAGTGTGATCAGTTCATGAAAATCTAGAGAGATGATTAAAAATTGGGATTCCATAAATACAATAAGATTAGCCTAAAACCACCTCTTAATGGATAAGCCATAAAAATGGAGGCTCTAAATATGAAATATACAGTCTAAGGTGAATTTATTGCACATAGTCTCTACTTGGTATGGCAATCTTGGAGTTTTGAGAGTTTGAGAAGACATATATTAATCTCAAGAGCTTAAATTTTGTAAAAATAATCCTTAGGACTCTATGAGACTTTTAAAGTACTCATATTTTTCTATGAAAATATGGGAGTGCCCTCTATTTTGTCTCAGATAGAGGGCACTCCCTTTGTATTTGAAGCCTATAACCTTGAGAAAAGAAGGTGAAAAGGATGTACCAAAAGTTGGAACATATGTAAAATATCTCACATGAGGGAGTAATGTCAATAGGAAGGTCCAAACACCATATGATGTAGGCAGACTTAGTAAGCAAGGATTAGGCCTAATTCCCAAATAAAGGGTCATGCAATTATATCCCTAAGTGAGAATTTAAACTAGTTGTAACATGTTATTAAGGATAATATAGAAGTTATTAAACTATTTATAGGTATTGGAAACCATTAGAGGTAATTTTGAGGTCTATGGTACAGTTAGGCTTACTTGGCATGCTCAAACCTAGTGTCAAAATGAGGAGTCAGTCACACTTCTAGCATGAGATTGTTGGGAATATTGTCATTGATGTCAAATTAGAATTTAATGTCTAAATGTGTTTTTAATGTTTATATCATGGATAAATTTTTTTAATGTTAATTAAATATTAACGAATATATTTTTAGTTACATAAAGACAAAAGAGGGCCCATGAGGAAGTCAAAGAGTCATCACTAAAGACAAAAGAGGAAAGGGACACATTTCTCCATGAAGGGTCACCTTGAGGAATCCGAAGAGTCATAACTAAAGACAAAAGAGGGAAAGGATGAATTTTCCCATGATGGGTCACCTTGAAGAATTTGAAGAGTCACCAGGTAAAGACAAAGAAAAGATTCGAAGGGTCGTGTAAGTTTGGTGCCATTTTCTATGTGAATTGAAAGGTCACAAAGGATGAATTCCAAAGGTCATTTAGAAAGATATAAAAGGATGCTTTGGAATCCATTAAGATATATGGAATTGAATTATTTTATCTATCTGAGAAGAGCAGAGGAGAGTAGAGAAAATAAAATAGATATAGTAGTGTGCTATCATTTGTTAAGAAAGCAACATAGAGAGATGGTGGTGTTTTATACACAAGAGGGGTTGGTGCTCCTAAAAGGTAGTGATTATTAACTTTGTAAAATTGAGTTGGTGCTCATTTATATAATTGAGATTGTTCTCCATGGTTTTTCCCACTTTGGGTTTCCACATTAAAATCTGGTGTCTCTCTCTATCTATATTATGTGGTGCATGTTATTGATTTCAATTTTATTGCATATCTTGAATGTATGATTATGTGGTTAAATCGAAAGGAATTTGATTAAGAAAAATATTTAAATTTATGCTTAACAATTGGTATCAGAACAAGTTACTTTAGAAAGAGTTTAACAACTTGAAGGTAGATCTGGGAAAGCACGATGGCCAAGTAGCTAAGGAAGGAGAATCAAGAGTTGAAATCTTCGGTCGAGGATATTAATGAACACATGTGTTTCTTGGATTCTAAGTTGGATATAGAAGCAAAATAAGATAAGATGTTTATTCAAGATCTTAGGAATTAACTAGAGGTTGCATATTCAAATTTCAAATCAAAATAAGAAGAGTGTAATTAATTGAAGGTTCAGTTAGGTTTTTTGAAGGATAAGCATGAGAGGCTCATAATCAAGGTTGAGAGAAATCATGAAATATTAGTCTAAGGTGAGAAGGATTGAATTTTGAATGGAAAATTGAAGAATCCAATCAGGAAGCCAAATTCTTTTAGGTTTTCAAATTCTTTTGGTCATTGTTTTGTTTGTCATCATGTTGGTCATAGGGCAAGAGATTGTATGAGGATAAGCAATCAGTCAAAGGGAGATCTCAGTCACATTCAAACAAAAGGTATGAGAAATATTGTTTGATTTTTTTATCATAAGGTTGGTCATATTGCTAAATTATGTCCAAATAGAGTAAATAAATCTTAAAGGTATGTCAAAGGATACAAAGCCCCTAGAAGGTATGAGAAGAGCCAAATTCAGGTTTGGAGACCTAAGACAATAAAGGTTGATCAAGTTGAGTTTAAGAGAGAGAATAAATTAATTACTATAGTGGATAAATAATCAGATAAGAAGGACTATGAAGAATCTCTTATTACATTTGAGCATGAGCCTTGTCAGGATAAGACAGTTGCAAGAGTTGAGAAGATGAACAACATCATGAATGTTGAGGTTAGTAAGTCAAATAAGTTAGACATGATTAAATGGTTTCTAAAATAAAGACACAAGAAGATCAAGGAAGTAACAAAGGAGATGTGGGAATCTCCTCAGATTTTGTTCTAGGACCCTTTATGTGGGGTGTCTCTTCTAGGCTTCAAGGTGATGCTTTTAATAAAAATTTAAGAATGGTGGATGCTATTGGGTTTTGGCTATGTTACATGACAATAAGGTGAGTTGATAGATTAATTTGTATATCAGTTGAGGGGGAGCTAGGTATTATATTCAAGATAGACCCTTTGCCATTGATGTTAAAGGGGGAGAAATACAAAAATAGGTATAGGAACAGGTTTAGGAAATAGGATGCTACAGTAAGGGGGAGTTACTATTTATTTTCAATTGGTTCAATTTGTAGGTCTCAATTTTAGGTTGACATGTGCAGTATAGTTTTTAAGAATGGGTGAAAGTTTTAGTTTAAGGTTTCCATCAAAGACAAAGGGGGAGATTGTTGGAAATATTATCATTGATGTCAAATTAGCATTTAATGTATAAAGGTGTTTTTAATGTTTATATCTTGGCTAAAGTGTGTTAATATTAATTAAATATTAATGAATATGTTTTTGGTTACATAAAGACAAAAGAGGGCCCATGAGGAAGTCAAAGAGTCATCACTAAAGATAAAATAGGAAAAGGACACATTTCTCCATGAAGGGTGACCTTGAGGAATTTGAAGAGTCATCACTAAAGACAAAAGAGGGATAGGATGCATTTTCCCATGAAGGGTCACCTTGAGGAATTCAAAGAGTCGCTAGGTAAAGGCAAAGAAAGGATTCAAAGGGTCATGTAATTTTGGCACCAATTTCTATGTGAATTGAAAGGTCACAAAGGATGAATGCCAAAGGTCATTTGGAAAGCTATAAAAGGAGGCTTAGGAAGGCATTTAGATATATGAAAGTGAATGATTTTATCTAGCTGAGAAGAGTAGAGGAGAGTAGAGAAAATAAAATAGATATAGTAGTGTGTTATCATTTGTTGAGAAAGCAACATAGAGATATAGTGGTGTTTTATACACAAGAGGGGTTGGTGGTCATGAATTATTAATGTGTTGGTACTCAAAAAAGGGGTTGGTGCTCCTACAAGTTGGTGCTCTTGAACTTTGTAAGCTTGAGTTGGTGCTCATTTATATACTTGAGATTGTTCTCCATGGTTTTTCCCACTTTAGGTTTTCACATTAAAATTTGGTGTCTCTCTCTCTTCTCTCTCTCTTTTATGTGGTGCATGTTATTACTTTCAGTTTTATTGCATATCTTTAATGTATGATTAAGTGGTTAAAGCAAAAGGAATTTGATTAAGAAAAATATTTAAATTTGTGCTTAACAATTAGTATTAGAGAAGGTTCCTTCAAAAAGAGTTTAATAGCTTGAAGGTAGATTGGGGAAAGCATGATGGACAAGTAGCTAAGGAAGGAGAATCAAGAGTTTAAATATGTGGTCAAGGCTTTTAAGGAACACGTGTGTATCTTGGATTCTAAGTTGGCTATAGAAGAAAAAGAAGATAAGATGTTAATCAATATCTTAAGAATCAACTAGAGGTTGTATATTCAAATTTGAAATCAAAAGAAGAAGAGTGTAATCAATTGAAGGTTGAGTTAGGTTCTTTGAAGGATAAGCATAAATCAAGGTTGAAAAATATCATGAAATATTAGTCCAAGGTGAGAAGCATGCAAGTTTGAAGGGAAAATTGAAGAAGCCAATCAGGTAGCCAAATGCTTTCAATTTTTCAAATTCTATTCATGGCCATTGTTTTTTTTTTTGTCATCATGTTGGTTATAGGGCAAGAGATTGTATGAGGAGAAGAAATCAATCAAAGGGATATCTCAGTCACATTCAATCAAAAGGTATGAGAATTGTTATTTGATTTTGTTGTCATAAGGTTGGCCATTTTGCTAAATTATGTCCAAATAGAGTAAATAAATCTTCAAGGTATGTCAAAGGATATAGAGCCCCTAGAAGGCATGAGAAGAGCCAAATTCAAGTTTGGAGACCTAAGACAATAAAGGTTGATCAGGTTGAGTTTAAGAGTGAGAATAAATTAATTAATATATTAGATAAAGAATTAGCTAGGAAGGACTGTGAATAATCTCTTGTTACATTTGAGCATGAGCCTTGTCAAGATAATATAGTTGCAAGAGTTGAGAATATGAACAACATCATGAATGTTGAGGTTAGTAATTCAAATAAGTTAGACATGCTTAAATGGATTCTAAAAAAAAATACAAGAAGATCAAGGAAGTAACAGAGGAGATGTGGGAATCTCTTGAGATTTTGTTCTAGGACCCTTCATGTGGGGTGTCTCTTTTAGGCTTTAAGGAGACACTTTTAATAAAAATTGAAGTATGGCGGATGCTATTGGGTTTTGGCTATGTTGCATGACAAAAAGGTGAGTTGACAGATTAATTTTTATATCAGTTGAGGGGGAGCTAGGTATTATTTCCAAGATAGACCCTTTGCCATTGATGCTAAAGGGGGAGAAATATAAAAATAGTTATAGGAATAGGTTCAAGAAATATGATGATATAGTAAGGGGCAGTTACTATATATTTTTAGTTGGTTTAGTTTTCATGTCTCAATTTTAGGTTGACATGTGTAGTACAATTTTTCAAAATTGGTGACAATTTTAGTTTGAGGTTGCCATCAAAGACAAAGGGGGATATTGTTTTAAATATTGTCATTGATGTTAAATTAGCATTTAATGTCTAAATGTGTTTTTAATGTTTATAAATTGGCTAAAGTGTGTTAATATTAATTAAATATTAACAAATATATTTTTGGTTGCATAAAGACAAAAGAGGGCCCATAAAGAAGTTGAAGAGTCATCACTAAAGACAAAAGAGGAAAAGGGCACATTTCTCCATGAAGGGTCACCTTGAGAAATTTGAAGAGTCATCACTAAAGATAAAAGAGGGAAAGGATGCATTTTCCCATGATGGGTCACCTTGAGGAATTTGAAGAGTCACTACGTAAAGACAAAGAAAGGACTCGAAGGGTCATGTAATTTTGGCACCATTTTCTATGTGAATTGAAAGGTCACAAAGGATGAATGCCAAAGGCCATTCAAAAAGCTATAAAAGGAGGCTTTGGAAGGCATTTAGATATATGGAAACGAATGATTTTATCTAGCTAAGAAGAGTAGAGGAGAGCAAATAAAATAGAAGAGATATAATAGTGTGCTATCGTTTGTTGAGAAAGAAACATAGAGATATACTGGTGTTTTTGGTGCTCACAAATCATTGCTATGTTGGTGCTCAGCAAAGGGGTTGGTGCTCCTGCAAGTTGGTGCTTGTGAACTTTGTAAACTTGAGTTGGTGCTCATTTATATACTTGAGATTCTTCTTCATGGTTTTTCTAATTTTGGGTTTCCACATTAAAATTTGGTGTCTCTCTTTATCTCTCTCTATTATGTAGTGCATGTTATTGATTTCAATTTTATTACATATCTTGAATGTATGATTAAGTGGTTAAAGTAAAAGAAATTTGATTAAGAAAAAGATTTAAATTCATGTCTAATAGATATATGCTTTCTAGCCTATTTGGGCATGTTCTAAGGGCTACTATAGATGTGGTAAATCTTTTGGAGTGTAAAGAAAACATCAGGTAAGCCATTTTTGGCTCAAAACTAACTCAAACTTACAGGAAATGGTCAAAATAAGATCGATAGCCTAGTTTTGGAAGCTCACATCTTTCATAAGGCCTTACATGGGAATATAATAAGTTTAGGGATGTTAAGGAGGGTCTTAAAAAATTATTTTTTGGAATCGTTTGGCAACTTGGATGTTAGACTTTTATGAACAAATCTTAATTAAGACTCAAAATAGGCCTAAAACCTAACTAAACCCTCAGCCAGGACCAATTTATGAAAATAGAGTTGGTTATATATCCATATGGCATATTTTTCTCATGAAATCTATTGGACCTTATAGATGACTCACTCAATCTCTCTCACATGCTTTGAGTTGTATAGAACTTGTATGGATGGGGGAAAAAATAGGTTTTTCATCACTATTTCATGTGTTTTGCAGGTTGTAGGAGGTTTAAAGAGATTAAAATCACATGGATTTAAATATTAAGGCTTAATATAACTCCCCATATTATTATAATGCCTTGAAATAACTCTTAAGTTCCCAAATCAAGTGCTTCAACTCAGCTAG
Source organism: Torreya grandis (assembly GCA_037957365.1). Taxonomy (NCBI): domain Eukaryota; kingdom Viridiplantae; phylum Streptophyta; class Pinopsida; order Cupressales; family Taxaceae; genus Torreya; species Torreya grandis. Next base: position 212,102 of record JARHVA010003741.1, on the reverse strand, counting down.
TTAAAACTGGCCTAATGGATAAGTTAGGGAAAAGTGTGAAAACTTCAAGTGAATGGCCTTTTAAGGTGACCTTAATGATTATATGTACATGGATGGTATTTAAATATTTAATTAAATACTTATTATTAATTTTCATGAGTAACTAATATCTTTTTTAAAACCAAGTGTGAAGGGTGCATGGAAGAGCAGTTTTCTAGACAACAGATGATGATTTCTCCTCCCTAGGTGATTATAGATGACCAGGCCTACAAATAATTCATGTAGATGAATTTATAATGTCATTAAACTTAATTAAATTAATTTTTACTACTCCTCATTAGTTATATGACTTTTAAATAGAGGTAATCATAAAGGCATTTTTTAGAGCAAGAATAAGGAGTTTTTTATCGCTTTTCATGAGGTTTATGACTTGTATGGACACTTGGACTTCTATAAATTACATGGTTCATCCAATATACTTCTCACATGCATAATTAACTGATAATATCAACTTGACAAGTTTCCTTTTGACCCTTGGACTTTTCTCTCTTCTCTCTCTCACAAAATCTATAAAAACGAGCCATTTTGGCATTATATTGGAAGCACCACCTGAGTATGGTGAAGCCCTTATCAAATGTATAAATTTTTATCAATAATAAAACTTATTTTTACCTATTACATGACTTTTATTAATTTTTTATGTTTTATTTTGCATAAGTGAAGACTATGGATTCCTTAGCATGTTTTGTCATTCTTTCATCCTATTTACAATTGGAAAGCTTCTTCTTCCAGGGCATGTGAAGTGTTTCATGATATTTAAAAGATTTATTGACTTATTATTTTCATTATTTCCATTCAATTTATCTTTTATAGTCCTCCTAACTTTGTATATTCATCCATAACCTCACAATGTAACATTGATGTGAGAAGATGAAGATTGGAGAAGTGTATGTTCAGTTTGTCCTTTGATTTCAAGTGTAATATGCATATGTTTGGATGTCATCATGTTATTTTATGTATCAGCTCCATTAATTCAGTTTAATTTTATTTATATCTCTCCATTTTCACCCCCCAAGTTAGTTTTGGTTGTAATCCAAAGTGGTACATCAAGGGAATTAGCCTTATCTAGAGACTCGCCTCATTCATTAGTCTACACACAATCCTAGAGGTGATTCCATTGTTACACTTGGATGAGGGGATATTTACATCTCCTCAAAGTATTAAAATCCAAGTGGCAATAGGCACTAATGGTGAAACTATGTGTTTTTTTGGCAATGGAGAAGCTAGTTATCTCCTATTCATCTCATCGTCAAAACAACAATGAATCGTAGAATTTAAATCATCCAAACTATCTTTCTATTCAAAATAAATATCAAAAGTTATGTCCAAATAAAAATTAACTAATGAAGGATTATAAGGATAAGATATTTACTTATAATATTGGGATTGTTTATCAAACAACACATTCCACAAGTAAAGCACTTCTTTAATGCCCAGAACAATAATATGGTAGGACTTCACATCTTCGCAATAGCTAACAAAAATAAAATAATGTCCCTTTATTTCTATTACTCTATGCTTATCATCTAGGATGTGTAACCATGCATCACATTTAAAAATCATAAATTTAAAGCATCAGTCTTGACACTAAACCATTTAATTTAAAAATCATGTCATCCACTACTAATTATGGAGTGTGATTCTGAATGTAGTTTTCACACTAAATTATTTCTATGCAAAATTGAGGAGGTAATTTGTTAAAATGCACCATTTAATTTTAAATATCCTTAGGTGTGTGATTTTTATATTTATCTACCTCATTATTTTATGTAATGTAGGGCATAGTATAGTAAATTTGACTGCCTACCTATTTAAAAAAGTTGATCATTTGATTGTCTACAAACTCTCCTTTGTTGTCTATTTTGAGTTTATTTTTTCTCTTTGGCAAGTTTTTAGCAAGGGATTTGAATTATTTTAAGTGATAAAATACTTCAATTTTATTTTTTAGATAGTATACTCAAGACAACTGAGATAAATCATTAATGAATGTAATCACGTATTTACGTTTCTAAAAATAAACACAAGGGAATGTCACTTTCCCTCCAAAATTTGCTTTTGAAAAA